>JAGWCC010000362.1:0-490465 GCA_022651775.1 Drusus annulatus | reverse complement strand
TTCATAAAATTAATGAAAGACGTAAAAGATGACTTTTTCAATGATTTATTTTTATTACTGAAGACCATTGGGGAATATCTCAATGCTTGAGACCTTAAAAAATATATACATGTATATTAGTGTAATTTAATCAGTTTATAATTATACACGTTTGAATTACGCAGAGGAGAAAATGGAATTAAAGCAGGGATAATCTAAACGCTTATTAAAAAAAAAATCGCGTCATGAAATTTGTCCAGATTTGTATGGAATTTATTAATTAAATTTAAATATTTATAAATTATAATTATATAAATTAATTAATTATTAGTATGGAATTTATATTTCAATGCAATTTTTCATTTACAGCTTCATCGTCATTTCCAGCATACATAATAATAATAGCATTTTATTTCAGCGGAACAGAGCGGCGGGTGCAATACTGTCTGCCATATATATAATAATACATACCAAATGAGTTAAATGAAGATATTTTTAAAAATCCGTAAAAAGACAAGACCCCCAAAACCTTTACGTTTTTTTCGCAGAGTTACCAGCTTATGAATATTATTAAAATTGGGTCTATTTTACCAATAGCTTTTTAAGGTTATGCTGCATCTTCCAAACTTTATAGTAAATCTTTACTAGGCGTACCTACGAATCGTAATACGTAAGTCCATTTTCGTTGTTAGTTACGCGAAGCGCAAAAAACTGCTTAGGAATATTATATGCTCTTATTACAATAATTTGACTGCGCATCGAATGGATTTCGTTTGAGGATACAGTGTTTGTTCCGTTTAAAAAAGGTTTTTTAGTTTCTCGCCTAAGGCTGATATTACATATCCATACACGCCCACGAATTTTTTACAAGTAATTAGTTGAAAAATAAGCAAAAATTCCGATTGGCAGGAACGTGGTTAAAGATGCATAAACATAAAATTGATAATAATAAGATTGATTAGTGATAATAATAATATTTTGATAATTTGTATAGCGCCGTTTTTTGTGAAAAATCACCACAAGGGCGCTTATGATCTCTAATTTTTTTTAAAATACAGTGAAAACATGAAATAATATTGTTATTATTACAACAGTTTCTTGGTAACTAAATAAATAACATCCCTTTTTATGAGGGTACATCCATATAATGAAAATTTAGATATAAAACATATATATATTTTAGTATAACACTTTATAATATAATACAATATTTATATATATTTTTTTAATATGTATGCAAATATTCACAGCAGGATCTGAAATTTCCCCTCGGGGCCTGTGTATGTCATCTTGGAGATAGAGATCTAGTTCTTCATAGCACCCTTATCGAAGGTCGATATGAAATATTATAGGCTACTTTGTTAAATGGCAAAAGAAGGATTATGTAAGAGCTATATTATTGATAATATTATATGATTAGTTAGGCTGTCTTAAAATTCTACCAGAGTCTATAGATAAAACAATTATCATTTTATTTCGTATGATGCTTCAGTTTTTTTCTCATTTATTTACGCGGAAAGGGCGATATAAAGCTGAATTGTTTAAGTTTGTTAACATGCTTAAGCCTCTAAAATACAATGTAACATCTACAAAAAATATATAAGTAATATTAAAGGCTAAAAGTATTAAAAACGTATTTACACGATTAAGCTATCTTGGTTACAATCTGTGGTTACATTGTATTGCATAATATTTTACATGTACTTTTCTCAAGGCGTTTCGTGTAGCATCATTTTTAAACTCTTTTAATAGTGTATGTATTAAAAAAAAACAACCGTCCATAAGTGAAAACATCATAAAATAATCTGTAAAATAAACAATTATGATTGTAATCAACGATAGAAGATTGTTTGGGAGGAAATAAACCAGCAATATTACGTAAGTATCCCCCTCCGTTAATAAGGTGTACAAAGTACATTAAGAGGCATACATTGAATATACTTAGTTCCCAGTGAGGTCGTCCATAAATGCCTACAAATATTACAAAAGTACGAAGTAAGTAAAACTTCGCTAACAACTTCACTTTTTATAAAACCCTTCAAAGCAAACAGACTTTTCTCCGTTCATGCAAACGGCAGATGGGAGGTTATTTAAAAACCCTTTCGTATATGTAGTACTAAATTACTCGTATGTATGTAGAAATTCAGACCACTGTTCGTATCGATGTATTAAAAGGATAATCAAAAAGCAGTTCTTTGGATTTTAGTCATAAATTCACCGATAATAATTTATTTAGGTGCGAGTATCAAAGTTTTAAACATTGTTCTGTAATTTGTGAGGAGTAAAGATGTGTTTCGAGAAATCTTTGAAACAGCCTACCTAGATGTATTAAAAAAATATCATTCATGATGATGTTTTCTAAAACATGCGGAGTTAGCAGTTTGTCTAGAATTTCATACCCCGTGTATTCCAATAAAAATACATAAGGAGTAGGAGAAACACACCAACCAAAAACTTTATAATCCTAAAAACCATATTAAATTACCTCTTAATACTTGGCTAATTTATGTAGCGTATTTTTTGTGAAATATCACCTTAGGTACATGTGAAAAACTTAAAAAATACAATATAATATATGCAGGAACGCATGAAATCAGAAACCTCACAAAGCAAATACTTTAAAAAAAAAATAGTTATTTCAATTTACTTACATAGTTTGGTCGCGATGACAAAGATGGGGGATAATTATTATGTATTAGGTACATAGTATCAAGATTCTATAATAATAATAATAATATTTGGATAATTTGTATAGCGCCGTTTTTGTGAAAAATCACCTCAAGGGCGCTGTACAAATCTTAATTTCTACTTAATATTAATTCTTAGTTTATATAAATATACAGCAACATACTTACCTGGCAGGTCACTTCTGGCAGGACACAATCACCATATCATAATAACCTAAAATTTAGAATTACTTAAATTTTTATTTTTATTTTTTATTTTATTTTATTTTGTTTATTTATTTATTTATTTATAAAATGTATTTATCTATGTATGTATCCATGAACTAACTGCCGTATTTGAAAAAAAAAACAATAAACACAGAAAGTAAAGGTACGCATTACGCATACCTGTACTAAATGCGAATTCTTGAAGATGCATTAAAACTATAGCCATCTAGCAAACAGGAATAACTCCTTAGTTTTACATTCTCGATTCAGCGTATATCGTTGGTAAATCGTTAGCGATTCCCGTCGCGTATTCCGCCGATTTCTTCAGCAGATAATCTAATCAAATATTACGAGGGAACTCTGTTCGTAATCTGGCTGATTGCGTCGGCAATGCTATAAGTTGGATGCAGAAACAAGAAACATGGCATCGAATGACCGTTTTCACATGGCGGGTACAAGCCCCGGACAGTTCGGCGCCGCTCGCGTCTGAGTGGGCTTTAGCTGTCTCCTCAAACATGGTCCAGTTGCTTGGAATGGTTGGGATTGTACACGGAAAGCTATTGTTTGACTCACTGTAGGTTGGCTTTTGATACTTATATGAATAATAAATCTGGCGTGATTTATGGATGGAATTCGCTGTGTATTGCGTGCAGTGTGCACATATTGTTGTCCTCTGTCGAGGGCGCAGGGGCGTGCAGTCCATAGAGGGATTAATGATGATTAGTGACATGATTCGGAGTAGCTTCCATTGAAATACCGGCATAATTAAAGCAGCATTCTCACATTACTTCTGCGGTCTAAACATTACAATCAGTCCGTTAAGATACAGTATCAAATGATTGTCCAAAGAGTCAAATGTTTTCTTTTCATTATAATAATAACAGTGAATTTATATAGCGCGGTTTTGTAATATATCATCTCGAGTGCGCTTCTTAAGACTAACTAGCATAGAGAAAATAATATATAATATGTATACAAAATAAAACTATCTAAAATCATGATCGTTATCATAAATCATTAGAGAAAAAGGTTCAAATAATTAAGTACCTATCTAGGGTTACAGACTTAAGGTAGCTAAACATCTAAGTGAAGAGTGGTGGGATAATTTGTATATTTGGCAGTTGTCAATTTAACAACTTTTTCATGAATTAACGTAATTCGTTTATTTCTTTAAATCTTTCCAGATTCGATAAACTGCACGCGTCTGGAGTGAGGGTTTATTTTTTTCAACATTCAGATATTAAAGTCTTAAAGGCCGTAAGGTAAACCTTAGTGCTTCCTGTGCCATGTGTGAAATAAATTCAAAATCAATAAAAATGGCATCTTTCACTTCCCCTCCCATTGCGAATATGAACGAACAGTAAGTAGGTGACACCCAGTCTCAGATAGTGGATGCTGATGGCAAACTAAAAATTTAAAAAAAATATATATGAAATTACGATTTTGGCCTTCTAGAAACTATGCAGATTTTACTTGGGTAATTTAAAGCGTAACGGTATTATTTATTAAAAAAAACTCATCTCCATGGTGACATCTAAATGATGCGCTTTAGTTCAACATTTACTGAGCGGTTTCTCAGATGGTTTGGCGAAATCGGCTTGTGGTGTGTTTATTATTTCCCGAGTGAACGAGACCTACAATTATTTCCACATGCGAGGTAAAATTTTCTGTTTTTCCTTTGATTTATGCCGGCATATGTGCACTACGGATTTATGTTAGCTTACAGCCTATCGCTATCACTTCTCGTTGCTTGACTGGGTGAATGCATTGTTCGAATGCATTATTTGCTAGGCGTTCCTATAATTTTCGCCCGCGGCGCGATGATCATTTATATTAAGCCCATAAGAGTTTAAATTGACACAATAATGCAGTAAATCTGTAATTTTTAATCGGTCTATTGTTTGCAATCCCAATCACTGCGAGGGGTGGGGCCGGTAACCGGCTCGCCTTGGGGGGCGGGAGTTTGTCGCCACGCCACTGAGGGCAATGCCATGAGAAAAATCTTGACCAAGTGTGAAAGTCAGAAGAATTGACAAACTTGGTTGCACAAAAATAATCAGCGTATATGGAAACTGCGAATAAGGAATCTTGGGAACATAAAGCATAAAATAATCGAGAGCGATTTGTTCTGAACAAGTCAAAAGTCATAGCACGCCGCTGTAATCAATAATAATAATAATAATAATATTTGGATGATTTATATAGCGCCACTGTACAGATCTTACTCACTACATATTAATTCCTAGTTTAAATAAGAAAATATACAGCAACATACTTACCTGGCAGGTCCCATCAGATAGACACGATTTTTAACTTAAAATTATGATGATTATTATTATTATTATTATTATTTTTTTTATTTTTTTTTTTATTTATTTTTTTTTTTTTTTTTCCGATTTAGGGCATGGGAGCGAAATAAAAAAGAATGGACTTTCTCAGTTTGTCATACAGTACAGGAATTTTAAAGAAATAATTTGTGAAATAAATAATCCTACTTATTTGGCGAAAAATAACAGGAAAGACACGTCAGGCAGCTGCAAAGCGCCACGACAAATCTAACAGGTTATATGCGCAGGCAAAAAAGAAGAACAAATAAAAATATTGTAATGATGATTGTATTGAATTGACAAAAAAGGCCGCCTCTCAGTATAAAAAAAAAAAAAAAAAAAGTAAAAATCGCTCGCATTATTATTTATTACTAGTAAGGGTCGCAAAAAGCATGCCATTCGTTTAAAGTGTATTTGAGCATGATTTATGACCCTCACAGCCCATTTCGAGATAAACATGTGGCACGCATCTGTGAAATGTATACCATCCCCTCACTTCACTGGTCACTCACTATGTCTTAAATGTACACACGTTTTGAAATAAAACTTTACTTTAAAATGGTCATAACTATTAATATTAACATTATACAACAATTTAAATATAAGAAATACAACAATTGGGTCAATTCCCCCACTAGTGCAAACTTTCGAAAACCTAGTACAACAACTACCCCTTCTGTTGTATAAAAACTAGGAGCTTCTGTAAATACGTGTTGTATTTACAGAAGCTCCCAGGTTCCCAATGTTCCCGACAGCTGGTTCATTGATTTGTACTGTAAGTATTATTATTGAGGATTTTAACATATTAAAAAATATTTTCTACGCGCGGCGGGAAACTAAATTTGCGACCTCCTGAAATTAAATGAGTAAACCATTAGGTATGTATGTAAGCCATTAAATAATTCTCCACAACGAGTCTTAAAACCCGCAAAGAGATTTCAAATTGATTTTTGGTATTTTTTGCATGAATTTTTCTTTTTGAGTAAATTATAAAAAAAAATCAAGTCCCATTTAAAAAAAACTTATGTGTCACTTATTTGAGAATTTAACCGAGGCGTTAAAATGCATCGAAAGCTGCTAGAACTTCTTCACCTTCAAAACAACGTATTTTTTCAAGGCGTGGAATCTGAAAACCAACAGAACATTATAAGATAGTAATATTACATAAAAAGTATATATATATTATGAAAAAAAAATCTTAAGTTTGTACTTAATTGTGTTTATCATTTTGAAAATATTTTACCCACACGAACCTTCTTCATTGTTCTGTGGAATATGTAATATGTCAGGGAGTGGTATATTTATGGCTAACCCCAAAACAACATGGCGGGTTTTATGTTTTTCATACTAATTTTAAAATTTATAGCAAGAGTTTTACATTTTAAATTTAATTCAAACTACTACTACTCTCTTAACCTTCCCGTCACTTATAAAAAGATGATGTGTTATTTTAAAGCGAAATCGGTCAAGTACTTTCGTAAAAATCGAAAACAGACAGACAGACAAACATTATTTTTTATAAATAGAGATAAAAGTACTTCTAAAAATGAATAAGATCGTTAAAAACGTATGCATTAACCTCATAGTTTTGGTTAGGTATAATTTTCGTTCGCGTTTACAGTTCGCGCAAAATATTAGTTTCCGACTACCGTACTACTCGTATACTACACGATTCCTTCAACACTTCACTTTGGAATTCAGTTAGTATTAAAAAGCTATCAACGTGTTGTGTTCCTGGTATAAAGCATGCAGGAGTCTCTCATTACAAAATAATGATTAGACATGCATTGGCCGGTATAAGGTCGCCAGTATATGCGAGATGAATCCAAGAGGGCATAAGGTAGGAGGTAGGAAGGGATTTGATATTCTGCCCGGAGTGCAACTGGATAATGGCGTAGGAAAATTTATCGACTGTGGTATAGTAGCTTAATGATCCGATGTGATCACAATGGTGAAACCAAAGGCGGAAAAATCAAGGGATGCGTCGTGTTATTCGTATAGTCTCTACTGCGAAAAATAGTTATCATAAATGTAACAGAAAAAAGTCTCATTTTAGTCAATTGCAAAATAAAAGTCTCGTATCTACTTACGGTCTGAATTTGTTTTTTTGAGGTATCCATGGCGACTGCTAACGGGAATCTGGAACGAAAATACATTTTATTACGATAACGCACAAAGAATTTGTAACACTGTTTGTTGCCTTTTCAACGCCATAAGCCAATTTTCTTATATATTTTCCACATTCTTGATGAGTCTATCAAAAGGTGAGAGTGTTACTAACACGCTAGTCGCACTTCAGTATTTTTCGCGTCACCGTGCCTGTGCTCCGTTCCGTGCCGGTTTTTGTGCTTTAGTCAAAGGACGCAAGGCGGACGACTTGACTGCATAAACAATTATAATTCCGTTGAAATTAGAACTAACTTTAAAGCATTAATGCTCATTTTTTTAAACATCAATAATCTTCCGTGAAAAGTATGAGATCGATTTAGAATGACAGTTTCTAATAAGGTGCCAACGGCTGAATTGGTTGAGGCGTTACTCCCGGATAAAGTAGAGGATTCGATTTCGAGTCTCGGTTGTAACCATTGCCTTTTTTTGTTTTTGTGTTTTTCTGTTTCATATTTGTGTTGTTAATCATTGATATTATTTAAATATTTAATTATAATTCCAGTGACAACTGCACGATACAAGGATAAAAAGGTAACACTCTGGTTCTATATTTCTGCGAGACGTGTCGCCGAAGATGTAGAGCAGGTATTAATTTGAAAAATGTTGTGCAGTACTTTTGACTTCATACTTTAATCGCTGTGTATCAGTGGATCACGCTCTACAGTTATACAATCCAGTGGTGAAACATGCTTGCTCCTTGCGATTTCAGTTCATTTTATGTTGGGATAATCCGCGGTCTTGGTTTAATATCTGGCTTTGCGAATAAAGGAATTCTTCCATTTAGACAAGTGGAAGTTCGTAAATCAGACGATAATTCCGAGACAATGTTTTCTGTCACCAAAGCGGTTATATAGATAGATAGTTATGATAACCAGCTGGATTAGGTTTCACCACAGTAAGTTTACCTCAGGTTTAAAGTTGATTTAGAACCTAAACCCCACACCTAAGACATTCTTAGGTTCCAGGTTCCGATAAAATAAGTACCTCTACTTAAATACGTCGATCTTGGACCACAACTTCCACTTCTTTAGACAAACGCTTACTTATAAGGCTTGTTTTCTGAATCACAACTTAAAAATAGAATTTATGCATTTCGAACTTCTTCCCGTGGGATTTTCAAACAAGTCTAAATTAAAAGCTCAACATTCTCACAAAGAAAAATAATTGTACGATCGTTTGGTATTAAGTTTTGAGATCTTGAAAAATTATTTTATGGATGTAAAATCAGCATGTTCACGGAAAATTCCATCGTGGAGCCGTTATATGTTTTATGTCTACAAAAAATATAGATGCAAATTCTAAAAATAAATGTGAGATAATTAGATAAATGCTGCTTCACGGTTATGATTAGAAAATGCATGGGAATTATATAAATACATTTTAAAGCTTTAAGGTTCAAGCGGGGCAAAGAAACTAAGACAATTGTTTATACTCTTCAATCATTTTAGTTTTTTTTCTGTAGAATATTTCTGAAATTCGTAAAAAACAACTAAAATTTCAAAATGGACAGCTACAACATTTTTAGATATTAACCCATTTAGATCTACGTATTTATTCGATGCTATTTCAACGCATTAACGTAAAAGTAGGTAAATGAAATAGTTATAGAGATGTACCGCCAAATATATTGAAATTTATTTGGCAGTCAGTTTTCGCGTAAATTTAAATAACAATAAATACTTTCGTAGAAAGCAATTACTTTGTGGTATGACATATTTAATGAAATGAAACAATAACTTTGTATTAGACAATGGATTCAATTTTAATTTTTATGACTGACCGGTTTCGCTTAGCCTAAGCATTATCAGGGTGCACAATGAAACTATTTATTTTTTTGTAGTTTTGTTATATTTTGAAACTCAAAATAATTAGTTAGGGTTGCACAGTTGAAAAACAGACCTTATCATTTAGTAGAGGAACTTGATTTATGTATGGTTTGCTAGTAATTTATTCAGATCGATCTCCTAATGAGGAACATCGTACGCACAGTGCATATCTATTAGTACCTGCAGTAATTATTCATCTGCGGGAACCGGAATTACTCTGCTCAGCATTCAGGATCCATCAGTCTGATACTTCGAATCTGTGGAATTAGCAAACGTATTTATTATTGAAAATCTGAAAAAACTCACTACTTTGTCATAATTTGAAATTAATACAGAAGATTCAAAATGTTATTTACTGTCAAAAAAGTCAAATTTTATAAAAGGTTTTCTAATGTATTACACGTAAGTATTTAAAACTTGGGTCGCGGTTTTAACGTTTTCCCTCGCGTTATTTTACAATGCAAATAATAAGAAAGGATTTAAACAGAGTTTTTTCAGAGGTATCCTAATGAACCATCCAAATATTGATATATTATATTCACCTTATTAAGTAATCTAAAGCAAATTAAATCTATTTTTTTGACAACTTAAAACTTTCAAATGGTGATCTCTGGCATTATGAAATTTTAACCATAAAATTCCTAGGTTAACACAATTATTTTCGACTCGCAACATCACGAGCTCAAAAGCTTTGAGCTACCAAATTAACTGTCGATAAATAAGACATAGTCGCATTGATGTTCCATATATTTTAAATGTGTATATATTTGTACTTTTTATTTGACTAAAATATTTTTTTTTTATATGAATACCGCACAAGAGTCTCAACTGCTCCCAACCGTCTAGAGCCAGTGAGACTGGAGCATCCCCAAATAGGGTATGTTGTTGGGCTGAAAATACTGGGGATGGGAAGGAGATTGGGAAGAGGAAGGTTGGGGAAGTACCTGGCTATTCAGATCTCTGTCACCAAACACGGCTATAGCCATTTCAAGCAACGTTTCGATTCTGAATGGTGGTCTTTCACATGGGGCGATGGCATTAAAGTATCTACCACTCTGGAACGTGCCGCAAACATACTTTTTTATTATTTTTATATGAATTAAATGTGTTATGACACATATTAATTAAATAAAAGTTATTAGCGCACGCCGGGTTTTGAACCCGCGACCATGATTTTAAATGTCGAGCGTCTTTGTACTCGACTATGGAACTCAAAAATGTATTATATGTAAAATCCTTAAAGGCGTTCATAAAATAAAATAGAATAAATAAATAAAATTAAAGAAAATCGGGTAACAACTACCAGTTTCCCATATATTGTGTTAAATGTAGCCTTGGTTGCTATTCTAGATTAAACTTAAGAATAAATATTTTTGCATTTTCGTAGAAAGAAATCACTTTCTGGTTTGACATATTTAATTAAAATGAAATGATAACTTTGTATAAGAGATATTTTTCATATTGAAAAAACAACCCGTTCTTTCAATTTTAGAATTAAAGAACATTTTAGATGTTTAAATAACCACGGTTTTTCAGAATTCGCCAATCATCTTATTGAAAAAACATCATACCTTTAATAAAAGCACCGGTGCTCATATTCTCCATAAAAATGGTCATGGCAACATATTAAATAATTTAGAAGCACAAGAAATAAATAAAGCCATTAAAATTAATAGTTATATTCTTAATAACCATTTAAATTTGTCCAGTAGTTCAATATTAGGTATATTTCCCATAAACTCTTAAAATATCTCATTATTCCTTTATCTCGTTCTCAGTTGACGTTTTGCCTCTTTTATTTCATATTATCTGTCTCTTTCTCTCTGTTTCTTTATTATAATTTAAATGTTATTCTTTAGTTTTCTTACTGTTCTTTTATTTTATATTATTTATTTATAAACTAACGAACTATTGTCCAATTCCAAAAATAAACATAATACAAAATTGAAAAAAGCAACAGAGAAAGAACAGCACGTACATAATATTATAAAGAAGCAAATACAAAAAATACACAAGAAAGAACATTCAAATTAAAGCCAAGGTACAAAAAAAAAGTAAAACTTTTGGTAGAGTCGTAAATAATGACAAAAATCATTTAGACTGCTACCAAAAATGTCAAGACCACGGCTTGAGTTAACAAGTCTCGACATTCTGAACAGTAAAGAATGATTCCCACAATTAGTAGAGTGATGATTGAGGAACAGCAATTTATTGTTTCTGAGGCTACGGCAAGGAATGTTGAACTGGATGAGTTGCAACAAAAAGAAGGTGAGTCAACTATACAATTAATAATTTTGAAAATGCAAATTAAAACGAAGACTTTCCTATGCTTTTCTAATGGAGAATTTTTCAATTTTTCACATTCTCCATGCAATTCTCCCGCTGTATGTATGTGTATATATAACCACACACTACGTATTTTTTTGTTTAGTTTAATTTTGTACCCTGATGATGCTTAGGCTAAGCGAAACCGGTTGGTCATAAAAATTAAAATAAAATCTGTGGTCTTATATAAAGTTATTGTTTCATTTTTCACAAATATTTACATTCCTTTAAAACAAAACTAGGTATTTCTGCAGCAACCGGGTACTTGTCCGATAATGGAACATTAGCGCTCACGATCAAAGCATAATTCCTAGGCGCAGTTAATATTCAGGCACCCTGGATGATTACGAGGAGAAGACATTCACCTTTGTCTCCCGTTTAGCTCCGTAGATCATCACAAAACCCGGAGACTGCAGAGGTATGATGCCCGCTCCACAACGATCCGCATTGCAAAAGCAGCTGGCCAAAAATATGAGTAAAAAAAATAATGGAGATACTAACAATAAAAAAAATCTTTCCAGAGTAGTTATTACATAGCATGTACTCTGAGTATCATTATGGTGAAAGACCACTATTCAGAATTAAAATTGTTTGAAATGGATTTAGTCGTGTTTGGTGAACAGATCTGAATAGCCAGGTATTCCAAACCTTCCCTCTTACACTTACTCTTTCCCTTCCCCGCTACCTTCAACCTTACTACACACCCCATTTAAGGATGCCATGGTCTCACTGGCTCTCATCGGTTAGGAGCAGTTGGGACTCTTATGCGGTATTCACTATAATTTTTTTTTTTTTTAAAACCAATTGTTTGAAAATAGGTCTGGAAAAAGGAAGTTGAATCAGAAAACAATTGGATATATTACATAGTATAATTGTAGGATCGCAGACGTTAAAAAAATACACCTACAAATAATGGGGTACAAATAATAATAAAAAGTTTTTAGAACCACGCTGAACCTTTTTTTCTAAATTTTACTGAGTTACATTTTCATCTCCATGAAAAAACTGTAAATTTTCATAGAATCAATCATCCAAAATAACATATGTTTCTAAAAAACATGTCTTGAAAACCGATATCAATACAAAAAATGTCACACTTCTTAAGTTGTGCCTAATAGGCGAGTGGTTATTTCAGATTCAAAAATGCGGGAGAAAAGTAAAGGTGAAGGTTTTATTTCCGGTGCTGTCATTTTCGTGTTTGTTTTTTTCATATGTGATATTTTACCTGATTTCATTTATTTTAAACTTTTGTCGAAATCGCGTTTTTGGCCATATAAAACTGCGATTCGGACGTTTGTTTTTCGTTGGATAACTTTTCACTTAATA
This sequence comes from Drusus annulatus, assembly GCA_022651775.1. Taxonomy (NCBI): domain Eukaryota; kingdom Metazoa; phylum Arthropoda; class Insecta; order Trichoptera; family Limnephilidae; genus Drusus; species Drusus annulatus. The sequence goes on along the minus strand of JAGWCC010000362.1, from coordinate 477,619 downwards.
TCGCGGCAGTTAGCCAAGTCAGCGAATGTTGTTGCGTTCCATCCTTTATGTATGAAGAATTGTAGTTTTAATTTTATACTCGGTTATTTTAAGTTCTCACAAAGGTTAGGATGGAGGATCGGCAATTTGATGGAAGTAATAAACATGTATGCGCTTATCATTTTTTTAAGATGTGCTGAATGCTCTGTTTATTGCGACGATATTAAATTTACTAATAAAATTAACGTCGTTTATAATAATAAACGAAATACATTTTATGTCACAGCAATTTTCGTGGACCTCCATATCCATAAGCCCTTCGCAACCGAGAGTCATGAAATACTTATTGACATTAAACAACAGAAAACAATATGTTATCATGGGAGTTAAATAAAACAGTTAACTCAATAACATAAACTATGGAGTTCCTCAAGGATCCATTCTAGGGCCATTATCATTCTCATTTTAGAAATGAACTTACAAACAATCAGAAAACTATACGAGTACAATATTATATTGTATATACTAATCTACAAAATACAAAATTAACATACACACTAATAGAACATTTATAAAACGTTACAAAAACACAGATACAACACAAGGCAATATAATAAATTGTGAACGAATTCAGTAAATAAGGTGAAAGTAAAAAGTGAAAACTTTTAAGCGCCAATAAGGTGATAAAAAATTGGCACAATATAAATTAGCCAAGTATTATTATTATTGAAGTGGTAAAGAGAGCATCTATTTTAAGCTAGGTTAGCAACATTAAAATGTATAGTTAATGCTATATAAGTTTGGAAATAATCTATTAATAATTATAATATTTTATCATAATTAATAAAATATTTGACCTAATTATAGAGAAAATAAAACAGATTTTAAGGGTGGAAATGCATTGTTAAATTATAATAGATACGAGTAGGTATTTTTGGTGTGTTTTTTTAGCAAGTTACCTAAGCAAATAAAAAATACATAATTTTTATGCTGCTATCAAACAAATCTAAATTAAAAAAAAAAATCAAATACAATATAAATATTCTCCACTCCGACCTAGAAAATATTATTCAAATAATTATATCTAATGTACCAGTCTGAAGATGCCATTAGTAGGTGGAAACTAGTCTGGTCTGAAAATAGTTTAAATCCCAATATCACAAATAATATGCTACTCGAAAAAAGACAAATAACTTAATGTCTAATTTGTACCATAATATATTTGGGTATTCCGCTCAGAATCCCAAACAACCTATCGGAAAGTAAGATCATTGTTTATTTTTAATTCATTAATTATAGAAAAATTAAATGCATATTTTTAAACCCAATTTTAAAAATCGCACGGGTGACGTTGCCGGTTTTCAAAATGTAAAGATCAGGAGAATATGTGACGCGAATCGGTGAAAATCCGCCGTCGCCGTTACGCCGCCATCTTGGTTGTGCTCGCGGTCGCTGTAGGCGTCCCTTCACTACCAGGAGCGCAAGGAAAAGCGCGGATAAAATCGCGATCTCGTACGAAAGAATTTCGCACATTTGAGCTTGTTATGACAGACCGATCGATTTTGTCACAAAACCGCTATAAAATGAATCATTTTCATTATTATACAACTTTAAAAAATATATATTATTAGTGTAGATTGTAAAATTTATAACTTTGATAGGTTTGTGAAGCGCTATAAATATTCAAAATCCGCCTGAACCTCATTCACTAAATAAAAAAAATATCAATTTAATGCATTAATTAATTTAAGTATCAGGATTCCATAAATTGTTTTACCGGCAAGTTTTATTGAATTAACTGAGCCTGTTTAAAGCGAATAATTTAATTAAGTAACGCGAATAAATAGAAATGGCGGCGTCATTGCACCATATGGTCAGAATCGAGGGACCGACCGGGCGCGAGCCGCAGCAAGAGCGAGGAGGTTAGCGTAAATCCGACCATTGTACTGAGAATTTCCGGCAAGCGGTTTAATTGATGCGTTCTCGTTTATATTATACAGGGAGATTTGCGTTTACGGATATATTCGCGAAATATGATACGAATAGTCAGTATCAACTCGTTTATAAAAATATCAAAGTGGGTCTAACATTTTAATCAAAAAACTGAAAAAAACCAGCGCTTGTGGTTAGGTACCTACATGCTTTAAAATATAACGAGTATTCGTACATTAAGAAATTATATTAAAATCATCATTAATTGAATGAATTATTGCACATTGAGACAGATGTTCGTTTTCTTTTTATTATATAATTTGAGAAAGGTAATGTTAGAAAAGAATCGTAATTATTTTGTTGATATTTATCAAGGTCAGTATTTTATAAGGACTTGGTTGACAATCAGTAGGTAATACATAATAATATTAATCATTAAAGCGGCATTACGACGAAGTAAAAAAATAAAATATTTTTATTGAAATTGGAAATAACTTTATAGCATTAATGCTTATGTTTTTAAATATTTAAGTAATATCAATAATCTTCCTAAAGATCTTACGTATTTAAAAATTAAATATTTATCCAAGACACCATTTAGGTAATCGATGAACTCGGGTTAAGCTATGAATCATAACAAAGATGGCTGCCAAAAATCGGAAGAAATTAAACATAATATTCATAATTTTCAACGAAAATATAAGATCGATTAGAGGTTCCGAGTTCGAGTTTCGGTTGTGACCATTGTCTTTTTATTTTCTGGCTTTTTCTGTTTCATATTTGTGTTTTAGATTGTTGATATTATTTAAATATTAAAAAAACATATTTTTGTATTTATAAATAAAAGAGTTTATTTAACCTTTATACGAGGGACCTCGTTTAAATAGTCACGGCATAGATATTAATGCTGATGGATTGGCACAATTTACGCCATAGGCTAGAAACAAGTAAATGCCATGAAATATGTTAGAACCCTCTACGAGTATTTTCTAGCGCTATGCAATATCGGAAGCCGGAAGAGTTGGCGATAGACATTATTGGATAAGAAACCTTCATGTTGAATCAATGGAATGTCATATCATAGTTTATCCACAGTTCTGATGTATGAGATGTATGACATGCATTTATCAGAATTATTCTGCAATTTGTAATTGAGCTGCAAAAGTGAAAAAATCTTGGGGGCATTTCTACTTTGACCCTTATCTTGGCAAGGTTATAAATATAAGATAAGGATAAAGATAAGATAATAAGCTACACTTTTTATAAACCGACCATACGTGTCAGCACTTAACAGGATGATAAAGAAGATAGGTAAGTACCTACTTGTATTAGCTATTTTTCACTTGAAAGAACTACAATATATCTCTCATCGACATTGAAAAACAACGATTAATTTTCTTGCATAAAAGGTTGGAGTTTTAAATCAAATTTTACAAGTTTACGGAGTTAAATTTAGGTCACTGCCTGTTTATACCAGAATAATTATATGGTCGCCTGAAATGAAAAAGGGCTGAAGCACCATTTTGGGAAAGTTTACACCAGAGCCATCTTGAAGCTTTTTTTTTTTTACAATAAAATTCATAATTTTTCAGAAAATGGTAATATTTTGAAAAAAAAACAAATTAACTCAGGTAACTCAATGGTCTTACTGACCTCGAAGCGACAAAAATATTTAAAAAAACGTCCCAAACTGTGTCGCTTGAGCCAAGTTTTCTCCCAAATGTTAAATATATTTTAGATGGGTACAAAAGTATTCAGAATCAAACGAGTCAGAGCATTCTATGCAAAAAAATCACCGATCAAGACATATTAAACTTATTTTTGACAAAAGTGTTTCTTAGGCCATTTTACCTTTCCAGCGAAGATATTTTCAACGTGTATAATTTTAATAACAACATGCTGTTTAAAAATGACAACCAATTAAAGTGTCGTTAAATGAATAGCTTCAAAATCCACGTGACTGGTAACTGAAGTTATTCCGAAAATCCCTCTGATTATAGCCAACCTGCGATAGAATAGAGCACCAAAAGGAAGGGTTGATTAATAAAAGCTTCAATCTGGTTATTAAACAGCACTACCTCAAATTTCCCACAAACAACAAACCACCCTGTAAGAAGCTTGGTATGTCCAGTGTACCATTATCGCACTCAGTATCAGGCTGCAGACAATAGGTGTTCGAAGGTGAACCAATTTAATGCGTAGGTATTAGGATCTATTTCCTAAGCAATAAAGTAGGTACCAACATAACTCTGGTTCACTCATACGAGTGGTTTATAGAACATGGAACATGTAGCCAGTCGGAAGTGAACACGGCCGTGTAAAACTATGCATTGATCATGAATATTTAGAGAGCTTATCCGATGCGAATTTATTTCAAGAATGCTGAACCCATGGGACGAATATGCTAAGGATATAATGTGAAGCATGGATTTATGTATTTATTTATTGGTTTATAGAATAAAATAGAACCGAACAACATTATTAAGAACAACCAATTTATTTATTGAGTACATACGAGTGTGAACTTTTCCAATTTGGAATTTAAAAAATAATATTTTCAAATCCGTTCCAACACTATTAAAATAATAATAGATATTATTCTATATTTGAAATGGGTAGATCAAAGAAACTAATATTTTTGCTTGGCAAGTCAAGTTACATCACGCGATTTTTTACGGGTAACAATTAGTTATATTAAATAAGTGTTATTGACTTCCAGCGACAGTGTGCTCCGTTTCAAAATTCAAACTTTTTTTATGAAAAAAAACTGTTATTTTGAGACTACTTGCAGCCACTGAGATGATTGAATATTAAAAAAAAAAAATTAGGCATGTAGTTTAAGGACTCAGCAAATGTCTTTTTTCCTGTTTTCGTTTTCTAAAGCTAAAGCAATTTACTTAGCTTAGGTTGGAGTGTTTCAAACCCTCATCACATTTGAAGACTATCAAATCAACCATCAGCGCCATTTTGAATTTTTGAAATTTGAATGAAATTTTTTTATCAAATCATGATCAGCCGTCAAGCACGGCAATGTTGGTACGCTTATCAGCTATTTACAATTTGTTCAAAAGCTAAAACAGATGGACCGTTCAAATGTTAAAAATACTTATTTCCGATTTGATGATCATCAAATATAACCAGGATTTGAACCAACCCAACCTCAGACAGAGAGGATTAAACTTTTTCTTCTGGTAAAGACTCTCCCCATGCATACTTGTCAATTATTCCAACAAAAGTACACATTTAAATCACTTGATCGTGCAATGTCTTCCTGGAACGTCTCAGACTCCTAAGTTTATCTTTTGCCTCGTCATAAATTCTCCTGACACAAGAGTCCTTTCTTATTCTTATCCAATACTCGCCGACATTCCTCAGAGTATGTGATATATAAATATATATTCTTTGTAGAAATAATTATTTGGAATTATTTGTTTTTTTAGTAAATGAAAGTAAGTCGGTTTTACATATTTAACCCGTCATGTGGGATGTTCCTGTTTTATAGTGGACGAAATTGGACAGATATTATGATCGGTACAGAATACAAAATCGTCGCTGGAAAGGCAAAAGGGCTCAAGCGTCACTAAGGTCATAAACGAGATAAATATTCAGTTTTGATCAGTTTTATTTTATACATCGAATGCTTTGACTCTCGTTTGATTCTGAAGAATTTTGTGGCCCTTCAGCCATCTAGAATATATGTACCATTTGGGAGAAGGCTTGACTCAAGCGACACAAGTTTGGGACTTTTTTTTAAGCTTCTTGTCGCTTCATGTAACTCAGTGAGAGTATTGAGTTACCTGAGTTGACTATTTTTCAAAATTCCAACCAGGTACTGAAGACTTATGAATATTATTGTAAAACAAAAAAACTTTAACGTGCTCTGGGGTAAACTTCCAAAAATGGCGCTTCAACCCTTTTACCTTTCCAGCGACGGTATATTAAAGCTTAATCAATAAATTAAAGACAAATAAATAAAATAAAAGTAGTGCATAGATGAAGAGAATGATAATGGAAAATGTGTAATTAAGCAAATAAGAAATTGTCCAAACAAGCGAAGCTAGCAGTCCACAATGGAGTGCTTATACCAACCCTGATGTATGGCAGTGAGGCATGGAACTGGCAGAGGAAGGATGAAAGAAGACTGAATGCTGAATGCTGTGGAAATGAGATCTTTGAGACGCATGTGCGGTAAAACCATGTATGACCTTATTAAAAATGTGGATATCCGGAAAGAATGCAAGGCTGATGTGAGCGTAATGAATAGGATCAAGAAAGGGACGCTTATATGGTTTGGGCATGTAGAGCGAATGAACGAAGAAAGGAGTGTGAAAAGAATATATGATGCGAAAGTGAACGGAAGAAGAAGTCGAGGACGCCCGAGAAAGACATGGCACGATCAAGTAAATCAAATACTTGAATCGGGTCATGTGAAGAATCAGAATAACAGAAGAGTATGTATGAGACGATGTATGGATGTAAATGAAGCAAGGAGTGTGTGCTAAGACAGAGTTGTATGGCGGTCCTTCCTCTCTGCCTACCCCTGCGGGGAAACGGCGTATTGGTTAGTTAGTTAGTTAGTGTAATTAGGATAATGAAAGGATAGTGTAATATACCTAAATCTTACTAAAAATCCAGAAACATTTATCTCTTTTGGTACCCTAAACAAATATTGCAAAGCAACGAATACGATATGTATTTTTATACAGAAGACTTTAGGATAGATACTATTTTACCTAGGCTATATCGTACAACATGGTATATAATATACCTGCTTAATTAAAAGATATATTATTATAATTACAAAAGCTCGTTGCAAGGGTGTTATTCAGCCCGCAGTTACAAAAAATGAAACCATCTTATCAGAAATCTTATTGTTTTCAAGATTTTAACATGGCCGCATAACAAGTGCCCAACGGGGGGCTAATTGACTACAAAATAATATTAAATGTAATTAGTTCTAATTCACGCTACAACTTATGCAAGGAGGTTAAAATCCGGTTTATCGAGGTGGGCAATAATACGACTTAAATTTTATACAATAACAATAACGTAGGTACCGATGGTAAAAAAACAATTAGATTCTAAAACGAGACATGACGTCTACTCTTTGATATGTAATAAATAAAGTGGTTTATTTTGAACACAGGCTATTTGAATCTCCTACAGCAGGGATTGCTAATTTACGTAAATCGTAATGAAAAAGCACATCAACAAATGTTGGTGACACGTGGTTCGTTTAAAATTTCTATCACAGTAAGAATAAGATCTCCTTTTTCATCGTCCCAATTATATTACTCATCTTCTACTGCGTGTGGTATTTTTTTCTATATCTCTGTCGCACAGCCTCACTTGCGTATGTCCAAGAAAATATGTAAGAGCTAGCGTCTACTTTTCTTTATTTATTTCTAGCCTGTTGTTAACAATTATTTGGAATGCTTCGAATTTGGGTCACAGCGCCCTTGTGGTGATTTTTCAGAAAAAACGGCGCTATACAATTTATCAAAATATCATTATTATTATTCGGCCAAATATTAAAAAAAATATGTCTTATATATCAGTGTATTGTCGATGTCCGCGATTGGTAAAAAACCTAGAACAATTGATTCGCCTTTCCCGGCCTACAGTGACATAAGTGTGAAAGCTATAACAGCTTTTGCAATTCCATGGTTCTCAACGTGTTACACTAACTGTGAAGTATGATGAAATGCAAGGCTTTATCTCTATATAGCATGATTTCTGTTCCTTTTCAACAAACAAACAAAACCGTTTTGCCTACACTTTTGTATATATTTTGCGTGATACCTCGCAAGTGTTCCAACTACCGGATTCCATAAAACTATGGCATCCCAAATTTGAGGAATGTTATAAGTCTGAACGATAAACGGGAGAGAATGGGAAGCGGAATGTTGGATACACTGATTTTCAGATCTGACACTAAAGTCGTAAGACGCTCGACCAGGAATGCAAAGGTCGCGGGTTCAAACCCGGCGTGCGCAAATAACTTTTATTTAATAAATATGTGTCATAACACATTTAATTGATATAAAATAATACAAAGTATATTTTCGGAACGTTTCCGAGTGGTAGGTACTCTAAGCATCGCCCTGGTGAAAGACCAGCATTTAGCACCGAAACGTTGCTTAAAAATGACTAGATTTGAATAGCCAGGTACTTCCCAACCTTCCTCTTCCCTATCTCTTTCCCCTCCCGACGACCTTCAGCCTCACAACATACCTCAATTGGGGATGCTATAGTCTCACTGGATTTAGACGGTTGGAAGCAGTTGGGACTCTTGTGCGGTATTAACTATAAAAAAATATGTATTTAAAAAAACATGGCTAAAGCCAACTCACGTAACGTTACGACTCTGAATGGTAGTCTCTCAATAGGGTGAGGATGACATAATCTTCCACTACGAAAAAATATGCAAAAGAAAATTCATTCATTTGTGAATAAAGCCATTTCGTATTTTTTAATTTGCCCCATCGGATTTTGAACCTGCGACCTTTTCGTGAAATAGTGCTACTAGCGCCGTGAGTATAAACTATTTAAATGCGTACTAGAGATATTTCCATGTAGTTCGTATTAGAAACTTCGTCCCACGCCCACGATCATCGCCTCGGCGCCAGCTTTAACCACGAACAAAACTTACGATAGTAATAATTAATATAAATCTACTACTAATTAACGAATTTACTCTTCCAAAGGGCTTTTTTGATTGCGGTATATCCCTTTAAAATGCCGATGTTTATGTTTTTATCATGAGATTCGGAATCATAGTTCAAATCGTTATTATTTATAGAATACAAAGTTTAATCATGAAATGTAAATAGAAAAAGATTACTACAAATTTAAAAAAAAACAAAGCCACAGAAATGTTTAATGTGGAGAGGACTGAACATTTATGATGAGATAATAACATTATAAAATTTGGATGATTTGTAAACCGCCGTTTTTGTGAAAAATAACCTCAAGGGCGCTGTACAGATCTTATTTTCTAGTTGATATTAATTCCTAGTTTAAATAGAAAATATACAGAAACATACTTACCTGGCAGGTCCCATCAGAGAGAGACACTTATTAACTTATTTTATTTATTTATTTATTTTTGCCTGAAAGTGTGAAAAGTTAAGCAAAAATGATTTGATCAAAAAAAATAATTTTACGCTTACTGTAGTGTTATTTTTTTTTTAATGTGCAAATTAGTTTATATATCTTGACCCCCCCAAAAAAATTATTTCATAATTAACTTATTTTTTTAAAGTTTACCGGAATGGTCTGACAAGTGCTTAAATCATCATTAAAACGAAAAAATTGTACAGGAAGAATTATCCAAAGCCTTAATTTAACTAGAAATTTGTAGACCCGGCAAAGCTTTTTACAACAAATTTGGCCAATAAACTTGAAACTTTGCAACAAAGCTAAACAATGTACTTCCACTGGCCAATAGACAGAAATTACGCAAAATATAAATTGGACACCAAGATTTGGATCACAAGCCAAGACAGATTAAACCCGAACGATTTTTTTAAATCTTCCCTATAAGTATAATAGTATAAGCAATCATAAATACTAAGTATAATTTTATAATATTTTCTTTCTGTCTTTTTCTTTGTTATAATTTGAATGTTATTCGGTTGTTTTCTCATTGTTCTCTTATTTTATTTAATATTGTGTTCTCCTTCCGTATGTGTATATAACCGCCCACTTTGTATTTTTTGTTTAGTTTAATTTGGTACCCTGATGAAGCGAATCCGGTCGGTAAAAAAATTCAAAATAAAATCTGTGGTCTTACATAAAGTTATTATTTCATTTGTATTACTAAGTACAGTGTTTTATTATTATTGTACAATGTAAATTGAATTTTATCAATATTTTGTTGTAAACGGTGCATTATATTATAATGTATAATGGTAATGGTACAATAATAGTAAAATTATATGGTTAACTGTGAATTATGTTATAATGGTACAATACTATGTTGTGGTTGTACAATTTTAACTTAAAACAACTTTTCCCAAACTTTTTTGTCCCGTAGATCACTTGCCGTTATTTCTGTTTTGTATAGACCCCCTGCTTTCCCAATATTGTTTTTTTTTTAGCGCTGGGAAAAACGAACGCTTCAGGAACTGGTAGTTCTTTGAAATGAACTCTTCGCGGTGAATACTTCAATGGAAATCGAACTCGCCAAAAAATAGTTCTAGTCGATAGAGATCTCAAATCGAAAAGTGCTAGCAAATCAACAAAAATTCCTCTCCGAAAAAAAAACCACTAGTCGGTAGAGATTTGAAATCAAAAAGTACTAGCAAATCGATAAAATATCCTCCACAAACAATTAATATAATTAGGGAATAAATGTTTATTATAAGAGAGTTTTACGTAAGTACCTACATAGGTACTATCTGTGAGGTGGATTATTACATTTGCGGGAAGCCAACATTTTGGTGGCGGCCTGCCTAAATGGAATCCACCCTCGTGGACCCCCATTTACGTCCCATACACCCCCAATTTTATTTTTCATTGGCGTGGACCCATTGCAAGTCGGAATCGACCCCTGGGGGTCGATATAGACCACTTTGGGAATGACTGATGTAAACTGTAAACTGCGCCTGCTCTCAACACAGGATTTCCTTGTGACACAAGCACATCACTACCACCCTTATATTATATTGAAGAAAAAAATAATTCAAAAAACGAATACACAAACCACTTCCCCGGTATTCTCATCCAAATCGAAATAAAAAATGTATGTTGCGTAGCAGAGCTCCTTTTTGAATTCTCGGGCAAATTTAAAATTGAGATATTCCATTGAATCATAGAATCCGTATTACAATAACAAGAAGTTGGTGGCTAGTGTGGAGGTTCGACACTATTAGAATGTATTAAGAAATGTACATAAGTACTTCGGTAGATCACAAAATAATAATACATTTAGGCATTGAGGTATATCTCAATGCATTTAGGTTACTTTAAGTTTTGTTCATCATATAAGTATCAACATTGTCTTGAGCTTTGAAAGAGGATCCTTTACTGTAAACAATGGCGTAGTAGGCGGGCATTGCACACTTGTAGAGCAGCCGTCATAAATACTACGTTTAATTGGTCTCGGTATAAAATATCCCAGTGATTGTACGACAGTGTATTTCTAGGGCCCTTCTGCCGCCTACCACTTCCGAGAGCTGAAGATCCAGCCTTGATCCAGCCGTTACATCTGGTGGCAGAGGAATACAATATGCAAGATTCGCCATTGCGGTTCCAAGATTGACGGATGTTGTACGGTTATATCGATGGGTCAATATTTTTATTTGACGGTCTCCGTGCTCGAGTGGTTAAGACGCTCGACTATGTTTCCAGAGGTCACGGGTTCGAATCCCGACGTGCGGAAATAAATTCTATTCAATTAAAATGTGTTATTTCACATTTAATTATAGTTTGAACGGTCGGTAGCTGAGTGGACAAACGCGTCGGATTCCCACCCGGGCGTCGTGGGTTCAATTCCTCTGCTGGCTAAGTCCTCCATCATTGCCCAAGCAACATCTTTCGCTTATTATGATGGTAGCAGGAGTTTTTCAAATATTGTCAGGTTATTTGGAACCCGGGAATGTTTGTCTTTCTTTATTAAGAAAAGAAAAAGAATATCGCCGCTGGAAAGGCAAAAGGACTTAAGCAACACTTTGGTAAAAAATGAGTTAAATATGCAGTTTTGATTTTTTTTTTCTGCATCGAATGCACTGACTTTCGTTTGATCCTACAGCCTTTTGTGTCCCTTCAGCCATCCAAAATATATTTATCATTTGGGAGAAGGATTGACTCAAGCCACACAAGTTTGGGACTTTTCAGGTTTTACGTCGCTTCAGGTGGCGCTTCTACCCTTTTCCCTTTCCAACGACGATATAGTGCTGTTGGAAGGAACTTGGGACTCTTATGCGGTACTTACAATATATTTTTTAATAAGGCCGGTGGGTAGGTTAGTTGTTTGGCTATTATAATATAGATCTAAATCACAGCGGGTACCGACTTGCCTTAGCAGAACAACTCGTGTTCAATGCAAAGTCTGAATAATAAATCTGAAGGTTTAGAGCTTGTCATAATTTTTGTTATCGTATTATGTTTACGTGGGCATAGTGATGTTATGCATGGAATGTCGATTTTATTTGCCTTGGAAAAGAATATATTTTTGAATTCCCTTTAGGTCTCAACATAATACTCAAAATCTTTCGTTTTTAATGCCTCATTGTTTTATTAAAAAAATATCTTACTTTATTGACGGCCTCCATGGTCGAGAGGTAAGACGCTCGACTACGAATCCAAAGGTCGCGGGTTCAAACCCGGCGTGCGCCAATAACTTTTATTGATTAATATGTGTCATAACACATTTAATTCATATAAAAATAATAAAAAGTATATTTGCGGCACGTTCCAGAGTGGTAGATACTCTAAGTATCGCTCTGGTGAAAGACCACCATTCAGAATCGAAACGTTGCTTGAAATGGCTTTAGTCGTATTTGGTGACCAGATTTGAATAGCCAGGTATTTACCAACCTTCCTCTCCCCAATCTCCTTCCCCTCCCCACTACCTTCAACCTCACAACCCACCCTATTTGTGAATGCCATAGTCTCACTGGCTCTAGACGGTTTGGAGCAGTTGAGACTCTTGTGCGGTATTCATATAAAAAAAATATATATATATATATCTCCAGATTTATCAATGTTTTCCAAAAAAGAAATATCTTGTGTGGAGATACATATTCTTAATAAAGTCTACTAAAATAAAAGATGCATCCCAAGGATTATTTTTTTCAACTACAAACATGTTTTTTCCTTTGTGAGTATGTACGAACTTTTCAAATTTGGAACTGGTGTTAATCGAAATTACATTTTTTTTTTTAATAAACACTTATCTTATCTTATCGTACCTATCTATGATGTTTTTAGCAGATATTATACTATTTTGAAATAGAAATTAATATTTTTTTCTTGTCAACTCAAGTTCCTACAATTTATCACAATTAACAACTAGTATTGTCTAATAATAAACGCCGATCAAACGGCTCTCCTAGAGTTTCCTATTTAAATGGATGGCTGCATATTTATCAAATTATCTTCATTGCACACGGTCGATGATATATCGTTGATTTAGAGTTGATCGATGGGGGAACAGGCGCTGTGTGTCAGCTTTGTGTTATATCAATTATTCATAAAAAAATCCTTTAATCAAAGCAAAATAATATTGACCCCTTTTCTTGGAATGAGATTTCTCATTTCAATCACAGAACACAACCGAACATGCCTAGTATTAAAAATACCTTTAAATTTAAATTGTCTATGTTTGTAAATATCACACCAGATCCGGCTTTCCGGAGCCAGTGAGACTGTGGTACACATAAATTAAGAATGTTGTGATGCAGAAGAATGGATAAGAGAATGGTTGTTTGTACCGGGCTATCCAGCCACAAAACACGCGACAGTATTGAAATAATCCTTGGCTAGAAAAAGTATTATTTATATCTGTTCACTTGAATGCAAGGCTGATGTAAGCGTAATGCATATGATCAAAATGAGATGTTTAGATGGTTTGGGCATGTAGAGCGAATGATCAAAGAAAAAAGTGTGAAAAGAATAGACGACGCGAAAGTGAATGGAAAAAGAAGTCGGGGACGCCCGAGGAAGACATGGCGCGATCAAGTAAATTAAATACTTTAATCGGGCCATGTGAAAAGTCAGAATAACAGAAGAGTGCGTATGAGATGATGTATGAATGGGTCGGGGACGCCCGAGGAAGACATCGCACGATAAAGCGAATGAAATAAGCGCCCTTGCGGTGATTTTAACACGAAAAAGACGCTATAAAAGTTATCCATTTATTATCTTATATGGTATCAAGAGAATTTTACCGTCAGTATCCGTTGTTTCATCTAGCATTGTGTAACAAATATAATTTTTTATTAATTTTATTCTACGTGTACTCACTTGTCACCTACCTCAGAACAGGTTCTAATGACCTAGTGAGGTAGGTAATGTAAAAAAATAATTTAAGAAACAAAAATCTAATTAATAAATAAAAAAAAAAAATAAAAAGAAATACTATTATCAAATACTTGAGTTGAGCCTTTGAAAAGTCAGAATAACAGAAGAGACTAAATAAAACGGTGTATGAATGTGAATGAAGCAAGGAGTGTGTGCCATGACAGAGTTGTATGGCGGTTCTCTCTGACTACCCCTGCGGAGAAACGGCGTGATGGTTAGTTAGTTATGTTAAGGTTTTTTAGGAATGGAATGAGTAAACCTGGACCATATTGTAATATTAATAATAATATTTGGATGATTTGTATAGCGCCGTTTTTGTGAAAAATTACCTCGAGTGCGCTGTACAGATCTTATTTTCTATTATTACATATCAATTCCTAATTTAAATACGAAAATATACAGGAACATACTTACCTGGTAGGTCCTATCAGATAGACACACTTATTAACTTAAAATTGTAATTATGTTTTTTTTTTTTTACCGATTATTATGGGAGCGAAATAAAAAAAATGGACTTTCTGAATTTGTCGTACAGTACAAGATTTGGTTAAAATTTGTATATCTAAAGGTGATTCAACGAGAGACAGATTATGTTGAGATTCTTTTAATGAATTTAAGGATATGAGAGTCTGAAAAGGTAAGTTTGTAGTTTAGACCGAAATTCTGTTGGGCTCGTTATACATCTTAGTTCCGGAGGGAGTTTATTCCAAGCCTTCGGCCCCGATACTCCGAAAGCGCGATCTCCAAACTTAGTATTTGAATTGCGTTTGGGTTCTATCAGCCTTCCGATAGCCGATGACGTTGCTGATCTAAGAATCGACTGCCTTAGAAGAATGTTTTCTGAAACGCATAGTTCGGTGATGTACAGTGGGGCCATTTCGTTAATGGATTTAAACACCATCCAGCACAACTTGTACTGGATTCTTTCAGTGCACTTGAGCCAGTGAAGGTTCCGAAGGTGCTCTGAAATATGCGAATATTTAGATACCCCGGTGATAAGCCTTGCTGCAGCATTAAAAACTGATTTGACTTTATTACTTAGGTATTTAGGAAGGCTAGCGTAAATACCGTTACAGTAGTCAAACATAAGAACAAGTCGTAAAAAGGTCATAATTTTATTTTGTAATTATAATTTATTTTTATGAAATAAAAATTAACACGAGAAACGAATTTATTTATTAATCAGTAATATTTTATGGAAATACTAGGGACATACGACGAAGTAATTAGCAATGTGAAATTGTTAACGACGATGTGAAATTGTTAATTACTATGTGAAATTGTTAATGACGATCATAAAATAATTGTACTTAACATAATGATTAATGTTTACTATTAAAATTAAAATATCAGAGACAATAAAAAATATATGACAATATTATCCTCAAAGGATTACAACATGTGTGATTAATGACTTATTTATCAAACACTAAAAAAATATAACACAATTTTGCGACATTACAATAAAATCTGTCAATATTAACGTGCGGAAAACCTGTGTGACAGGAGATTAAAAAAATGCAAGGAACACTCCTTAAAATGTTAATGTTTTTTTAATTCATTCCTTGGAGACGAATGTTTAAGTTCCGTGGTAAAATTACTTGTACCGATTTTCAGTAAACATAAAACTAAATAATTTAAAACATATATATTTTTGAAATGAATTATAATATGACCAAATACTTATTGAAAATATATTGGAGGATGTTTGTTACTGGTTCGATTTCTGAAGCAGCAAAACACGTCTTTAGATAGATTATTTGATTTTATAATAAAGTCGAGCATTGCATTTTGATCGTTTGATGAACCTTACAAAAAAAACATTTTGCAGCTGTCGTACTAAATATTGATAATAAATCAATATTATATTTTATATATTAATTGATTATAGATTTATTTCCTAGCCTCGCAGAAATTTTTATTTCTTAAACAACAAAAATATGGCGTCCAGTCTTTTCCATTACAATTTCCATTGAAAAACTCCATAGCTCATGATGGAAATGAAGTTTCAAGCTGAATACAGACGCATTGACTAGAAATTTGTGACAGAAAAAGTTTTGCAAATTTCATAATGTCAGAGCTCACAATTCGACAGCTTTTTTTTTTCTGCTTCACTGTTAAAATTATTTGAATTTTTATGAATATCCCTCAATTTTTGCAAAGCTTTAACTTTTTCGTTTGTCTATTAAGAGAAAAGACAAAATGCAAAATGTTTTTAATAAATATTTAACCGTTTATTGAGAAAAGAAGAGTGTTGCAATCTATCGAAACACAAAAAATTAATTAGTGGGTGAAGCCGGTTAGTAAGCCAAGAAGAAACAAAACCAACACATTTTTGACACACCACCTCTAAGGTGAACAGGGCAACTATTGTTTCTGAGGTCGAGCCATGATCCAAGAGCCAGCGGATTACATTGTATTGTTGGTGTTGAAATTTATCAAATTAAAAGAATGGTATAATACCCGCCCAGAGACAATACGCGTATTGTGTCGTTATTATGCTAAGCATTCCCAGTCTGCACTGAGCAATGCCTTGCTTATGGATTATGAATAATTTGTGAAAAAATGTATGAGATAAATTTAAATATCCAGTAGCCTAATATTTTTCGTGTTGGGCTCGGAATGCGTAGCCTTATTAAAACCATGGCAAGGAAGTAGGGGATCGATACTCAGCCATCGGAGTTATTCATGTGGGGGTTTAGATGGGATATTAAGATATGGCAAGAAAGGATGCATCATTAGAGAATTGATATGAACATTTATTTTATTTGTTAGCACCAGCACCAGTGAGAAACTAGGCAGACAAGATTGATGAGAACGAGTTGTTTTTCAGAATGGTTGTTATGTTTAAAAGTACGTATGTGGAACACGCTATCAGTATTTGTCTTTCCTTCCTCATTTATTCCCGGCCTTTTCTCTAATTCTTTCCCTCCTCTCACCACTTCAAACGCCCGACCGGGTGGCGTAGGAGCGCCACTGGTGTACGCAGAACAGGTACTTAAGGGTGTCACTAAAAAATAGACAGTATAATATAATAATTTATACGGTACTAAATTGAAACACTTTTACTTTTTTATATTGATCAGTAGGTCCAAAATACTTAATGCTGTTATTGGGCTTTAGATTTAGTATTGTAAATGAGCAATTGCTTATTTATACTGCTAAGAAATAAGATAGGTAACTCAAATGTTGTGAGACATGGTGCCTAAATCAAAGTGAAGAAACCAATCATAAAACCGTGAATTTATATAGTTTTGTGATAGTTCACCTAAAGTGCGCTTCACACTAAATTACCTAACAGTTTAACAACGAGAAAATAATATATAATATGTATTAAAATTAAAACTATCTAAAATCATGACCGTTATCATAAATCAGGAGAAAAGAAAAAAAAAGTTCAGATATGGGTATAACAGTGCATGTTTACATCAACAGATTAAAAAACAATTTACTGGAAGCTAAGGTGTAAAAATCCAGAAGAAAAGTATGTATAAATATTGACGAATTCGTTAAAGCAAAGAAAATGAAATAATATTGAGGACAGTTAACGTGTTGATACTTACACGCATGTATTATAAGTTAACGATTCTAAAAATGCACACAGTGTGAATACAACAAGTAACAAAAGAACAAGAAAATATGTTACGACAGTGAGTATAGGGTTTTTAGGAGACAAGAAGGACATTGAGTTACAAGGATACACGTAAAAAGAAAACCGAAACTAAGCAAATTAAGGACGTTTAAATGAAATACATCTTTAAATTTTATTTCTATGTCCATCTAACCAAATTGCTAGTCTCTGAGTGTAAAATTCTACCGAAAATCTTTGGATCCGCAAAATGGATCATACAGGGTTGATTGAATCATGACAGGAAGGACTGAGGACTGAAAACAAATAACGTAGGACTGCAGCGAAGAAAATGTGTGGAACAGATGACAATGCTGTGATTAAAAGTGTGTTATACCCATACTATGCCGAAAGGAATCTGATTTAACCTGAGCTTTGGGAAATCCACTGGAGAATTTATATGCACCCCGGGGGGCCAATGGCGTGTACATCCGAGATATTTAATTTTAATTTATTTGAGTTCTTATCAAATGTATTCCGTAGAAAAAAACTAGAATGTACTAAAAGGTACGCATGCTCTTAAATAACTATTCATATAAACTAGAAAAAAATACATTTTTATCAAAAGAGGTTAGTCATAAACAAAGAGCAAACTATATTTTTTTAGATATTGAACCCTTTTCTGTCGCGTCCTCTCAATTCGTTATCAAGATACACCATGTATCTAAATACATAACAACACTCAATCGTATTCTTGACCAGGGAAAGAACTAACAAAAAGGGTTGAAGAGAACTTGTAACACAATAAACAGTGCGAGCCAAATGCTTCGTCTCTTTTTGGTTTTAATTTTCTAAAATATGATGACTTTGGACCATCAACGCCCTTTAGTTTCCCGCTGAGTCCCTTCTACGAGACAATGCCCCCCGCCTGAGGGGCAGAAAGGGTCGGACTACAAAACCACAAATACCAACATTCTTTGCTGACGACCATGTTTATAAATACAATATTAGAGCTCGAACACAAAACTCTTGGGTGAAAATGGTTTAGTAAGTCGCTCTTCAGGGGTTCTAACTCAGGAACTAAACAGACAACATAGCTATTGTTAAACCTTTATATCCAATAAGTTAAATTCCTACATCATTCGGAGTTGAGAATAAATTATAAATAATTATAACAAGGACATGAAAACTTCTCTAAATATTGCAGAAGGTTAATTATGAAAGCGGTTTTTAAGCTATATGTAAGCAATAACTAAACAGATATATTATATGATATTATTATGAAATCCCAAGGAACCGTAAAATACTCCGTCAAATTTCAACTAACAACTGTAAAAATCAGAATAACTTATTTTTGCGGAAATTATATCTGGATGCGCAAGGAAGAACGGAATGAGTCAAAAAATCAATTTCGACCAAGTATGCAGAATTCTTTCTTAGATATACATAGCCTGTTCAAAAGAAAAGGTGAATTTTGAATTTTGATATTTTTATCGATTTTTTTGTTATGTTGTGTATATTTTTATCATATGATTATCGATTTTTTTTGGTTTGTTTTTGACAACTGGAAAGGTGTTTTTTTTGGTATTTTTTACCAAAAAATGGATCATCAACAAAAACAACAAAAAAATCGGTAATCGAATACTAACATAACAACAACAAAAAATCGGTAATCGAATATACACAGCCCGCGAAAATTCGAAATTCACCTTTTCTTTTGCACAGGCGTATAGATTTCATTTAATTTATATTTTTGGCTCAAACCAACAGTCTTATCCCATTTTTTGTTTAAATGCGTTTACTGAAAGTTTTGAAAGCCCTGCATTTTCCCTTGTGTGAGATGAGTTATTACACAGCATCCCGAGAACATAAGTGAGCTATGCTCTCTGCGTACCATGTCGGCTATAATCATCAACACAACTGTTTGGGAATATCTATTAGGTATCTACTTATTTATGGAAATTTCTTAGATTTATTTTACTTGTTTCAATGACGTGTGGATATTTTGTTTATTTTTGATTGATTGTTGGAGGTATTTGATCTCATAATAAAATCGAAAGTATAATTTTCTATATAGAACTAAGCTTATTATTATTACGTAACGTATAAATGTCAGTACATACTATAACCTATAACACGTAGGAGCGCAATTACAGTAGCTATCAATCAGCGAGATGTGAGAAATCACAATCTCATATACATAATAATCATAAATATGTAAGTACATATAAAAGCAATTGAAATTATTACTAAATTCAACTTTCTTTTATCCATCTCATGTAGTTTTTTTTTTAACTCCCCGGTTATTGCTTATTTTAAATCACTTTGTAGTTTTACATATTTAATGAAAATAAAATAATAACTTTGAAAAAGACCACAGATTTTATTTCAATTTATATGACCGGCCAGTTTTGCTTAACCTAAGCATCATCGGGCACAAAATTGATCACTAATAATAACTTCACTAATAACATAGGATTAAGAACATGGTTTGACATTTCAGGTTTATCATAATCGATGTTACCGGAATCCCGAAATGAACATAATACAACCCTAAAATATGCTAAAACCTTATTAGGTTTATCCATCCGACCAAACATTTTGATTAAGACCAGTTTTTGTCAAAATTTAATCATAATTAAAAAAATAATCTCAATTTATGATAAATGAGACGATGATTTTTAATGGGTTGTCGCTGGTGTGTATGAAAAAGGCATTGAACAAATTTAAACCATTAACATTATTCATGGAATTTTGTTATTTTTTTGCTTAAATTGTCCACATAAAATCAAACATTTATCTCTTCGGGTTTCTTTACCACTGAACCACGAAGGTTTTCATAATTAACACCAACGAATCGTGTAAATTGTTTAATTCAAAACCGTTCTAAACTATTCTAATTTAAAACTTAAATAGTTTTTTTCTGACTCTGTTATAGGAAGATCTTTAACTCATGCGAAATGTTTCGGTTTCCTAAAATGTTGAAAATAGTTTCGTTCGGATTATTATGCATCATAATCACATGAGTTGGAAATAAAATTAAAAAATATATTTAAACAAGCACCTAATTAACACATCTATTATTAATTAGGTTCGATGCACACAATAAAATAAGTATTTTAGGTATGTTGCAATCTTTGAATAATCTGAACACAAATTGTTTGATTAAGATGCGTAAATGTGCGTTAGCAGTAATAATAATTATAAAAATCGGATTTATAACTAGCGACTTACTTGTATCAACTGAAACATTTAACAGTGACTTAAAACTGGGACTTAAAACTACTGACTTAAAACCAGTGATCTAACAGCTATTGCCACAGATAGACTTTATCTAAGCAAATATATTTAATAGCAAAGCGAATATTTTAACAATAATGATGTATGTATTCAAAATTAAAACATAACGTAATTTAAAAAAACAACAATATTTGTTCATTTTTTATTGCAATTAGGCTCGGTAAAGAGATTGATATGTTCACATCTGTCACTTTTGATAAATTCACATTCATTGATATTTTGGTGCCATCAATCAATCGCCTTTTTTATTTGGAATATCTTTACGGCAAAGGGGTGTGCAACCATGTAAATAAAATAAATGTCAATCAGATTCAACGTAGTTAAAACCTTGGTTCCTAGCAAAACTAGAAATAATTGATAACAAGGCTATTTTCTCTCTTACTTAGTATAAATATTTGACTAAGAAATACTGTTTAAACATTAGTAATACTGTCTTAGTATTTAATAACAAAAATAATCTTTTTTTTAAATCTACCAACCTATGCAGAGAAATTTTATGTATATTTGTCCGTTAGTTGTAAACAACATAAACTATTTCCGTTGAGCTTATCGGCTTCTTTACGTGTATATTTATATATTTAGTAATGAAAAACACAATTAATGCAATAAAAAATGTTTTGACTGTCCAACTAGGAATATTTCCCTTTTAAGTCAGTCACATTTATTCACATATATTATTAAATACACATATCGTCGCCGGAAAGGCAAAAGGACTGAAGCACCATTTTGGGAAGTTTCCACTAGAGAACTTAAAAGTTTTATTGTTTTACAATAAAATTTATAAGTCTTCAGTGCCTGGTTAGATTTCGAAACAAAAGTTAACTCAGGTTAACTGAATTCTCTCGCTGAGCTACCTGTAGCAACCAAAAGCTAAAAAAAGTCCCGAACTTGTGTCGCTTGAGGCCTTCTCCCAAATGGTAAATATATTCTAGATAGCTGAAGGGCCACAAAAGTCTTCGGAATCAAACGAGAGTCAGAGCACTCGATGGAGAAAAAAAAACTGATCAAAATTCCATATTGAACTTTTTTTTTATCAAAGTGTCGCTTAAGCAATTTTTTGCCTTTCCAGCGACGATATGTCTATATATATTTAAATGTATTGAATTAATATTTTAAGTTTTTTATATTTAAAATTTAGTGTGATGACTGACCACTCAGTAACAGTAAAAGTGACAGTAGTAGTTAAGTCAGGGAAAATAAAAATATCTATCAAATGATTTTTTTAAAGTGTAGTTATAACAGTTTTGTTTTTTTTTTATATCTTTGGAAAAGTACAGTTCACTGTCATTTCTGCCTAAATAGTGAAGCCAATCCCTGATCAATTTACGAAGAACGTCCAAACCTTTTAATTTTCCAAGTTATATCCGGTTTAGCGTTGTATAATTTTGAACCTGAGAATGAAAACTGTCTTTGAGCGAGTGACGTTTTGGTGGTAAGTGGTACAATTGGATAACTCCGCGAGTGTCGGCTGTGTGTGGGGCTGATAGATGGGTTAAAGGTGACGTTTTTGGTGAGTATTTAATAGTATTTTTCTCATGGATAATTGTCTGAAATCCAGAACTCTTCAAATAATTCGTCACTGTGGTGCCTGAATGTTTTTTTAAGGATAATCTTAGTAATGAATTTTTGTGCTTTTGCTAAGGGATCCAAGATAGTTTTCGCACACCCGCCCCAACCTTTATGGATGCATATTATAGTAGTGACCCACTATAATTTCATATCTCAATGTGTAAAAGAAAATGTTTACAACGTTACAACCTCTCACCATAAACATCCTTCAAAATCATTCATCCATTGAAATACAGCGAATAGATTCAGCTAACGTCCATTCTTTACAAATATGTTCAAATGATATCCTTTGATCCTTCACGAATACCATTGTAAACGTTGTCGAGGAATTTTATTCGGCACTCATTTATTATAGAAATAAATAAATGTCAAAGGGCCAATGATAATTTATAGTACGCTATCGATTTAAATGTCATGCCTCATCGGATGGGGTACAACCATTAAATCTGACAGGTCTTCAATGGTCCGGAGGTATGTTTTTAGACGGAGCACATTACTAATCCCGAGTATTGATCTAATATAGCCCACAGCGTAGGATTGTTGCAGGGCCGGAAGGTTTATTCAGACATTTTATTCTAAATTTATGCCCTACTAATTCTTAATTTTACCATTTTATAAATATGTGTAAGTACTTACCGAAGGCGAGCAGTCCGTAGCATCGGATTTCATTGCGCGTGATTCCTATTGGCTGGAAAAAAAATCAACATTAAAAATATAAATTTCTAATTAAAATAACTTTTTTTATTTTAAATCAATGTGCATGATTTTTCAAAGGGTAAATTTTATGTCATTTTGACACTACCTACAGATTTACAAGCTTATCAGCAGGCGACCGAAAGTGGAACTTTTTTCGAGTTGTTCTTTATTCGAACTGAATTTTACTGCACTTTTCACAAACAATGGTGAGTTTTAACCATGCATGTTAACATCGATATTTCAACATCTGTCTTGTCTAAATAATATATATCTGTGTGCGAAAGGAAAATAGGGATGAGTCAATAAACGCAAATGTTCAGTAGAGCCAAAACAAAATTGAGGTTTTTTTTTGTATGTAATTATGTCATATGTCACATGTCCTTTTAAAAAAAATAATGGCATATTATTTTATTTTCTGATTCATCTAATTTTCCAAGGTAGATGTGTATCTAAGGAATGGCTCTGCATACATGTACTTAAGTCAAAACTCGATTTAATTAACTAACCTTTCCAGTTGTTAAAAACAAACCACTAATCCAAAATGGCTGATAATGCTAACATATGTGTACCAACATAACAACAACAAAACAACGATAATCGAATGTACATAGCCTGCGAAAATTCAAAATTCACCTTTTCGTTTGAACAGGCCATGTATATACCATATATATATTTTATATTTATTACCGCACAAGAGTTCCAACTGTCAGTGAGACTATGATATCCCCAATCGGGGTATGTCGTGAGGCTGAAGGTAGTGGGGAGGGGAAGAAAATATAGAAGAGAAAGGTCGGTAAGTACCTAGCTATTCAGATCTGGTCACCAAGTTGGCTAAAGCCATTTCAAGCTACGTTTCGATCCTGAATGGTGGCCTTCCACCAGGGAGATACCTAGAGTATCTACTACTCTGGAACGGGCCGCAGCCATACTATTTATTATTTTATTTGAATTAAATGTGTTATGACACATAAATTAATTGAATTTAAAAATATATCGCACGCCGGCTTTGAACCCGCGAGCTTTGGATTCGTAGTCGAGCGTCTTACCACTAGACCAAGGAGGCCATGATAAACATTACAAACACGAGACATCATAATCTAAAACCTTTTTGGAAGTAGGTAGGTTTTTTGTTGGCCAGAAATTTTCAAAAACTTTTGTATTTCTCAAACTCTTCTCAAAAATATTACTCAAGAAAAGATACCCTGTAACATTGAGGTATATACCTCAATGCCCTGTAATCAAATAAAAGCATGTTCTGATTCCTTAATTCCGCCTCTGTAACAAACGCAACCAACAGGTGTCCCAAGAAACTTCGAATCTGAGATCTCTATGGGCCTATGGGAATACGCCACGCAACAGTACCAACAACTGCAGCATTACCACAGTGATTTGTCGATATTCTTAGTACAGCGGTGTTAATCGCATTCGGTACACCGTACACCCCGTAACATCACTACGCGTAATCAGTTTTAACGAAAAGGATATTTAATTTATCGTACAGCAAGCCATTTACATAATAAACCCATTATAATAAGGAAATTTCAAAACTTATATTGTATTATCGAGTGTTAAGTTGAGAGCAAGACGTTTTAAAAATTGGTCTTGTATCTGATTTGACACGAATTGACCTCAGGTGCTAGGAAAAAAATTTGAATTGTATTAATAATAATTTATTGCAATTGGATACAAAACGCCTACACCCTTTCGTTCGTTACTTCGTTAACTTTTCTGGGAGTTCCTCATTTCAACGTATGTTTTCGAGAAAAAGCCACTGTATAATTGAATATTAACATGTATTTACCCATTATTTTACATATTTTTTTCTTGAAGGGTAAATGCAGGAAACTCCATTAATGGAGAACTGAACGCTGTTGCCGCAAATAAAAATATATCCAAAGAAGCGAAGCTAGCAGTCCACAATGGGGTTCTTTTACCAACCCTGAGGTATGCCAATGAGGCGTGGAACTGGCAGAGGGGGGATGAAAATAGACTGAATACTGTGGAAATGAGATCCTTGCGGCGTATGGGCGGTAAAACCATGTGTGACCGTGTTAAAAATGTGGTTATACGGAAAGAATGCAAAGGCTGATGTAAGCGTTATGAATACGATCAAGAAAGGGACGCTTACATGGTTTGGGCATGTAGAGCGCATGAACGAATAAAGGAGTGTGAAAAGAATATATAATGGGAAAGTGAATGGACGAAGAAGTCGGGGACGCCCAAGAAAGATATGGCACGATCAATTTAATCAAATACCTAAATTGGGCCATGTGAAGAGTCAGAATAACAGAAGAGTATATATGAGACGATGTATGAATGTAAATGAAACAAGGAGTGTGTGCCAACACATAGTTGTATAGTGGTCCGTCCTCTCTGCCTACCCCTGCGGAGAAACGGCGTGATGGTTAGTTAGTTATATTTTCTTTGGGTTAATATTGTTGAAATGAATTATTGACACTTTTTTTTACGATTGAGTAACGTGATTGCTAATTTTTAAAAGTTAGTCGATTGATTTTTGAAAAGCTTCAAAGATAATATGAAATAAGTTTATAGGTATCCTACACATTTTTTAATTGAATTAATCTTTGAACATATATTTGTAATTTAATGAGGTTTTCGTAGAAACATTATTGTTTGAATTTATGGTAGAAATCATAGCTCATCTGTTTAAAATTCTCATGGTGAACTCGAAACTAAAGCCCTTGATAGCCTATAATGTAGAAGGCATTCAAATATTTTGTTGATGTAAATTCAATAATTAACGACGAATGATAGACGTTTATGGCATAAATTAATTACCATAGGCGTATTATTATTATTGAATTAAATTCACCGTGAAACTTAATTATAAAAACTTGTGTGGATGTTATTTTATCGGTTTCTACTAACATTAGTATGTATCTATCAAGTGGTAGGACTGGTAGGTACCTAACAAGTAATTATTAGGTATTGATAGGTAGATATCATAAGTGGTAAAACTGGTAAATGCTTAATTCTAGCAAGTTCCTAAATAGCGTGCACAGAGTTTTAGATTAAAGTAGGCAGTAGAAAAAATAGCGACTTAATTGATAATACAGAGAGATATCAACAGATGTCATTGATAGTTTTTGCATTTGTTCTGTAAAAGTACTGCCTAGAAACTAACAAAGATACCCACACAAACAAGCCACTTGAAGGAGCACACAACTCGCAGCATACATGCAAACATATTTTGTGTAGTCTAGTGAACATAGAATAATCTATTCTGACGTTGGCGGCGTTTGGGCATATGTAGTTACTGCTTTCGACACGGTATAGTAGGACTGTCGGTAGAGCGCTTGCGGCGCGGGGGTGTGATTAGCTGAACTTCGTACATATTTTCGAAAATATAAATAAATTTTTTGCATTAATTTAATTTTGTTTAATCCAATGTAATTAATTTTTTTTTGTGCGAGTACGGCAGGGTAGGCAATGCTTTTGTGCATATATGGAGTGCACGCCTTTGGTAAGTAGGTATGTACCTTACCAGTGGTGAGTGCATACACAGGTACCTAGCTAGTGGTGGGTAACTTCCTGCTAGCATGATAATAATTTCAATAACACATAAAGAAGTCGCCGCTAGGATTATCGAAAACTGATGTGTGATCACTACTGATCACTTTGCATTATGAAAATTACTAATTATTTGCATTTAACATTACCGTATACATATTTTTAAAAGATGAGGAAATGTTTTCAGTATCGCTTAAGTGATTCATATCTGACATGCTTTAACGTGGTAAAAAGCTTGGTTCGTCATTCATTACGTTATCATCTCCGCCTAATACTTTTGTGTATAATATAAATACCGTAGTCCATTGCAAAAGAAATTTTATATAATGTCACATATGGAGTTTTTAAAATTAAGGTGAATTCGAAATGTTCACCAATAATAACTTTTTAATGGATTTGACTCTTTGAAATGGGTTTTCATTAAATTTACCATAAATCATTTTGCAGATTAGATTGATAGGACCTTGAGAGATTCGACATAAAATTGACATTAAAACTTGAAGAATAAAATTGAAATTGTGTAAAACACGTCATCACCGCTGTATCTCGATTTATAAGCATAATCAAAAGAACAAGTTACCCAAATATAACATTTTGCTATTAAAATAACTGAATAGGTCGAAGATTTCAAGTATTCCAATTAACTGTAAATAATTTCCTTTGTGAGTACGTACATACGTACGAATGCGAACTTTTCAAAATTGGAACCAACGGATGTGTTCGAAAAAAAAAAAAACTAAAAAGAATCTTTTCAAATCCCTACCTACCTAATAAAGTATGTACCTTCAATTTATTTTATCACACATTATACTATATTTGAAATGGGTGGATTAAAGCAACTAATATTGATGTGACCGGTGAGTAGCTGAGTGAACAACTAATATTATTATGACCGGTTAGTAGCTGAATGGACAAACGCGTAGGATTCCTATCCGGGCGTCGTGGGTTCGATTCATCTGCTAGCTAAAAGTTTTCCATCATTGCACAAGCAACATCTTTCACTTATTATGATGGCGGTAGGAGTTTTCAATTATAAAGCTTAAAAAACCCGGGAATGTTTGTCTTTCTTTAATAATAATAATGTTTTATTCCGGAAGGTATGGAGGAGTAGTGCAATGCAATACCTTCCATAATTGATATTAATACATAGTTTTAATAATATTTACAAATAAAAATTAACAGAAATTCATAATAAAAAATAAATAAAGAAAATATATATATATTTAAATAATACAAGTGAAAAAATATTAATGGAGGATATTGGGCCTCATTTCTGCAAAAACGCCACCAAGAGGGAGTCCATCCTGGCAGCGTTAAGATTGATGGGGCCAATAATTTACTCCAATGCGCTTCTATGCTTGAGTTTGGGGGATCTGACGGGATTCCATGATGAGGCCATTTCTGGAGTTGTTAATCCTATCCCGCATTTATATGTGCATTTATATTAGAAAAAAATCTATTTAATAACAGTCAATTAATAGTCAGGTCACATCCCGTGATGTTTCGTGAGTAACCACTAGTAATAACATAATTGCATAATATAGGATTGCTGCACTTCTGAATGGTTTGATATGAAATAGTCATTCATTTATGGGCGGAGTATAAAGAGAAGTAACAACGGTAAGAAGTGAAACAGTCAGTACAGTTACTATTCCCCGAAGGTGTTTGATGTAATCCGTATTCCGAGAATCCAACCGCCATCGGCACGAAATCAAATTAAAATCAGATAGGACGGTTCTTGCTTATTTTATTATTTCCGTGGGTCATTGCCACGCGTTACATAAGATACGCGATTGTGAAGCGGGAAATAATTCTAATTGTATATCGGAATTCAATCAGCGGCCGCACTAATCTAATCGCCGAATTCGAGATCACGGCTAAAATGCTCGACGCCTGTTTCATTATTATCTGGAGCGCGGTGGCCGCCAGAAGCCTTGTAAATTCAACAGATTAAATGTGTATTTTTTATCGGTTTTGTGTTATTCAGATTATAGTGTAATAGTAATGAGGCCACTTTAAAATCATCCTACGGTACCTTTATAGATATTCAGGAGTTTTAATTGATTGAATCATTTCGCATAAATCTATATAAAACTGTGAGTAGCATATAACATTCCCGGGTTACGAATAACCTGACAATATTTTAAAAACTCCTACTTCCATAATAAGCGGGAGATGTTGCTTGTGCAATGATGAAGGACTTAGCTAACAGAGGAATTGAACCCACAACCGGTCAAAGTTAATGCTCGGTTTCGCCCGAGTAGCACTCTTTTTCACTGAACGGAAAATCAATAGAGGTGTCATCTACAGTGATGTAAAAGAAAACTGATGTCGCCCATTTTTTTTAAGACCTTTCGACTCTCAGGCCCCTGACAGGCGAGTGAAATTGTATATCTGCTCAAGAAAGAAATTCGTTAGGTATTTGAAAATGTTTGATTCATTTCAGCAGCAAGTAAGGAAAAAGTGAGCTTACTTCGAGCACACGGACTCGCCCACAGTAAACTTCTGCTCTGTTTTTTATTAAACTATCTAAAAATGTGGAAAAAATTAGGTCTTCATTTTACAGTTAGATGGATATTTTTAAATTTCTGATGCAAATCACATTTCGAGCTAAAAAATATTGTGTTGTCCTAGAAATTTCAGAGAGAAACGGCTGTGCAAATTTAAGGACGCCAACGTTTACAAAAAGATTTTCTGTTTTATAGTAAAGATATGATTATAGACAAATTCAATATGAATTTTAAATTAACAAATTATATGCTTCATTATTCAGCAGATAGAGTGTATTTATTGATAGAGACACCAATATAAAAGAAAAATACTTCCTCGCTCTGATATATCAAAGTATGTATATATTTAAACATTACAATATCATTGTACCAACTGTAAAAGGAAGGTTTAATGACAAAGATTTTTTAGTGCAACCCTTTAATTCAACAAAGGCAAGGAATTCCTGTCCCCTTACGATTCAATCGTTTCTAAAGTCCATCGGGAAACGTTTCCATTATGGGTGTTATTTTTTATTCCATTAATCAATCCCTCGCTCGGATACCCATTCCAGAAAGCACCAAGGAACGTGATGGTTTCCTACAGCCGATTGTTATCTGGACAGGTAAACAGGCTCAATCACATTCAATTAGCTGTCCATGTAAACCAGAGAGCATTCCCCATTCACCATCACTTATTAAAGGACGCCTTAACTTCGCACGGCCTTTGGCCAGTTGCCGCAGATAGTCGAGGGTACAGACTACAGAGCACAGTGTACACCCATCCAACTTCATGCTGTCCTGGTATCGTTAAATCAAACTACCGTTCCCATGTAAACTCGCCATCACAACATTGAGAGGCTGGAGATTGCACATCACGGGGCATCATAAAATAAGTCATCGAAGTGCGCAACCGGCGCTGGAACAAGCATTATTACAAAATAAGCATGCATACCGAAAATAAACGGCTTTACATAAATAGACCAACGTTGTTTCCATATCGTGTAGTGCCGCACATAGTGTATCGCGGATAAGTACCGGTTACACTGCATAGATATATTTTACAAGCATCGCATGCACTTATAAGCCATGAAATTACTTTTCATCGCAAAACCAAACCGTGTAAATAAAATCGAATGCAAATTTACAATGGACAGGAGATCGAAAGGGGAACTAAAGAACGAACGAACTTTTTAAAAATATTTTTTATGGATCCATAATACCTACGGCAGATACACCCCGACTGCTCATATCCGTTTTTAGTTTATTAAAAGTCTTATGTACGCTCGTGCAATAAAGAGTAGTAAAGAAGTTTCTAAATAAATGCCTAGAATGTGTGCCTAGTGATTGAAAAAAAAACCCTTGTTCAATAGCAATTTACAAAAGCAGTTAATTATTATACTCTATTTTATACTAGCGTAATTATCCATCAACTATTGAGATAGCAATATGAGTGTAAAAAATAATAAAAAGAGTTTAGAATAAAAAAGACAACTATTTTACCTACCTCTCAACGCGCCGGTTAGAAAAAAAAAACATTAGTTACTGCTCGTCCCACGCGGCATAGCGCAGCATCAGGGATCCAGCTTGCGAAAGAGTATGAAATAACGTATCATCATTTGATTAATTAAGATAGCGGTCGTTGGATGCAGGCAAAACAATGGAATCCCTATTGCAATATCGGTGCATCGTGTGACCCGGCGCGACCCGAGAGGTGATCAAATCACTGGTAGGTAATAGCGGACGGCGGCTAGTTGCTAGTTGCCGGTCTCGCGCTGTATCCGTACGCCTCTCTGCGTGCCTGGTCATTACTCTCCAATGCACGTCAAATTCTCTACTAATAAATAAATTATTACTTTACACGTACGTCCGTGTCGGGCAATCAAACCCATCTGCAATTTGGTACATAAATAATTGCACAAATAATATAAACGGGGAAGGCGATGGAATATCATTTCAATACATCAGGGAATAACAATTAATTAATTCCTATGACTCTCGGAAATAGACTGTAAATTCGATAAGCCAAACATCACGTTCCTCTACAACACGTGTTCAAGTTTTCTAAAAAAACGGTCATTGGTCATTGTTATATTGTCAGATCCTCGATGTCTGTTGTAGTGACTATCAAATCAAATTATAATATAATATTTTCCTTAACCATACAATTTTTATTTATTTTGTGTTTGAACGTCCCCGTCGACGACAAAAGCAATTATTATCCCGCCGAGGTTCAAAGAAAAATAACATGACAGACACAACAATGGATAGTGTTTGTTCCCCGGGTCACAGCTAGAGATGGGGGTCAGCCTCGGAGCCGAGAGCAAATATCCAACATTTCCCGCGGGTGCTCGGCCAAGGGTCACCAAATCATTCGCTCCGGGCTGACCGGATCGTAATGATGTGTATTATATCCAAGATGCCGTGATAAACACTGAAATTGTCTCGGTTATGGTTCTGATGTATAAAAATGATGATCTTACCTGTAATGCTCTATGTCTAAGTTTAGGTTTGTGGCTTTTTTACTAACCAATGCACAATATTATGTTGGCAATGAAAACAGTGTTTTTTTTATATTTATAAGTGGATTCTAGCATTCCTCTTTGTACAAACATTGACAAAACACCAACAAAAAGGTACAATGAATCCGAAATACTAAATTAAAATACGAATAAGTGTCAAAAAAACATTGTGTAAACCTATCGAAATACACGAAGAGAACGCTACCGCAAATAAATGTGTATATGTAGGTACAGCAGATACCTACTTACCGACCGAGACAACGTTTTTGCAACATAATAATAATAACCTATTCCGCCTCATGTACTCCTGTGAATACAATCCCGAGATATCGTAGTATCATACTGAACCGTGAGCCAAGTTCATTGTCACCTTGTTACCGTGATATTCTCCTCTCGACTTGAGGCGTGATACAGCCATTGCGGTCGCAGATAAACCTCGAACTCTGACTCCTCGGCTATAATATTTACATTTCAGTCGGGATGAGCACTTGAGTACAAGTTTTTATCGGTTACCATGTATGGCTTTTTTAAAAAGGTTTCGCTTAGAAAATGATTTTACGATTTAAATAGAAGTGGCTAGTTGTAAAGATTCTAAAACGTGGATTAGAAATTATGCAACATTTTGAAATAGAAATCATAAAAGTTGTGGGGATCTCCAAAAATATATACTCATTAAAAGTATTTTTTTAAATCCTTTCAGCTTAACATGGAATTCACTAGCCAGGGACAAAGTATTTTGATTTCGAAATGTGTATATTTTTTTCTGAAAATCTTTTGATTATGAATTATGACTCAAAAAATGTGGGTAGTACATAGGTAAGTAGTTAGTTTATAGTTTAGGCACCTAGGCAACTAATCCCCTTTTCTTCGTGTAAAAGCAATTAGATGTAAAGCTGGAACCTTAATCGCATTAATCTTTTTAATTGGGCTTCATAATAAAACATTTTTCTTGTAGAAATGCGTGAAAATATCTTAGTACATAAAACTAGGTTATCACTGCTCAGTAAACCAAAGTTCTGAATACAAATCGCTCCGTATAATGGCTCAACAAATATCCGAATTGCCGTATCGGAAAATGATAAGACTTTTTTGATTTTATGAACTCGTTTTATTTTGAGTCGGAAATTGGCACTAACCTAAACTATTATTTCTTTTCATAATTGTGCTGGTTTACTTAAAAATAGTTTTTATGTTCACACATTAATAATCTATACCACAAATCATAGCCACAACCTCAATCAATATCTGATAAATATATTCAGAATCTTTATCTATGTTGATAGATATCTACAATATGTTCTGCTTTCAAAGTTCAAAACTTTTAAAATGTGGCAATAAAATTATCAACAGACATCATAATTCCAAAATTGGGCTCTCGATTGAATATGCAAAATTCTGAGTTTTTAAAACCATATTTAAAGTAAACCCAACCACAATTTTTATTACCCTTGGCCGTCATTAGTTTTAAGTGAATTCCTCTTTACTCAATTTAAAAAAAAAACTGAGTTAGAATTTAAAAAATTAAGTATTTTCTAGTTGAGGAACATTATTAAAATGAGATGATAGTATCAGGATTTCATGAATACAGGAAGGTGGCGCTCTATGTAAATGAGCGCCAGTCATTATCAAATATTTTCTCCAGCAAATCAAGCCCACAAAAAATTCCTTATCATTTCACCGGTCTCTTGAGAAACCTTACAAAATAGTTGTAACCTTTTCGTGTTTTGCCTTCGAATTGTGAATAATTTTCTTCGGGAATCTCGCAGACATCCGGTCAGAATTTGTGCCTAATAAATTGATAGAGGGTCTCGGCTGCACGCGAGGTTTCCGGATAAGATGCCAGTAGCTAGTACCAGTATGAGTTAAATGTTAGGAGGTCGCTACCGAAAACTACCGGCAGTTTTTCTGTTTTCCTGGTACATGCTCGTAGCAATACTAAGGCGTATACGTCGCTTGTCTATTTTTACGTAGGAAAGTGTACTCAAGATTAGCATAAGTGAACAGAATTAAAGCCAAAAAGACGGCTAGTCCATTTTCACCTCGTCTGAACCCAAAGTCAAAAATTAATTATATGACCTCAGTGAAAGAATTCGATTTGTAGCCCGGCGAATCTTCACAAAATTTAAATATTAACTAATAATAACTCAACAAAATATATAATTGGGCAAGCTACTTGTGGAATTCACACACAGCATTGATCAAATACAAATTAGACGTAATTATCACCAATGAATATTCAAAAAGTCGACTTAGATATGGATCGACCTCATGACATGACCAAGAGTTGCTAAGCTTTTTGCGTAGGCAAATAAATGATATTATTCAAATTTACTAGTTTAACAATCTTTCAGGGGCCTTATTATAATATTGTAATAGATGGTGCCCGATAGCCTTATTTTGGATAGACGTTATAACGCATGACTTGTATTTATGCAGGATGAGTTCATATCCCACAAGTATTATCCCGCCATAGCTAAGAGCATATTAATTTTTACTTTCTCGAGAAAAGCTTTTTTAAATTTTAATTCTTGAGTGTTCGAGTAGAGCTTCGAGAGGATATCACGACGTGGAAGTTGATAAAAGCAAACACTGATCTGTTGTAATCAAATGCTCATGACATGATTTTTTTGTACATCCAGGAGCTCTTTATTTATTTCAGTCAACGAGTCGCAAGGTTAAGAACGTCTGAAAAAGTTATCCAGTTGAGTTACACAGTTTGTTTTTAAACCGCAATGAACTCCATACATTGTATCGCTTCCCTACAGTGACTGAAGGCTCTTTGGACGCGCATTCCGCGGCTAACAACATTACGTTATGCTGAAACGTATTGTTACTCGTCAATACCAGCGATTTACTACTTGTGGTGTTCTCTGACAAGGGTGTAATGAGCACTTGCCAGTTAAGTTGCCGCAAATATTTCTCAATTTTCTCACTTCTATAAATATTTCACTGGCAACGCACAATAATATAACGCAACAACCTTGTTCAAAATTATAATATTTGTTGCGGATTCACTATTTACGATAAAAACAAAATACATTTTACCATGGGAAAAATTCCGAGGAAGGTCAAACAAAACTAGGGTCAACAACTGCAGAGGCTGTGTGGGGTGATACTAGGCATGAAATCGACTACTTACACCGCCTGTACGTGCACACTCTTTCCTGCGTGATCAGGCGTTTGCAAAGGAGTGCGGTAAAGAATGGGCGAAAGTGTGTTGTAATGATCACTGATTTGACCGACAGAATGCTCCTCGGGTAAAGGGCGCCTTTCTTCGCTATGATGAATAACATATAATCACTTTCTCTTTAATACTTTTTATCGAGACAGTTAATATAATAAGTTAAAGCACAGGAGTGCGATGAGAATAAAAAAAACTGGGTGCTTTTTGAGAATGGCTCTGGTTTTATACGTCCATTATGGGCATGATCAAACTAAGTATCGTATTCCAAAACATGTGGTCTATGGGATAATACATGTTAAAAGGAGATGTGAGGCTATAATTTATTTGACAGAAATACGTTATGGGATGAAATAAGGATACAATAGGAGATTGGTGGGAATGTTTAGTGACATGAGTTTAGCACATGTGCTAGATAAGAATGTTCTTTTAAAACTTCAGAAAAAAATATATTATTTATTTATCAATAATCTCCAAAATTATTATTTTTATAAAACTATAAACGTCGCCGCCGCCTTAGCACGCACACTCATGTATTTGCAATTTCCACAAAACACCATTGAGATATACAAACCTCAATGCAAAATACTGACAGTATAATTATATCAATGCTCGACTGACATTTGGAAGAAAACATTTTGATTTACACAGCGGGTACCGACTTGCTGCCGATTTTAAAATGATTTATGCTTAGTAAAACGGTAGTTTCTACTCACACTTTAATATTCTTACTTTCATTACAATTCAAATAAAATATCAACAATTTTAACATATAAATAATGATTGGAAGCTTTTATGATGTGGTGATTGTGTCCTGTCAGGTAAGTATGTTGCTGTATTTTTATTGATTTATAAATTAACGGACTTAAATCCAATTACAAAAAATACATATAAAACACGAAATGGAAAAAAGAGCAACAGAGAAGGAATAGCACATGCATAATAATAAATGTAGCGACGACAAAAATAAGGAATTTATATTAAGTAGGAATTAAGATTTATACAGCGCCCTTTTCGTGATTTTTCACAAAAACAGCGCTATACAAATTATCCAAATATTAAAATATTATTATTTTGTTTACCCATTTAAATTGATTATTTTATAAGTTTTCTTAGATTTGAATCTCCAATAAATGAAACACTACAAACCGTAGCGTACTTTCATCGTTCCCTCCTGCGAATATTTAACTTCTAGACTAGATTATCGGTGTTGTGCTATTTGCGGAATTCAAGGTGTTGGCAAAATCGCCAGTTGATGAAAGGTATTGAAAAAGGGAATCTGCGAAATCCATTCGATTAACTGGTCATCCATAACATAACAAGCATCCTGATGCAATAACTAGGAAGTATGTTGGTAAAATTAAATTTTACGCTGTTTAACTAATATTTGTTTGAGTAGTATCTTCTCTTACAAGTAGTGAGGATTTCAAATAACTGCCTTCTTCATGAGACGGAAAGGCTGATAAGGATATTGAAAGAAGGGTGAATGCAGGAAACCCAATAATGGAGGACTGAACGCTGTTGGCACGAATAAAAAAAATACCAAAGAAGTGAAGCTAGCAGTCCACAATAAAGTGCTTATACCAACCATGATGTATGGTAGTGAGGCATGTAACTGGCAGGTAGACTGAATGCTGGGGAAATGAGATCCCTGAAAATTCGGAAAGAATGCAAGGCTGATGTGAGCGTAATTAATAGGATCAAGAAAGGGGCGCTTAGATGGTTTGGGTATGTAGAGCGAATTAACGAAGAAAAGAGTGTGAAAAGAATATATATGATGCGAAAGTGAAAGGTAGAAGTTGTCGGGGACGCCCGAGGAAGATATGGCACGATATAATCAATCAAATACTAGAATCGGGCCATTCGAGGAGTCATAATAACAGAAAAGTATCTATGATACGATGTATGAATGTGAATGAAGAAAGGAGTGTGTGCTAAGACAGAGTTGTATGGCAGTCCGTCCTCTCTGCCTACTCCTGCGGAAAAACGGCGTGTTGGTTAGTTAGTTAGATGGTTAGTTAGTCTTGTTTATTTTGAAGTATTCTGCAGCACGAAAGAAAGGAGGATCATTCACCCGGTCCATAATTCCTCGGAGCAAGTCAAAGTTAATATAAGGTTCCCGGAAAGTTGAGCGCACAATAGCAATTGTTATGAAGTTGACCTTATAATAAGTTATTAAAACAGGGTATTGATATTGTTATCGTCATAATCGTGAGCTACTTTCCATCCTTTACATACTAGCTTTCACCCTTCTTGGTACTCTAAAATAATTTAATGTTTAAAAAAAATATTTTATAAAAACTTCCAGGCCACCTCCTAGGAGGACGAATTCTCCAGACGTGGATATTGAAAAATAATGACAACGGACAGTAAATAGACAAAGAAAATTTACATGACGCGTGATGTAATATTTATATTCAAACTTTTTAAAGAATAAAGTTCGGATGACAAAATAACTCTAAAATAACAATGAAGCATTGTTAAAAAATCAAAAGATCTCAAACTGTTATGCTAACAACCAGTGTCAAAGAAGAATTAGTTCATTATTTTTATTTGTACGGCCAGATATGTTTACCCTGACGAATGTGAGAATATTTGATCAACAAAAGGAGAAAAGGGTAAATATTTAACCACCAGTTCCTACGCGTTTTAAGAATACACACGCGTCTTGGATTAAAAAAACTTGGTGGATGCAGATCAACTGGGCAACTTAATATCGACCAACGACGGTACCACTCTTAGAGCTCAGATTAGGAAACTAGACGGCAACTTTTTCTTTTTTGGTTTTTTATCCAGTTAAGACCTTTTCTCTAAGAACTCAGTAATGTAAACTTAAATTCAGTCAATTAAATACAACCATCAGATGGTGATAGTAATAAGGCCTAATGAGCCGCAGTACTAGTTAGATAGACATTATGAGGGATATTTGAATAAGCCCCAGCTAGTTAGCAGAGGATTACGAAATAATCCATAAATTTAAATTTAATGGCAACTTTTTCTAACCGTAAGGTTCCGTTATTTTCACTTTGACACAAATAGCGGGTGGACAGCAAAAACGGTGATTAAATATGTTAAACGTCAGTAGCCTAAATGTGGCTTTAAAGTTTTATACCTAAATATTATGTTTTCGTAGAAAACAATCCCTTTGTGGTTTGGCATATCTAATGAAAATCAAAAATTAACTTTGTACACGACCACAGATTTTATTTTGATTTATAGTTTAGCTTTGTACCCTGATGATAGTTAGACTAAGCGAAACCAACCGGTCATAAAATTAAAATAAAATCTGTGGTCTTAAAAAAAGTTATTTTTTCATTTCTTTAAATAAAATTTAAGTTTATTATGTGAGCATTTCCTTGCAAAACAATGTGGAATAACGCCTTTCACCCTAAACACAGTCGATTTATATCAAATAATTAAACCAAAAACTGTACTATATTTGTTTTTACTCTCTGTACACATGCATTCACTCTATTAATTCAATATTTAAAATCCCATCAGAGCGTTAATACATAAATAAAATTAATACTTTGTAACATCACTAACGAAAATTGTATAAAAACAAACCCTCGATATATTGACACGTTTCAAATTAAAAATGAATACAGCATCTTCTAAAGATTTTCCATCCCTGCCATAAACCGGTATCTCCTCTTTGTATGTATGTCACAATACAATTAGCAATAATTACCTACAACAGGTTCTCTCAAATATTTGCGCAGTTTTCCTTTACAATATGACACAACCAGCACTATCTGTTTCTTTTCATCTACAAAATACCTCCGCAAAAAATACCATTCTTATGAATGAATGGACACGAATCTACCTGTAAAAATACCTGATTATTATTTGATTGTTAAACTTATGAGAGCTGACAGGTGTTACAAGCACCAGGTTTTGAAAATGTTTTCAATGCATTGCATTGAGGTATATTCTCAATGATTCATTGTACTTGTTTGTTAAAATATTATTTATTTCGTGTGAAACCGCACAAGAATTCCAACCACCCTAAACCAGCCAAATGGGGAATGTAGTGAGGCTAGAGAAATCGAATATGTTAAGGAAGAGAGAATACGTATCAGTTTGATAGTTATTTAGATGTGATTAATAGCTATATCCATTTCAAGAAACGCTTTTTCTTTACAGGGAGATAGATATGGATAAGAAAAAAATCTTAAAAACCCAATTACTTTGTGTACATCGCTTTTTATATTTTCACTACATAAAATAACAATATTTTGTTTACATTGGCTTACTAATTTCGAAACTACCCGTGTCGTTATCGGGGCATACAGTACTTACCCATAAAATAGTAATAAGTCTAAAATATGTTTTATGAACAACGGCTTTATAACAAAGAAATATAACAAATTAATGAAAAATGTACGAAAAAAAAAAACTTTGTTCCAGATATTAGAATATATGTGGTAAGGTAATTTTTTATTTGTCCTTGACTTCGATTAGTCCAAAGTCAAGAATATACCGTAATCATAATACCTACACATATTTAAAAAAAACTTTGATTCACAAAAAATAAATGAAAAAAACATGAATACCGCACAAGAGCCGAACTGGTTCCGATCGTCTGGAACCAGTGGGACTATGGCATCCCCAATTAAGGTGTGTTGTGATGTTGAAGGTAGCGGGGAGGGAAGAAGATGGGGATGATGAAGTACCGGGCTATTCAAATCTCAAACATTGCTAAAGCAATTTCAAGCAGCGTTTCGATTCTGAATGGTGGTCTTTGACTAGGGCGATACTGTGAGTATGTACCACTCTGGAACGTACCACAAATATACTATACTACATTATATATTTATTAAATGTTAATACACCATATATTATTTTTAAATTATTTTGAAATACCACAAATTAATTAAATAAATAAATTTATTTTCCGGAATTTTAACCCGCGTCTTCTGGATTCGGAGTCGAGGATCTTATAACGTCAATTAACTTCACTAGAGTTTTGATCACTCAGTCCGAGTGCTATACATAGATTATATACTCGTATATAGTTAAATATTACTTACTCCACTTTTTTTTCTACCCTAGGTCCGACAGCTCGGGCAACAATCATTATTTATATGTGCTAATTTTAATATGTTAGTTGTAAGTCACTAGTTATAAGTATTAAGCATAAGTTAATATTAACTCTTACTTGTAATATTATGTTAATTATGCTGTAAAGCGCCCTTGAGGTGATATTTCTGTCACGAAAACGGCGCTATATAAATCAGCCAATTATTATTATTACTATCTTAACCGTTCGAAAATGGAGGCTTCGAAATGGTTTAGACACCTGTACACAAGTTTGTTATGAGATTAACTGATTGACGTCATCCTTCGATCGGCAGCAACAGAGAATAGCGCGGATTTCACTGAAAATTGCATCTGAATTCGATCATATTTATTCCGATTGTGAAATTTGATTTGTTTCGACTAATATGTACTTTGACTTCGCATCATAATAATTGCGTAGGCAGCGAAAAATAGGAACTTTGGCACACATATTAGGTAAGTTGGTAGTTTCTTAGATTAAATTAGTGTGACTGATTTCAACACATTAAGTCCTGACTGTAAAATCATTTATTTATTCATTAAAATGTTAATATCGCACAAAAAAAAACATTTGTTGGTATATTATTCTCAAGGAATCAAAAAAACTCATTCCAGAAATGGAATAAAAAGATGTACAAATTCAAAAAATTCATCAAAAAGAGACTCGTAGGAATGGAGATTAGTTAGATTGACATCATAAATACTATAAGAAAGACATTCACACATAAAGCGGTTTTACAGATAGGAGATACCACTGATTAATAAAATTGACGAGAAAATATCATTTATGTGGTTTTACCTTGGTTGTACATTCATTTCGAAGCAGTATTTTTACCTATTTTTCTTAAAAAATACGCATAAAATGAATCTATGATACATTTACTGATATTTGAGGGAGTGTTGAATTTATTGAAGCACCTTCCTAAGTATAGGTACGAACATAGCTCATTTTGATAGATCAGTCATTAGTCTAGAGTTGAGAAATAGTTAATACAGATACACGAAGTAACGCCCTGGTGAAATACCATCATTTAGAATCGAAACGTTGCTTGAAATGGCTTTAGTCGTGTTTCGCGACCAGATCTGAATAGCCAGGTACTTAATAGCCAACCTTCCTCTTACCCATATTCTACCCCTCCCCACTACATTTAGCCTCACAACATACCCCTATGTGGATGCCACAGTCTCACTAGCTCTAGGCGGTTAAGAGCAGTTGGGACTCTTGTGTGGTATTCACTGTATAATACAATTAAGTAATTCAACATCATTTTCGACCCATTTTCCAAGTCGGCAGAAGACCAATTGCGCCTCCAGACATCCTGATAATAATAATTTGGTCTTACGCTACTTTGCTTGCTTAAATTTATAACGAGTCATCCTAAAAAACATTCTGGATTAATTTTCTTCAATTTTCACTGGGGCATTCCATTGAAAAACTTCTCTATGAATGTAGGAATAGAATTTTGTAAATGAATCGAAACGTTATTTGAAATGAATTTAGCCGTATTTGGTGATCAGATCTGAATATCTAGGTAATTCCCCACCCTCCTCTTTCATTTCTCCTTCATCTCCCCACAAAGTTCGGCCCCACAACAAACCCCAATTAGCGACGCCATAGTCTCACTGGTTCCAGTTAGGACTGTTTTTTTAAATGCTGAACACCCTTTCCACGTCACCTCACCTCGGGCATCTATTAAATAATTTGTGCTACTTTACTATGGTGTATTAAATGCATGATTTTATTCAAACGATGAGCGGAAGTGGATCGAATAGTGTTAAATGACAGTGCTGTGCAAACTGCGACGTGTAGTTATGGGAAATTTCTAGAACTACTAGCGACTGCTAATCGGGGCACCACGTTTCTAGGTGAGAGTTGCTTACTTACTTTTTAATTCAATGATTCTATTCTATGGACGGCCTGTCTTATACTGCAAAACAATGTACAGGTTCACGAGAAAAGAAAGCAACTAAATATTATACTACATGCAATTTAGCATATAAAAAGTGTGGAAAAATAATAAAAATGGCTTACATACGAATGGGTATTAATTTTTTTGCGGTTTCTAAGATTCATTATTATACAGGTTGTTGAAGGACGTACCCAACAAACTCTATCCAGCGATTCCCACGCTTATTTGGAGTAAAAAATGCATACGAGTATGGCGTTTTGATCTTCGGTGACATTTTTTTATTTCTTTTTTTAAAATTTTATTTTATATTTAAAACAAACAAAAAAAGTCTCTCACATGTCGTCATTGGTCACTAAGTCGATTTTATATGAAAAAAAAAATTCACCAAGCACAGGAATCACTAGTTGCAGCCTGTCGAGAATGTCCTGCAACACCCTGTATACTAGGAGCTACTATCCAGAATCGTCGATCCAGAACACCAGACCGAAGAAACTGTACAATTTTCATGACGCCAGTGCTCACCGATTGCAAGTTTGTAACGCTTCAGAAAACACACAAATTTATTCACTGCTTTAAAATTATGATAATCTTATCATTATCATATTCCAACTTAACAATAAAATAGTAATTTATCTAATTTTCATATCAAAGTCAAAGAGGAGGGCAAATCGATTATTTTATGAATGGAAAAACATGTTTCGCAAAGTCGATGAACCTTAATGTATAAAACAAACAAAAACATTTCTCCAGTAAAAATATCGTTAAAAACGAGTTTGTACAAGCACAATAAACGGCGAATTTTATAGAGGTCCTTTGATTCGATTTTGGATCAAATAAAAACGATGCAAGTAATATTGCAGAAGTACGCAAATATTTGGACGAGTTTTCAAAAAAATCATATTTGTGAGTTTGAGACGCGTGTCAAAAATAACTCGAGAAATTTACTGTAAAAATCTCAATATAATTTTTGTACACAGTATCGTAATTTTCAAAATCAATATTACACTGCAGGTGGTAGAAAGTTTTGTTGACACGCGGCTTTGGTGAAATTCTTGGCCATCAATAAATGGCGTTAATTAACGGCTTCCGTTCAAGGACTTGTACCGTTTTACAACTG
Source organism: Drusus annulatus (assembly GCA_022651775.1). Classification (NCBI taxonomy): domain Eukaryota; kingdom Metazoa; phylum Arthropoda; class Insecta; order Trichoptera; family Limnephilidae; genus Drusus; species Drusus annulatus. The sequence goes on along the minus strand of JAGWCC010000362.1, from coordinate 434,740 downwards.
GGCCGTCTTCTCCTAAACGCTTCGCGGAGGTTAGGAATCCAGCGGACGTATGCATATCACGGCGATACTCACATGTCGTCCGGCGAGTTTTTTTTTAGCCTCGTATAAAACCAAAATTGATATTAATGAAAAACAGGATTCCGTTTGCCGGCGAGAAGAAGTTCGGTCGCCTCTCGAGAGAGTCTGACCCCATTAGCTTCCATCATATTAGTCGGCTCTCTTGAGTAGACTTGTAGGAAACAAGCGGAAGATAAGCGAACCGAGAGGCGGTCGCCAGTTCGTGTTCCGGTAGTCGCTCAGCCACTCGGTGTGGTTCTCGCTTATCTCGAACCCCGCGACGTTTGTTCGAAAATGAAGAAACCCTTCTAAAACAAAGTGCTATACAAGGGTGTACAAAATGCCCTACGAAAGGCGTCCTGGTTTGGACCAGTTCTGCTTGGTGCTAGTGACGAGCGTGCTTGTAGTTTCCTCGATGCCGCTGCAGCACAATGATTGTGATACGTGTATCAGCGAACAGAACTCGTCCCATTACGGGGTCGAGGGTAGATTAGTGATTGATGAGTTGAATAATAATAATAATAACAGTGAAGATTGGACCAGAGATGAAGAGGAAGACGACGTGGGTGAAGAGGGAGACTATTTCGAGGGGGATATAATTCTCGGTGATGAACACATTCTCAACACGACGGTGAGACGAATTACTATTCATTAATCTTTTGGCACCTTTGTCTGGTTACCTGGAAGGGGACGGGAGATGAGAGATGAAAGACGAGGAATGCATAGAGATGGAGGTGAAGGTGGCTGTAAACCGGCACAAGACACAACGCGCCCGACTAATGTTTCAGTGATGGTCCTTCTAAAGGCGAGGCTTGTTTTATTGGGTCTGGATTGTGGAGCATCTATGCGGTGGGATCAAATGCCATTAATACCGATTGTGCTATCATAATCAAGATCATTAATCATTTCTTCAAAGTGCTTAACGATAAAACTGCAACGAAAATTTATGTTTAGACATAATTGCAACAACCTACTTATACAACGTATACTGATGAGATCAATTAATTTATTAGAAACTTTGTAAATATATTTTTTGTAAAAGACTGAATCACAATGGAATTATAAAATGCTCTTATCAATTGCATTCACCACGAAGAAAAATAAGAATTAAACTTCCGAAAAGAATCATTTTTGGGAGGCATTTTTGTTGTTGTTTGTAAAACGATATCCATTATAAAATTAAGTGGCTCACCTTGTTGAAAAATGAATAATCTTTTACCCTAAGCACATTCCAAGATAATACAATTTTATTTAAAACCACTCAGAGCTATAACCAACGAAATGTTTTTCTCACGCGTTTGCTAGGCAATATAGAGTTAGCAAAAATAAAATCAAAAGACTCACGGATGTTTAATTAGTTTCAAAAGATATGGAAAGATCAGGTAGACACTTGAAAATATTTTTTTGTAGATTAAGTAGACGGAGGTTGAATCCGGAGCAGGTCAAAATGGCTCGAATATAATAATAATATATGGACACACCCATACATATATTGCACAGGTAGGGAAATCCTACTGATGGCTGAGTTTGATACAGTAAAAATGTTACTCCTTATTTTATTTTAAAAGGATTGACGTTTTAAGAGCTTCTGCATCGAGCTATCCCTGACATTGATATAAAAATTGTGCCTTTAACATTTTATTTTATCTGTTGTTGTTTTTTAAAAGAAACTGGGTCCTGAACGATTGGTCTACTTTTTTCTTTTTGCTGAAGATGTAGGTAATGGTGATAGGGTTACAGGTATATAATAAATGTTTATAATGATGATCGTATTGCGGTGGAGGTATACAGTGATATAGCATTGACTACGGTGTCATAAAAACTCTATAAAAGATCGCAAATAATATTCGAAAATAAAATTAATAGGGTAAATAAGGTCTATTCGATATGATATAAAGAAAAGATGTCGTGATCATATATTATTTTCACTTCGCGATTGTTACAGAGATGTTAAAAATAATTCACAGAATATTATAAATTCAGAATTAAACTTTGCAAATAAATGCCAATATCTCGTGCATAGAAGAGCTGATAATTAATTCTATGTTTACAAAAAAAATATGGTTGGTAATTTTCTAACAACCATCAATATTTCGCATCATTAAGTAAAGTTTTAAAGATTTTAATAGTTAACAGGGTCGAATAGGTCATAAAGACCGTTACGTAAAAATACTTTTTAAAAAATGTTTATGAAAAAAACTTCACAAAAATTATTTTATTATGTTTACCTTTTCTAATAGCCATAACAATTACATTTTTCAAACTTGAAGCTTATGAAAAATTGTCTGTCAAGAAAGACGAGTCGTCGATATTACTCAACTGTTTTCTGCCCATCAAAAAGTTCGTAATTATAATTTATTGCAATATCCTTAACAAGCCTTCGTTTTCTCACATTGTTTCACCTCTGCTATTGACTTACCTAGTAGGTGTCTAAATCAGTTTTAAAAATAACATAAATCATAACACCTGTATGAATTTGTCTTCAAAGACAAAAAATAATGTTCCTCTCGATAATATGTTTGAGAGTGACACAGTGCTTTCAGAAATCAATTAGTTACGACTCTCTTGTTAATAAACCGTAAAATTTGCAAAAATACGTGTAACCTTGATAACCGATTTATTATTTCACAACGGGGGGTGATAATTTAATTATTTTAAGAATCTTAGGTCATATATCGTAGAGGTACGAATTAGTTGTAGGTATTCATGGTGGTGGTGACTATTATACTTCATCATCTCTTAACCAACAAAATAATACTGAAAGTAAAAATCACAGCTTCCATTCATTTTTTTTTGATACATTTCAATGTGGTGAAATATTAAACCCCTTAATATTATATTAAAATACATAGAACACTGTTTTTTTATGGTTTCTATTCTGTGGAAGGGTAACAAATATTTGAGTGATGAACAAATGAAAAATAAATCAATCCATTCGAATGAGATATTATAAAAGCAATGCCGAGACAGACGTTTAGATGGTCAAAATTGCGGGCACATTTAAAATGTGCCCCGTCAGCGGTAGTATTCTCCATTCGCAAACAAGTCAAGTAGAGACAGAAAGCAATAAATGACACGCGGTAATTTAATTGAAAATTATACACCACGCTAATAACCATATTCAAGGAAATGTTAGCTAAAACAATTACTGTTTTTCATATTCAATGTTTGCCAATAATCAAAATTTTGGGTAGAGTCTTTGAGTAACGATATAAGGAGGTATAGCTAATATTTTTCAAATTTGCGATAAATCACTTTCTCCGGGTTTTTACGTCGTATCATGAGAGAGAAAGAGACAAGAAAAGTCGTCACATAATATCGCAGCACTTTTAAGTAAGTAAAGTTTTAAAGTTTTTAAAAAGTTTTTTTTTTTTTTAAAGTTTCACGTTCTCCGTCCGCGCTAACTTAATCATCGAGTCGCGTAGCTTACGTCAACGGATTTTGAGGTTACTTTCCATAATTTTGTTGATAAAAATGCTTGCAGTGGTTATACAAATAAATCGAGCATAATGGTGATATGTGCTATGCGCGAATGTTCAAATGAAACCAAACAAATATTATAAAGCACCACTTTTCAGAGGTATTTCAACAGTTTCAAATATTTTTGACCGAACTTTAGAATTTTCACATTTTTAATGATATAAAGACATAAAATCAACAAAAACCATCATTATTTTGGCAAACTTTCTGCTAACAGTTTTTGTGTAACTAAATAAATCATTTTAATGGTGTATTGATATTGTTTTATTTAATGTGTTCAAATATATTTATTAAAAATCTCCGAATTCCATGTGGGTGGTAACTAATAGGCTATCCAACATCCTTTAATATATCTTTGTCTCTTTCTATCGAGTCAGTATAAAGTCAACAATCTTGACTACACTGTTTCACAAAGGTACCTCTCCATGTCCTCCAAGGTTAGATTTCATGTCTGATGTGCCTTTATTAAAACAGGGCATCTACATATTTATTTTATTAACGCCTTAAAGGCTTTTACATAAAATACATTTAAGTTAAATCAAGGAGTACAATAAATGGGTATAATATAACATTAAAGCAAGAGTATTAAAAAAAGTTAGTATTTAAAACGCAAGTATTCCTTCCAATTTCAAAAGTGTTTATACCTAATAGATAATAGTGATGGGTTGATGGAATCATTTGCTCTACTGAAAAGTTCGAAATTTGATGGAATGATCTGTCAAAAACAACAAGTTATTTTGTGATTTGGTTTCCAGGAGTACTCTGAGGACAACAACATGTATAAAAACCTGGTCCTCTCCGAGAGCCAGCTCTGGCCCGACAAGGTGGTGTTCTACAACTTCAGCCCTGAGTTCAACTCTGCCCAGCGGAGGGTGGTGGATGACGCCATGGCTGATCTGCATAACGTCAGCTGCGTGAGGTTCGTGGCCAGGTCCTACCAGCCCACGTATCTGTACTTCAGGAACAAGAAAAAAGCGTAAGGACACTAATTAATTACTATCTGATGATTTTAATAATACCAATTTTTTTACTTTATTCCACTATTTTTATATTTAAGACCTGACCGGTTTCACTTTATGACGGGCATCTTAAGACTGGTCTGAAAGTGCCCGTTTGATGGACCCAGTCTAAAGATGCCCGTCATAAGGTGAAACCGGTCAGGTCTTAAATAAAAAATAGTGGAATAAAGTTAAAAATTTGGTATTATTAAAATCATTAAAATGGAGTTCCACCACGAATTAACAGTTTCAAAATTAGAAAAAAATTACTATCTGCATTGTAACATGGTGAAAGACCACCATTCGGAATCGAAACGTTGCGTGAAATAGCATTAGCCGTGTTTGGTGACCAGATCTGAATAGCCAGGTATTTAATATCCGACTTTCCTCTTTCCCATATCCTACCCCTTTCCACTGCCTTCAGCCTCACAACATACCCCGATTGGTGATGCTATAGTCACTGGATCTAGACGGTTGGGAGCAGTCAAGACTCGCGGATTAACTATATATAGATTTTTTTCAAACATTAGCAGTACTTATTAAGTTTATTTAACACTGCTTACTACAACAACTACAATGGTAGTGCAATGATGGTGTGAATTGTTGTGGAGTGTATGGTAAGCGTGTTAATGAGCTGCTGACTACTCTACTACTAAAAGTACTAAGACTGTGATACCCACAATATTCCGAAATAATTTGCGGGGGGAAATTTGGAAACACTTAATATTAAGATCTGGTCACAAAAAAATAAATATTATGTAGCGATTTCAAAGTTTTCTAGTATTTTCGAATGGCGGTCTTTCACCAGGATGATACTTTATTTTATAAATCGTTGACTCTAGACAACAGTACCTATACAAAATAATATTACAATTATAATTCAATATGACAATGTATAGAAATAGTGTGTAAACTCTTCTTCTATGTTATTGTTGCATAAGTACATTTAAGTGATATACATTATGTTTTCCGACTTCAATCAATATTTATATATCACTAAAATTAGTTCATTTCAGAAATAATAATTTATGTATTTAATAGAAAATTTCTCAAAAAAAAACAAACTATTTACACATTTTGAAAAAAATGTAGTGCCCTTTTTATCGAACACGATAATTCTTTGAAATTATACTATCGACTTACAATCTATAATTCAAATTTATAAGCCGACATTAAGTTGCACTGTCCTACTTGATTCAATTAAAATACGCAAAACAAGAAATAAAACAATTCTAGCACATAAGTTGCCATAGTTGGGACAGGCAAGTTATCAGTGTCCATTTTTTACTATCCTCAAAAAACTGGACATCAAATTAAGATGTAGGAAAGATGTTCTTATTTTGCTAACGATCTCATCTAATTATTCTCATTTCAAAACTGGATCTCAAGTCATCACTTTTTTCTTCTTATTCGGTGTTTTGTTAACAATCTGTTTCGCTTAGAGGCTAATTGGATTTAGGTCTAGAACAGACCCAAGCGCCCGCACCCACGTGACCCACGTCTCGGGAGATCGATCAATATTTTTGACGTCCCGACTCCGCTGTCAACGTTGCCTTTTAGAACGATATAATGCAGGTTCGATAGCTGGGAGTCAATTCCGCTGCGTTTCTGCCCATTATATTGTTTTCTCTGGAATAATATTTAGTTTTAAATCTCTTTTTGTCATTGCTCTCGTGACTTAAGTGACAATCCTTTTCTTGAACCATCTGGGTTTTCATTATTTTCCACTTTTAAGAAAATAATTTGAAACCATGAAAAAACGTAGCTGTATCATTTGTATACGTCCTTGAACTTCTGGTGATATACTGATCTTGAATCTGTCGGAATAGCATAGTTTATCTGGTGTATATTTTGTTACCCCCGAGTGGAGAATACTCTCAGTATTATTTTTGTGAGAGACTATCACTTGACGTTTATTTAAATATAGATGTTTACTGACCAGATCTGAATGGTCAGGTACTGTCCGACCATCCTGCTGTCTCCTTTCCTTTTTCACTTTTTACACTCTCAAGGAATTCCCCCTATTGAAGGTGTCATAGTACCACTGACTCTGGGCAATTAGGATCATTGTGCCTTGTGCGGGACTTAGTAGTGGTACGAATATTCCAAAACATTTGTTTACAATTACTTTTTCTATGAAAGTTGTTTGGTCCTTTAAAAACTATGTGCGGGGATTATTTTTGCCCTTATTTTAACAGTATTATTGTGAGGTTTGCACTGGGCTCCACTTTGTTTGTGTATCTTCAATATCTTTCGTAGAAATGTTCGTAGACCATTTTAATGCGACTCGTGGCTTTCATATTCGAGCGCCATTATCTCCATGAATCGACCCTGACTTTTGCATCAGTGATACATGAATGCAGCATGCGGCCGGTAATGATGGCGGCTGGAAACGAGAGAGTCTGTGCTCTGTGCTGGGAGTCGAGCCCACGTCTTTATATTATTGTCTTTATCTGCGGCTGCGCGCACTCCCACTAAACTTTATCACTGCCGCCGACAGAGGGGAGAATTTTTCACGAGGCTGATAATAACAGGCTTTGTTCTGATCTAAGCAGCCGTGTGATTGAAGCCTTTACCAGTGGTAGACAAAACCTGGCAAAAACACCTTTTCCCTTATAAAAAATATCACATTTTGTATGTGACACCTCATAATATATATATTGTGTAAACCAAGTGTACCCCCATCCAACTAAATTGCTTAATTAATATTTTTTTTCCAAAAATATGTAATATAAAATGATATCGAATATACGGAAGACTTCTTTGCATAGTTTTTACTCTCAAACATTATTTTTTTAACACTAACCCAATGGTCAATATCAAACATGAACGAGTTTTTGATTGGTCATCTCAGCAAAAAAACACTTGACCTACATGATTTCCGTTTGCACACTCCTACAAGATTATACACAGAATCTTCTTCTGGTTCCATCACCTATCGGAGGTTGCGGTTCAGCATCTCCCTCTATTCTGTCTTCGATCATTTCCTTGGATTATCAGTTAGGTAGTATTATATTTACCGCTCCTTATGCTACTGCTTAGAATCGCTTAATCATAGTTTTCCTTTTAATTTTTTGTTCAATTTTACACTCTTTGATAATCGATGAAAAACGTCTAGTTTTTTCCAGGATATTTTGAGAAAGTGCCCGTAGATTTTAATTTAAAAAACAATATGTCTTCCATATCAATGTTTTGTTCAATGTGCAGGTTTCATACATAAAATCAAGATACCGAAATTACATGTCACTAATATGAATTATATAATATCTCCCAAAAGGTAATAAAACCACCCGAAGGTATATTTGAATGTAATTGTAAACCCTGTCAACAATAAATCAAAATAAGTCACAGATGTTCAATATGATATAGACCCAACAAACATCCATTTCATTCCTGACATATTTAGTATATATACCATATATTCACTTAAAATTGTACCAGTCTGAAGATGCCCATTATAAGGTGAAACCGGTCTGGTACAAATAAAAAAATAGTTGAACAAAGTTAAAAATTTGGTATTAATAAATCAAAAAAATAATAGTAAGGCTATAATTTTAATATAAATTTATGTAGGGTGCAATTTTTCCGTTCCCTCCCTGCTCGAAGGCGGGCCAAAGTCATAACATTATATCACGAACGAGATACTTATTACTTATCATACGCACTCGGCGCATTTGCATACGCTTAATTGTTTTCCAATGGGTTATTATACCACTGCGACATAAAGTGTACGCATATTTTGAGCTAGCGCTGTTGTCCCGGCCCAGAGCCATGAGGCACACTCCATGCAGTCCATACATAATGCGCTACATTGGTGCATTGCGTTGCATTATTCCTGCTCGCGGTAGGTGTAGCGGGTGTAGCCGGGGACTGAGGCCGAAGGATGAATGCTAATATGCACAGCATAACCAATCGCACGTTCGCCACGCTCTTACTTTGGATTGTACAACTATAGGGACGCTTTGCGATGAACAATAATTTTAAAGTTGAATCAGTTAAAAGTTAGTTGTGATTTATGACTTTTCATATTTCTCCTATTCCCGGACATGATATAAAAAACCTATCTCATAGAGTTTCCAATTTGATAGCATTTTGGTTTAACCGATCTAAAATCATACACAGTTAGATAAATTACAATTATATTAATTAGTCTCAGTGGCGAAAGGCATGCTTATATAATGAAGGAAGTTTGTTTATATTATAATGTGCTTAATAATAATAATAAATGGAAAACTTTTATAGCGCCGTTTTTGTGGGAAAATCACCTCAAGGGCGCTTTGCAAATTAATTTATCTAACCTATAATTTATCACTTAAGCTTATAACTAATAACTTACAGTTAAGATTTATTACTAATGGCTTACACCTAATATTTTCAACTAGTGACTTACAATAAGGACTTATAGCTTGTAACTAACAGTGAAATAGATCCTAACATTAAAAACATTAATATTTACAGACATTTAAAAATGTCAGACGAACTAAATTGGCTAACATTGAAATAGATGCTAACATTAAAAACATTAATATTTACACATACAATAAAAGTAAAAATGAAACTTATAACCAACTTATTACCAAATTATTTACAACGTGTATATTCACAGACATAGTACAAGGAAATGCAGAGAAATCAGACTACCAGAAAGAATAAATCCAATAAACAAAAACAGTTAACTCTATAAAGAGATGATTTTTTACAATGCGTTGCCGGAAACCATGAAAATTATACTAAGTAACAAATTAAAAATATCCTGCAAGAACCATATAAAATACAAGAGTATGTTATATGGTTCTAGCTTATAACTTATAACACAAAAAGTGAGGTTATAAAAAAATGATAAAATACCTTTGACGGCTTTATTCGTATGGGTACATCCACTCTTTGAAAACATCGCCATGACGATTATTGCTGTTTAAAACCACCATAAATACTTGAATTAACTAAATACACCAACATTTGCCGCGCAATGATATGACAGCTCTGTTTCATTTCACAACATATAATAACAATGAAGTTCGTGCGAATCTGGAGACTGACGAAAATTACTCCCTTCCCCCCTCGGAATTAATGACTTGTGTCCGTAGGCAGAAAAAATTACATGAACAGCGTTTATTATTTCTAATTTTTTAAACTGATAGTTCGTGGTATAATTCCATTTTGTTTTTATGTTTCATGTTTGGGCGCTCCCGGTATTAAATTACAATGAATCTTAATTAATACCGGCAGCGAAAAAAAAACGCTGTGACGATTAACAATAAATAATTTAATTTGTACCACACTTGTAGTTTTTGAGTACGTATGAGTGTGAACTTTTCAAAATTAGAACCGATGGATGTTTTAAAAAATACATCAAATAATCTTTTCTTATTCCTACCTACCTAATAATGTACCTATGATGTATTTTAGCAGACATTATTCTATATTTGAAATGGGTAGATTAAAGCATCATTATTTTGCATGTCAAGTTACCCGTGATTTTTCAAGGGTAACGGTTCAAATATAAAATCTGAATTTTCCAATCTAGTAGTTGGATTCTTTGAAACTTTGTGAAAAGTTAATATATGATGATAATATCATCGTGGTTGCATGTACGCCAAGCACTCGTCCGAAAATGTAAAAATATAATATATCTATGTGCGGAAGGAAGAACGGAATAAGTTTAAAAAAAAAACAAGTTTAGAATTAAGTATGCAGAATTTTTCCTTAGATACATATTTATCAAGGAAAAATGAGATGTGTCAGAAAATAAAATAATGTGCTATTATTTTTTTGAAAAAGTACATGTGACATAAATATGACATGATTACAAACGAAATTCCTAAATTTGATTTTTGCTCTCCTGAACACCTGCGTTTACTAACTTTTTTTTATTTCCTTGTGCAAACAGATATTTCCAAATACTTTTGTTAGAAATAAATAAATAAAACATTTAATCACGCAAGTAACAAACAAAAAAATTATTATGGTAACATATCCTTTGAATATTAACAATCTCACACACATGCCTATGGACCGGGAAATTACTACTCATATTTCTCAACTATGCTCGTATAAATTTAGATAGAAACATTACAATATACTACGCTGTGTTATGTTTTCCAAATGGACGTTTTACTATGTTTTCCAAGTCTCTAACTAGGTAAGTACTACTAGACGGTAGGTTCAACGTTCACGAAGTGTTTTTGCATTGTGTTGTGAGATCACGGCCTTCAGGGCCGGCTGTATTCTGGCCTCTGTTTGGCAGGAGGAGACAAACGACATAACGGGTCCAGTGTCTGGTGTCGTGACTCCGACGCCAGCTGTCAAAGGAGGCTGCATTATCTACGCTGACAATGCTCTGGATGCAAAATATTTATCACCATTAGATTCTCCGCTTCCAACAGCCGGGAATACAATATGTATATGAAACAAAATCAAAAAAATACCACAAATCTCTCTCCTCGTGTGGTGGGAAGATTGGGTGACAGGAAGGAGTTTATTTTACCCATAAGCCTTGGCGTGGTTCGGAAATCAATGTCTTTATAAATAATTGCCTCTTCATATGGAGTCGGCTACATTGTTGATAGACGTAGTTCTAGTTTAGAATGAGGGAAAAAATGTACACATATCAAAAATGCACAGTTTATAAAACAACGACTAGCGACAAACATTCATATTAAATAATCGAATCTGATATTATAGTGAATTACCTTAGTAAACAATACAACGAACACAAAAACAACGCTCAGCTATCCCTAAATGCATTTAGTCTCTATCATTACCAGCGAGAGAACAGTAGTTTTTTTTATGTGAATACCGCACAAGCGTCCGAACTTCCCGGAGCCAGTGGAACTTTGCCATCCCCAATTATGAGAACGTAGGGCTGAAAGATGTGGAAGATAAAGGAGATGGGGAAAGGGAAGGTGGAGATTTATCTGAGTATTCAGACCTTATCAGCAAACACGGCTGAGACCGTTTCAAGCAAAGCAACGTCTCGATTCTGAATAGTGGTCTTTCACCAGGGCGATTCTCAGATTATCTACTAACTATCTCTCACTCTGGAACGTACCGCAAATATACTACATTACATCACATTATATTTATTAAATGTAAAATAACACATATTAACAAAATAAAATGTATTTGTGTGCGACCTCTGGATACGTAGCCGAGGATCTTAAGCGCTCGATCACAGAATATCAACAACCCTTTCGTTTACCCCGCTTCTCTTGTTTATGAGGGTTTTTCCCATGTAACCTTTTACACTTGGCCCCAATCCCAAATCTATCCATCACTCAAATAAATTTATAACGTAAATCAATTAAATTTCCGCTTTGAGGTATTAAAACTACATCATTAATAACAATTATATATCTATTATATAGGTAGAAAGATATATATTTTTTATCAATCATAATCACCCTTTCTTCGATAATCACCTTTATTTTAAACTACTTCGCTTAGTAACCTACCTGAAAGTAGCAACCTACATTTGTTTACAAATTTCACTGCAGCAGGTGAGGCATCCTGTCCTAGGGCAACACAAATTTATTGAGCGGAATAACATAACGAGGCGTAACGAACATCTTGTTAAAATGTTATCAAGCAATAGACACACACCGGTGCATACTTCTCGTGACCTGATTAAAAATAAATGCCTGGATGATTTATTGATCAGATCAATTAAAGGGGGTCTCTCTTGTGATTCTGGGATCCTGGATCTTTCAGACATATTAGCATAATTATTGGCTTAGAAAAAAAATATATTTTAAGTAAATTATGAATCCAAATTTAAGAATAATTAACCACTATGTTTTGTATAAAAATTATAAGCATTGCTACATCATATGGAAGCTATGCTACCTCAGGTCGTAGTAGTAATGCCTCTTTTTAAATTTCACAGAATTGTTCTAATAACATTTGAAGAGCCGATTTGTACCCCAGGAAATCAAAAAATCTCCAGAAATATGAAAACGTTAACTTCCCTACCCACGAATATTTACAAAATAGGCAATGCGACCCTTGTGTAAAAAGGTTGTGGATCACTTCTGTAAACATTCAACTTCCTCATCTGCCTTTCTGGTACATCCTTAGAGCAAGAGGGAGCTATACGTTTTTACCCAATCTATACAAATTTACGATAAATCACTTTCTCCTGGTTTTTACGTCGTAAACCGTAAGAGAGAAAGAGATAAAAACAAGTTCTCACACAATATAGCTCCACTTTTAGGTATGTTAGCATATTCACCGTCTCCCGCGTCTTCGGCGACTCCGCCCACTACGTTTTGTTATGCGACATGACAGGACAGAACTCAACGCTTTTTTAGGTTATATCCTATTTTTTTGTTTAAAACAATACTGGGAAAAAGTGGTTATATAAATAAACAAAAACATTATTTTGACATGTGCTAAGAACGGATGTATAAATACCCTAGTCCTAGCCCTAGCCACGGCCCAGTCAGGCAAAAATCATCAATACTGACTTCCACTAGCGCTCCCTCCTGGTATACTATTGATCCTTACGACATCTACGATATTTTTTTATCACCATAAAAATTAATAAATTTGAAATTAAAAAGACATACGTACCTATGTCGTTTTTATTTTGGAAACTCTTAAATGGTGAACTTAGTCTGAAAAATAATTGAGAGTTGAAGTGTTTTGATCATGTGAAAAGCCATTCCTTATGGAGGATTTTTTTGTACAGGTGTGCGGCTCCTGTCGGCTGGAACCCGAAGCGCGGCCGAATCGACGTGTCCCTGGGCGGCAAGAACTGCCTGACGCGCCGTGGAACGGTGCAGCACGAGCTGCTGCACGCGCTGGGCTTCTGGCACGAGCACTCCCGCACCGACCGGGACAGTAACATCGTCATCCAGTGGGACAACATCCTCGAAGGTATGCGTTCCGGGTAGATTGGACACTGAAAAATTACGATCACGCTATTTCAGCAATGAAATAAACCAATATTTTGCAACATCAATATTATTTTCACTCGTAAGCTATAGGCAACAGGAAAGCGACAATAAATTAATGATAAGCATTACATAATAGCTATGATTTATTTTTAGTAAAAATTATGTGACCTATATCACTTTGAATTGTAAACGTAAAAAAAACTTAAAAAGGTGAGGGTAATCTACGTCACATCATTTGTCATTTTATCAGAAGTAAGTTTCAGTTGCCTATAAGTAAATAATAACTGGAGCACAAATTCAATCATAATATCCGATACAGTAGTATGTTTCCCTGATACCGTTTCACAACCCATCACACTGTTGACATGCTGAATTCGTGAAATCTTCTAACACCGTAACAAACATACATTGAATCTCATTCGCTCCTGGTATTTCGATATCAATCGGTGCGCCATGTTCTGTCCGATTGGGTGTCACCCGTTCGCGTCGGTGGCAACTATCACATCTTATGCTACCCTGATAAGGTTGTTATTAGAAAAGTAACAGTTGTTCTACAATGGAACAATCCAACGTACGATTGTATCCGTAGCTCGTTTCATAGCTTCGTAGTCTGTATTTATTTTATTCTTTTCTATCAAGCGTAAGCGTATTACTTGCTAGAGCTCTATAGGGAGGTTATTATACAGTGCTTGATCTTACGAAGGCGGTATCCAAGAGAATTCCTTTTGTCCGTAATAATTTGAAGCCTTATCTGGTAGATTATGCCCGTTGGATTTCTGCAATACGATTCTAATGATGCAAGTGGTGGAATTATTTCAGTATTATTCATAGGAATCCAAACAACAAAACAATACAAAAGATATACAATGCACACTCATGGCCATATTATTACATCCCATAATCATCATTTCGAACTACGCTCCTAATTCAGTAGGAATTACTGTAATAATTACAATAAGCACGGGTACTAAGAACGGGTGTGAATTATTAGATCCGTAAATATTTCTTACAAAGATACTTTCAGATAGCAAGCCTGCTGTTGTATGTACCTTCCTAAGTGTGCAATAATGATATTTATTAATTTATTCACTGCAGTTGATTAAATCCTAAACTAATTTCTACTTACGAGAATCGGTCATGAAACGAGGAGTGCAAGGTTGAAGAAGTGTAGGACGTAGGAGAATTTAGTGGTTGAGGAGCATATATGGTTGAGGACGAGGTGAAAACTTTTCCTGGTGTGGAAGGGTTTTCTAACTGGTTTAAAATAAACTATAATCGTATCTGAATTCCTTTTAACAATTCTGCTGCATAATTTTTCATCTTATCGATAAATGTTTAAACCCCTTTAGATAAATTAAATAGACACTTTATTTGTCTCCAGGGTCTGTCAAATTTGACATCAGTTTTTTACACGACAAAATAATATCACTATGTATTATATGAACTCGATCAAATTCGACTGTTTTTCTGACTCTATGTCAAGGTGTAGATATTATACTTTTTCTCTTACTGATTGTATTAACACTTTTTTCGTTTTTACCACTGTTTATTGTTGGACCGGGCCGGTTTTAACCTTAGAGTAACAACTCTGTTACAAACATTTACATGCGTTACTTTAACTACGGTATTTATACATGTTTGCGTGTCAGGGAGTGGATAGCAATGAGTTTATGTGAATTTTATTGATACATATTGCTATATCATGATTTATTTATGCTGTAGATTTGAAGATCTTTTTAAATTTACTAATAACATAACTTTATATAGATACCTATCTGTTTTTTTTTAAACTAATGTGTTCTTAAATCATTACCGTAGAATCCAACCACGAATTAACAGTTTCAAAAATAGACATTGACTATTAAACTAATTTAACAGTATGCACGAGTATCTACAATAAGTTCACACTTTTTTCTAACTATTATTGTAGTAAATAAAGAAGAGAAAAAACCCAATCAGCGACATTTTATTTTTAGTATTATATTAATATAATAGTGCTATCCGAAGATTCAGTACACTGCTGTTCTTGTCGAGATGACTACAATACTCATTTTATTCCTCTCACTACAGTTTCTAGACTGCTAAATTCTTCACAACCTCGCTAACTTCAAAAGTTCAAGTCTGCAAAATTATAATCGCTCGCATTGAATTTAAGGCTTACTGGGATGATATTAAATCGGCTTGGAAACGTATCTAGGCTTTGACGCTGATTGGTAGACGATAAATCAAAGTCCTGTCACCAATGCAAATTGCAATTCAATGCAACTGCAGATTGGCTTCGATTGCAGCCGATCCCTCCGAGTAGTTCTGGCTAGTAAATGACAAAATAACAACTATAGATAAAAATTTGTTGTATTGGGATAAAACAGTAGTGAAGCTGACTTTATGGCGCATAGTGATATTAATAATACATAAGAAGATCTCATTATAAGTGCGTATTTAATTTAAAATCATTAATTGATTAATTAAGGGACGTCCAACCAATTCTTGAAGGGCTTAATTTGCACTATTTTTGTCTCAACGTCCTTCAAATAAGGGAGTGATTATACTTATAAGGAAACTTATGGTCGCTATCAGTTTGAAAATTTGAAATTGGTCTGTTTTAAAAACAAACAAAAAACTATTAAAATATTGAAACGACTCTTTATCAAAAATTGATAAACTAAATAATACATAACACATCTTACATTAAAACAAACTGTAAAATCTGTTCGTGGGTAGGAAATCACACGGATCAAAAAAAATTTAAAACCATCATGATTATGAAATTCTCGAAAAAAATTATTAACACCCACTGACAACTTATTTTGAAGTCAAATAAAAATCTGCGAATGCATGAATAATACAACCTTAATTCTAAAAACTTTTACACGGGAAAAAATTAAGTTAAAAAAGGTTCTGTTCTAGATGGAATTCGCGAATATCCATACACAATAACTCCTCTGCATTTTTCTGATCTAAGCTCTGGTCGCGTCGATAAATAATATAATGTGTTCGTTCTCCTTTGTCACAACGAGCAGGCATCATAAGAAACTGCCTGGGATTTACATCGCATTGACAGGGCAACAGACTCGGATTATTGAACTGCGCCTGAAGGAATCACCATAATACATGGCGGTGAAAGGATATAAACGAGTGTTTTTCTCATTATTTTACTTGTTGCCAGAGATGTTCTTACTTATGTTATAGTAGAGGTAAATACATTATTATATTATGAGTAGGTATTATTTGCATACACTGGTTTATTTTTTACAGCTAGCTTAGAGTTTTATGTTTATTCCTTTACTGCTAACTTTTTATTAAATATTTTCAAGCATAACATTTAATCTCTGACTCTTTTTCAAATCAACTTTAAATAATATTTTTATTAAATTTTGAATTATCTTTAAAGCATTAATGCTTTTGTTTTTAAATATTTAAATAATACCAATAATCAACAACACAAATATAAAACAGAAAAAGCCAGAAAATAAAAATACAATGGTCACAACCGAGACACGCAGAAAAATTGAAAAAATAATATCAATAACATTCAATGAAAAGTATGATATCGATTGAAAAGTCAGTTTTTAATTAGGTTCCAATTGCTGAATTGGTTGAAGCGTTACTCCCGGATTGAGTAGAGGATCCGAGTTCGTGTTTTGGTTGTGACCATTGTCTTTTTATTTTCTGTTTCTTATTTGTGTTGTTGATTATTGGTATTATTAAATAATTTGTATGGACATATATATATTTAAGTAAATAAAAGAAATAAAAATTGAAGTAAAAGTTATTACCAAATATTTATTCTATAACCGGTGGTTAATATGAATTAATATTGATATTAGATTGGTATAGAGACGGTGTCACATCCGTTTAAAGATAGAGCTAATACGGAATTAAGTAAATTTCTAAGAAAGCTGGACATAGCATTAGCAAGTTAGGTCGAATACTTCCCTTGGTTATATCCATCAGACTTCCTTTCTGGAATGTTACGAATAAATAGCCTTACCTCTCAGCGGAAATTCACGATACTTATAATGGCTTGAAAGTTGCTGCCCGGCCATTTAAATAATTCAGAGCCATTTGAAAACGTGTTCTCCACGTACTTGATAATTTACCAGAGCTCGAAGAATAATAACTTTTCTAAACAAGCTTAACCGAAATACATAATTTTAACGTTATATATAATATGATTGATCGATTTTTTTATTTAATTTTGGAAACATATTCTTTAAAATCTGCACTGCTCGGCTGCCAGATATGAATTATCAAAATGATAAAACCAAAAATGACGGCCAATAAGGCTGTGTGTGAAGGTATTATTTGTTGTTTGATCATCTCCGTAGGTCAAACTGATTGAATCAGGTATTTAGAGACCTGTCATAATTAGTTCAATTTACTACGGTACTAAGGTATCAACCTTAGAACAAAGGTAACCTGTTTCAATGTGTACTTGTTGTTGAATTCGACCTTAGTTTGTATGACTACCAGTCAAACTTTATATCAAATAAAATAACAAATTTATCTTGGGCTCTACACGATAAAGTCACAATTTTATTTATTTATACACGAGTAATAACGGAATATTGTCCGATTACAAAAAAAAAACAAAACACGAAATAGGAAAAAAAGAGTAACAGAAAAAGAACAGAATATACATAATATCACAATGAAGCAATGACAAAAATAGGACAAAAATATACATAAGAAAGAACATTCAAGTCAAAGTCAAGGTCAAGTCAAGGTTTTGGTAGAGTCGTAAAAAATGACAAAAATCATTTAGACTGGTACCAAAAATTTCAAGACCATGGCTTGAGTTCACAAATCTCGATATTCTGGACAGTGGAGAATGATACTTATAATTAATAGAGTGATGATTGAGGAACAGCAATTCAATATTTCTAAATCTACGACAAGGAATGTTTAACTGGATGAGTTGCAACAAAGAAGGTGAGTCAATAATAAGAATACGTAGGTTTAAGCTGGATTCACACCAACGTCCGGATCCGCTCAGTGACGATATTGTTCCGCAAGAGAGCTTTTTGATATGGTATGAATATCAATCAAGGATAATAATAAAAAACAATAAAAAGTTGTGTGGCAGTATATCCTTCTGCCCACCCTATGATATTTAACTACTTAGTTAGTTAAATAATTATTTTGAAGTGTAAAAATACTTACATCGCAGATTTTTTTTTTTTAAACCATTTTTTTATCATTAAATAATATTTTTAATAATTAATGATTAGTTTATCTGTTTTATTTATAAATATGGCAAGCTACAAAGTAAATGCTTTTTACGAATAAATCTATTTTTTCATATTTGACAATTTTAATGTTTTTTTTTATAATCTTGGAATTTGGAATAAATTCACACTTTCCCCCACATCCTGCATACAGATACAGAATGGCAGCATTGTTTCATTTTCACAGTTTTTTAGTTAAGTTAGCTAAACAGCTAATAAAATGACCAATGTTTCAAATCATCCATTATTCTTACATCCCAGAAACAAACCTGCCTATTTACTATTTAGCCTACGGTTGGTTTTGTTTTCACCTTTGCGCAATGTTACATATAAATTGATGTGCATGGAGATAGCAGTCAGAGTCGCCATAAACAATATTAAACACAATAAAATAAAATATCAAGAGCCGCCTTGCTTTGACGTATGACGGTACTTGGCTTGGTCGGGCCAGCCCGTGACATCGGTTTGTCTTCCTGATTGGGACAAGAACCCGAGGCGCCCGAGGGCTCGAGGCAGTCATCAACATAGCGAATTCATTTCTTTATTGTCTCATTGTTACCGAAGTTATTATTATTATCTTTCTTTTGTTCGAATCCATAACTTTCAATGCAGTTTTGTCAGTTAATTTAATTTTATGCAATGCTTTTCGCCGTTTGAAGGTATAATCATAAATAATCAATAGTGAATGTTTAAAAGTTAAATTTTACCCTTAGCTCAAGACTACACAAATGATTAAACATATCGTCGCCGGAAAGCCAAAAGGACTGAAACGCCATTTTTGTAAGCTTACACCAGAGCACTTTAAAGTTTTTTTTTGTTTTACATTAAAATTCATAAGTCTTATTGCCTTGTTGGAATTTGAAAAAACAGTTAACTTAGGTAACTCAATGCTCCCACTGAGTTACCTAAAGCGACAAAAAGCTAAAAAAGTCCCAAACTTGTGTCGCTTGAGTCAAGCCTTCTCCCAAATGGTAAATATGTTTTAGACGACTGAAGGGCCACAAAAGTCTTCAGAATCAAACGAGAGTCAGAGAACTAATTTTTGACCAAAGTATCGCTTAAGCCCTTTTGCCTTTCCAGCGACGACATGGTTTACATTTTTTTTTAAATACTGAGCTTTTCCTTAATCCTAATATTTTGTTCAAATTAATCAATATCATAGAAATGAATTAAGTACTATTGTACCATTGTATTTATTCTGAATTAATGAACCCGTACTGTATTTAAATCTTTCCACTACCAATGCGACTGATCAGCGAAACTAGATATGACATTAAAAAAAATACGCTGAGTCGCGTTGGTCGTGCGTTTTGCCCAAATGTAAACATGGCAACCGCTCAGTTTGATGCTTGATTAGTGAAAGCATTTGTTGAAGTCATGTCATTCAAATGGCTCCTTTCATTGTCTTACCTGATACAATAACAAAGTTTTGTGAGCTTTCGAAACAAAGTTTTTTTAGTAAACACATCTAAGACTGTTTCCGTTAAAATGCGGATTTAGCGTTCCAAGGCAGAAAAACTTAATTAAATCGTATTCAAGTTGAAAATCATATAATATTTGGAAGTTCAACGTAAAGGGGGATAATTTAAAAATTCGTAAATGCAAATAATATAACGTTCGAATGTTTTATTATAGATACAAAGGCAGAGGATATTAATGTAAGATAAGTTAATATGATAATATTCAATACTTCTGGAAACGTAAATAACAACACATAAATCAGCAGAATCTAAAGATATGGACCGCATTTCGAATCAAATGAATCAATCTCATGCCAAACGATGAGACAAGAGAAATACCAGCTATGGGGAAATGTAATGACAATGCATCTCTTGTATGAATAAATGTATCATTGCCTTTTTTGGTAGGCGGATGATGACATTTCTTAAGCAAGAGAAGCTTAATAAAATAATGATAGGAGAGTTTAATTTGAAAACATCTTCAGTGTTAAGCTTTTAACCCCTAAGTAAAAAAAAAACAATGCCTTGAGATAGACCACATCGTTATGGGCGCTAATGAACACAGTTATGAACTTTAACATGCATCAATGTAAAAACTAGGTTCCATACTATTGACTGAAAATAAAATAAGGTAATAAATCTCGTGATTCTAACGCGATTCTCATCGGAAACCTGCTAGGAATTTACTATGAAAACGACCTCCTACTAGGATAATATATTATTTGTACCGAAGAAAGTACGTTCCTCTAAGTTAATAATGCAATGTATGACGCGTCGTTTGATTCTACTAAGAACGAAGAGAGGCGTGACTGAAGCCATACATGAACAGAATAATACTCATAGCGCGCGGATAACCGATTACTCCTTCTGCGCTCCTGATACCGGAGCATGTGAACTTTATGAATGTTACGAAATATTTTCTCTTATTTAATTAATATATTTTTAAATATTTCCTTTATAGTTTTCACAGTCTCACGATACTCAATTTTTCGAAGAGAATCTTTTTTTAATATTTTGAAGGATAGGTAAATTTAAGAATGCCTAATTAATTCGTAAGTGAGAAAGGATGCATTAATAAACAACATAAAAGACACGAAAGATCCAATTACTCTCAACTGATGGCAGTTAAATGCTTGAAATATTCAGCATCATATTAGTTGGTATTAAGATTGTTTAAATTGCGATAAAATAACCGGAAAGTAAACGAGATTTGCACGTGTGTATGTAAATTAGTAAACCTACTGAAGCAAACGTCGTCAGGACTTACCTTGTCGCGAAATCTTACTGGCGCAGACGGCAATAGTGTCTTTTCGTTTAATATTATTACATGATGTGTAATGCATTCATATCTCCTTATTGCACCTCTACTTATCCACGCTACGAGTATTATCAGGTACATTTTAAATAATGAAACATTTTGGTATTCCTTTGTGAATACGTATGTACGTACGCACGTACGAGTGTGAACTTTTCAAAATTGGAACCGATGGATGCATTCAGAAAAAAAAAATGTTTTCAAATCCCTACCTACATAATAAAGTTAATATAATAATTTTTTCCAGACATTATTCTATATTTGAAAGCAAGTCAAGTTAGGGACGCTTAGATGGTTTGAACATGTAGAGCGAATGAACGAAGAAAGAGGTGTGAAAAGAAAATATGAATGAATTTAAGAGAATGGAAGGAGAACTCGGGGACGAGGAAGTCATGGGACGAGGAAGACATGGCTACAAATAATTGAGTCGGGCTATGCCAAGAGTCAGAATAATAGAAGAGTATGTGTGAGATGGTTTAGGAATGTGAATAAAGCAAGGAGTGTGTGCCAAGACAGAGTTGTATGAGGATCTATCCTCTCTGCCCATCCCTGCGAGAAACGGCCTGATGGTTAGTTAGTTAGATCCCGTGATTGTGTACAACATCGTGCATTATACTCGTATTTGTAAAATATATATATTTCTTTTTTTTAAAGAAAGACAAACATTCCCGGGTTACGAATAACCTGACAATATTTGAAAAACTCCTACTACCATCATAAGAAGCGAAAGATGTTGCTTGTGCGATGATGGAGGACTTAGCCAGCAGAGGAATTGAACGCACGACGCCCGGCTGGGAATCCGACGCGTTTGCCCACTCAGCTACCGACCGGTCGTATGGTTTGAGTTCATTCAGGGATGATTTTTGAATCTTTTCTTCGACGAGCGGGTTTCGAGGGTAGGTAGGACAGAAATCATAAAAAGGTTCACATTATAAGAAAAATAAACTAAAAACACTTTCAACAGATTTATAAGGCTCACAAACATCTCCATCATCAGTGGATAATCTGTACCTTTAAAATATTGCATCAAATCGATTAAGATCGTTTTATTGCAACAAACAAACACTATTAATCGTATTATGCAAAAAAGTCTGCAGCAATCTGCTCAGCACGATGTTAAATCAGTTTTGATTACAAGTCATTGAATATGAATGTCATTTCTTAGACAGACTTGGTACAGCATCGTGTGATAGTGATCTGAACAGGATTGCTCACATAATATATTGGCCAAGTCCTACGCCATAAGGTTGCAATAATCTAATGACTCATGACTCTCGAACATTAAAACAGTCGCCCTCGCGGAAATTCATCATACGTTATAACTTATAACTTATCACAACGCATTCAGTAAGAACCCACAGCAGTTTAAGAACTCGCATCTTGCTAACAATAAAAATATTAATCCTTTCATTACATTAGAACAAGTTGGTTTTAAAATAAAGGTTTTCTAAATAAAAGATTGACTAAATTAGGTTCAAAATTTCTTCATGGGTTCGAATTCAAGGACGCTTACTCTGTGGTTAAAGGGTTTTGAGATATTTGACTATTTTTACTTGGCTGACCAAAATCTCGAACTGGATCACCGTATTAGTTTGATCCGGTTGATCTCGAGCACTGTACTGAAGTAATTTCGCAAGTGGCATTTGCATGGCACTATGGCAGCACTTCGTATTAAAATAATAATATTTGTATAGCGCCGTTTTTGTGAAAAATCACCTCAAGGCCGCTGTATAAATCTTAATTTCTAGTTAATATGAATTCCTAGTTTGTATTAATATACAGCAACATACATACCTGGCAGGTCACTTCTTGCAAGACACAATCATGAAATGTATCTGTTTTTATTTATGCTAACCAATATCAAATAATAACTCATACATGTTTGTATCTTTGAACGTAGGTAACGAAATAATAGTGTCTGTTTTATTTGATGTTCTAAATAGGGTTTTGAATAAAATTACTTTGTTGTGACATCAAAAAAAATTACATACTCGTATATATACATCATCTCTTTTAGTTATGTTTTCTTATTCGGATGTCCTTCTTTGAAGAGTGTTGACGACTACCCTCAAAACTTCTTATACTCCCTAGTCAATCGAAACAACTCCTCCACAGTACTCCACACCTTGAACACCCCTCCACTGACGGATGTTTGTCAGCCACGACATCCACACTATTTTGCAATTTCATTCGTCTTTTCTTGGCCATTTTTTTCATACTATATAAATCACTTGTTTTTCCTTAGCATGTGTCAAGCGTATAGGTACAGCTTTTTACCTCTAGGTAGCCATATACTTTTTAGAAGCTATCAATCATTGTCCTATAGTAACTGCTTGATTGTGACCCGATGTCCGTGATATATTCAGCAATCTCTCATGCAGCCAAATTTCGAAACATTTTACTAAAACTGAATATTCAAAATCTCTTCAGATACCTATTCTTTCATTTTGTGGAACCACCGTTTTCGAGAACCAACCTTTTCCCCCAACTCCATTTTTTACAAAAGTCTTCAAACGTGATACGTAAAATATTTATAGATGAAAAACACCCAACCACCACAAAGAAAACAAAGCCTCCGCAGTAACAACACGGTTACATAACAGAACGGACTTCAGTGTATTCAAATCACGCTACATATTATTATATTGGATTGCACTCCACAACTCAGAACACATGTTTCTGGTACCGTTATAACAATTTACACTTTGCTTCTCTAGGACACTTCCGCTAACAAGAGCGATGCTTTGAACTCACGATGTGTTCCGACAGGTAGACGCGGAGTTTGAAGGCATGCATCAGTTTGTTCACCAAACAGTCGGCTATTATTCTCATAGTACTAGGAATTTATTAACTACTAACACGCCTATGTTCCGACCTGTGACGGCTATTGAGCCGTGTGAGAAATGACCAATACAAACCTTCCCGTCCCCAGGAAGTAAGGAGTTTCAATATTCAGAATACTATTTATAAAATACTTGTTTCAAATGAAGCTTACTACGCATGCATGAGTTCTAAGATACCTTGGTAGCTGTCTATTGAGTATGATATAGGTATGCGAGCAAGAATTAGGTATAAAATAATTTTATTTTATTCCAGTGTGGTTGTATGGTTGTGTGGGGTGTGCATTAATACACAATCCACCACATATTGTAAGACGGTGGTGATTTCTTTTTCAGCAGCAGAACGGCAAACTTGCCCATTAAAATATTTTATTACAGCTTTAATTGAATTTCAGTAACTACTGGAAGATAAAAGCTTGAAAAATCATGTTGGAATTTTAACACCTCTAGTAATGGTGGGCTAATATTATGGAATAAAACCTAAGACAACCATTTAAATTAATTTGTTTCAATGAGCTACAGTACCTATGCGTTGCGCATGACTTAACATTGATGCCTCAAAGCTTTTTTCAAAATGCCGACCTTATCCGATGCGTATAATAAAAACAAACATAAAAGGGTTCGATTCCTTTCTTGAATGAACCACTGAATATTAGATCAAAGCTTCCGCCCCTTATATCTACATACACACACATCAATGTTGATCTCATCTCAAACGTAGGTCTTGACTGAATGATTATATTAGCATTCCGAATTCCCCATTGACCTGCATCTGTAACGTTGAAAAAATAGTTTATAGCTTCCAACTACCGACTCGCACAGCGAAATAAGTACCACCTGCTTCGAATTTCTGAAATGACCCCTCAATTTCATTTAATATGCACCTTTATACGTATTCTCTCGGGCCGAATGCATCTCGGTTCGCCTTGCCTTACTTTAAAGTTTGCCATACGAGAAACGATTTGCGCTAGCAGACACGAACTTTTGCATGGCGACCGAGCGAGCAGCGCGGCGGTCGGTGATGCATGAATGTCTTATAATCTTAATAATTGACCTCGGGGGTCAGCTAAGCTCGGTCCTAGGAGGCTAGGAGCGGATAGGAGCGGATGGGAGGAGGTCTCCAGCTCGGGGCTATTTGCCACACCGCTGATCGTGGAGATCGGCCGGGATAACGATAGCCGCCTTAGATGCTTTTTGCTTCACGGTACATTTGGGCTGATCTACGTAATATGGGTGCGTGTGTCGCTTATGAGGGATTCTGATAAGAAACTTAGAGAGTTGTGGGGGGTAGAGTAAATAGTCATTATAATAATAATATTTGGATAATTTGTATAGCGCTGTTTTTGTGAAAAATCACTTCAAGGGCGCTGGACAAATATTAATATCTACTTAATATTAATTCTTATTTTATATAAATATACAGCAACATACTTACCTGGCAGGTCACTTCTGGCAAGACACATTCACCATATCATAATAACTTAAAATTTAGCTGATTCTTACACACATATTTTTTTCATTTTTAGGACATGAGAGCAAATTTAAAATATAGTATATCGGAGGGATTTTTTAATTTTTCGCAGTGAGGAACAGATAATGGTGAAAATCTACTAATGAATTTAAGGAATGAGAGTCTGAAAATATAATTAATATATTCTTAATAATCAGATAAATTTGTCCAGTAGTCCAATATTAGGTATATTTTCCGTAAACTCAAAAATGTATCATTATTCTTTAATCACCTTCTCAGTTTGACGTTTTGTCTCTTTCAATTGATATTATCTGTCTCTTTATCTCTGTTCCTTTGTTATAATTTAAATGTTATTCTATTGTTTTCTCATTGTTCTGTTATTTTTTTAATATTTTTTCTCCATCTGTATGTATATATAACCGCACACTTTGTATTTTTGGTTTGGTTTAATGTTGTACCCTGATGATGCTTAGCCTAAGCGAAACCAAAATTATTTTTTCATTTCTTTAAATATGTCAAACCACAAAAGTGATCGCGTTCTACGAAAAAAGGTAAATTATTCAATTACCATAAATAATTTTGAAATTCTCACACTTAAACTACTGCGGTAGGTAAACAAAGCTTTTGCAATTTACTTATAACTGGATTGTAAAAAAGTTGTTCATAAATACTACGACTTACTGCTTTACCCTGCAAGCGATAATTTTGTTTTCCACAAAGTTTCAGAATAAGTAGTGTCTATTCAAAATTAATTTATCCCGAACACGCAAACTCGGGGCAATAAGTCATGCATAAATAGTCGGGACAGCAAACGGCAAAAGCATGAAGGCATTGGACTTATTTATGGCTCAGCATTCTGATAACTCTCTCCCGGCTGTAGACTACTCTCTAGGTGTTGAGCCAACTAACTCAGGCTGTGATAAGAAACTCCCCACGAGACTACAGACAATAGGTATTGCGGCTGACACGAAGTTTCCCACAAATAACTCCGATTTGAATCCCAGAAGCGTCACCAAGAGATCGAACATGTCACAAGGCGCTGGATGGCTTCGAATGTCACGACATTGTAGCCCGAGCTGGACCCAACAGCATCCCTAACAATCGCCAAGTCACGTCATCAAAAAGGCAGATTCATTTTTAAATACTGTTAGTAATTCCTTTCTGTTGGGGGAGCTTTTTTTACAGTGTGGTCAGCAACTCCCGTTTAGGTTGCTATCAATGGGGATGTTGTAACAATGGCTATTTGCAGATTCTGCTTGGTCCCTTTGTTTCCTCGGAGCACGTAAGGGCCCATTATACAATCTGTAGCCAGATGCTAGAACGGGAGATATCTTCTCGTAGTAGTACAAAAAAAACTTGGAAATAGAGTGAGGCATGTCGCCTTGTTTCGTGTCACGGAGTTGTGCTCCGGTCGTGGAAAACTTTGTTTTATTTTTATTTTTAAATAGCATTCATTGTTTTATTTATTACTTGAAAATGCATCGCGATACTAAAATCCCCACACATAAATATTGCCAAAACATGACTGACGGCCGCGTGGTCGAGTGGCAAGCCGGCTTTAGCCGTGTTTGGTGACCAGATCTGAATAGCCAAGTACTTCCCAACCTTCCTCTTACCCATCCCCTCCCCATTACCTTCAGCCTCACAACATACCCCAATTGGGGATGCCATAGTCTTACTGGGTCTAGAAGGTTGGAAGCAGATGAAACTCTTGTGCGGTGTTCACTATATTTTTTTTGTTTTTAATTATTGAAATAAAAAAAACACGGTATAAGAAGTCTCAGGTCTTAATTTTGTTGATTATAAAAAAAAGATTTTTTTTATTTGCACTCAGATCAAAATTAAGTTTTTTTAAGCGACTTCAACCTGTTTGCACAGAAGTCATACATACCTACCTACCTAGTAATTTATCTGCTTGCAACTTGCAGGTCTACTTTGAAAGTGGGATCGGCGTAGATTTTTCTGTGACGATTTGACCCAGTTTTTAACTCCGCACGCATCAGAATATTGAAATGAATTTCCTCGTTTTCAACGGGGAGCATGAGTGTCCGGGGGCCAACGAAAACGACATTGCACGCGCGAATCGGACCATCTTCGTGAAAAAATCCCGAACAAGTCGGATAGCCGAGTCGGCGCACTCGGCCGCGGGTGCCCGGGCAGCATAACGTATCAGGAGAACGGGGAACGAGAAACGAGTCGAGCCGAGGCGCTTCGTGACGTCGAAGTCAATCACGAATGCGTGCCGCCGCCAGCAAAACATATTGTTTTGTTTCCAAGTGTTTATTTATTCGGCGATTACTTCACTGCTGTGGGCTCTGATGATCCGGAGCGCAGAAGCGGTCCAACCAAAAAAACTCATTGCCTACCTAAGAGAAATTATTTTTCATGTTGAATACTGGGGCGACACCTGTGGTTCGAAGAGAACACAAATTGGTAGAATACGAAATACTTATCAGTCCTTTTCCTGTACTATCTCAAATTTAAAAACATGCAGTTTTAATCGGTTTATGTTTCTGCAACGAATGCTCTGATTCTCGTTTGATTCTGAAGACTTTTGTGGCCCTTCAGTCATCCAAAATATATGTTACACCAGAAAAGAATCGTTGAACAGTTATAAAAAATGGGGAGCAATAATGAAGAGGTAATGAAGTAATAATAATGAAGTTTTAAATGTAAATCACTAATTATAAGTTATACTCAGCAGTTAGTTATTAGCTATAAGTCCTAACTGTAAGTCAATAGTTGAAAATATTAGTTGTAAGCCATTAGTAATAAAAATTGACTGTAAGTTATTAGTTTAAGTTTAAGTGAAAAGTTATAGGTAAGATAAATTATTTTGTAAAAGCGCCCTTAAGGTGATTTTCCCACGAAAACGGCGTCATACAAGTTATCCATGTATTATTATTATTATTACCATTTGGGAGAAGGTTTGGCTCAACCGACACAAGTTTGGGACGTTTTTTAGCTTTTTGTCGCTTCAGGTAACTCAGTGAGAGCATTGAGTTAACTTTTATTTCAAAATTCAACAGGCTACGGCCTTATGAATTTTATTGTAAAACAAAAAAAAATTTAAAGTGCTTTAGTGTAAGCTTCCCAAAATGATGCTTCGGCCCTTTTGCCTTTCCGGCGACGATATATTGTAGGTCACACTTGCAAAAAAGTCACGAATTCAATTAATTCTTCGGAATTACAATACCTGCAAAGTATTTCACGAGGTAGGTACGATGCCTGAATTTGACTATGTGTTTGTTTTTTTTTGTTGTTCCATACTAGAAATATTTGAATACGTCACGTAGATCTTTGTTTATTTCAAAAGCTTTTCTTGTTAGAATAACGTAAAAGATAACTGAAGTAAATTCACGACAATTTTCTCAGAATAACGGGATAGGCAGTAGAACTCAGGCATTAGTAACGTAGTTAATCATTGCCATAAATAGTAATGTTATTGACTTACTTTTTTTTCTTAAATTTATTATCACTTACCTACCTGCATTGCCTATCTGGTAGATACTCTATATCGCCCTGGTGAAAGACCACCATTCATAATCGAAACGTTACTTAAAGAATTGAATACTCTTTCTGTGATTTATTCTATGGATACATTTTCACGTGGTTGTTGCACCATGGAAATGTAGGTACCTTCTCAGTTATTACACGGTCTACGTTAGTTAGAATAGCGTTTATATTGTGGTGAGTAATAAAGATCAAAGTGAGCTGCGAAATATTTGTAATAAACATAGTTTATGTATTTTAGTGGCCATGCAATATTGCCCCCAGTAAACATTAACTAGGTGCCCTCTATGGGTACACAAAATAAGACATTAATTATTGTGTACCTAGGTTGTAAATCTATATTTTACTTACACAAGTAATTGGTATGAATAAAAAACTAAGTATAACATAAATTTACCACCGAATAGGTAGGTACCTACCCACTAGTGGCGAGCCGTGACTTTTCTTCGATTTTCTAGATTTTTTAAGAATATTTTTTTGGTATTTTTAATGTAATGTATAACTGATGTGATTCTTTTTTGTCACCATATTCGCGCTTTTAAGGTCCACTTTATTCAACGTGCTAAGCGTGTATTAAAAAAATACCCTTTTCACACAGTGCTTCGCAATGATAATCAACAAATATTTTAGAGGCGAAAAAAAAAACATTGCAAACCATGTGCAAAGAAATGTGTTTTGGATCTAGTGTCCAGGACCCACAAAGGTCTTAAAACATCCCTCGGACGACTTTCATATTCAATCGGGAGATTGCGGGTTCGATTCCTGCGCGGCGCAAAATACTACATTAATATGAATTTTTAATTTTATGTATTGGCTTTGCTTAGACTTGGTTTCGTGATGCTAGTATTTTAAAGACATGCGTGACTTGATTATTTTGAAATCTTCTTATCAGTCATTAGCTGGTATTCAAAAAAATAAATCATTTTTTGACTTCTCATCTCTCCACATTTTATCTTAATAAGCCACCCGCTAACTTTTTAATTAAATATACCTAACCACCTGACGATAACAATCTTCTATTCTTCTCGCAGTGTTCATTAAAGCTTTAAGCGCAACCGCTGTCGTATCTAAACTTTCTGCTGCAAGTTGAAATGCTCACTTATTAACCTCCAATAATTACGATTTTCCATTAACGGGCACCGTTCAAAAGGTGAAAAATGATTTCAAGATCTTGATTGCGGGCTGGAAGGTCGTCGGGTCGGCTTGGAACACCGCTCCGTTCAATAGACCTATTCCAGCCGAGGTAACAGGTAACAGGTAAATACTAGGTTTGTTCATTACCGACTGGATACTACTTACTGTGGCTGAAAATAGAACGATTGTATCTGAACTTTGTGCCCGAGTTCATCGCGATTGTTCCAGGGCGGAATGGACGGAAGACGGAAGTGTATCAGCGGAAGGCGCGCCGAAGCAAGGAAGCGAAAGGGTGAATCTTGTATGAGAAGCGAAAAAAATATAAAGCAATTGGATTCTCACTTTTGCTTTACGATAGTCCAAAGTGGATTTTGTTGCAGCGGGCAAACGATTTTCTTCTCAACTGTACCTACCTTGAAGTAACAATATATGGAGGGAGAGCTAATTATTTTTACCCAACCTACACAAACTTGCGAAAAATCACTTTCTCCGGGCTTTTACGGCGAACACCATGAGAGAAAAAGAGACAACAAATTTCTTGGCCCGCTTCTATATACTGTCATAATGATCTTAATGTCATGGTCATGTTAAAATCATCAAAAACAAGTCCAAAACTGACTTCACTGCCTTGACTTGGGCTACTTCTATTATACTCTAAGGTACCTGCACTGAACAAGTCAATACTTCACTTTGAAAAAAAAACTGAAAATTCGCTTTACGCCAAAATAACATTAAAAGGTTAATATTGTTTTATTGACTAACCTTCTCTGTTACAACTTATCCAGTTCAACATTCCTGGCCGTAGATTCAGAAACAATGAATTGCTATTCCTCAATCATCACTATACTAATTATGAGTATAATTCTCCAATGTCAAGACTTGTTAACTCAAGCCATGGTCTTGAAGTTTTTGGTAGCAGTCTAAATGATTTTTGTCATTCTTTACGACTACCAAAACTTTGACTAGACCATGACTTGAATGTTCTCTTTTATGCTTATTTTGTCCTATTTTTGTCATCGCTTCATTTATTATTATGTGTGTGCTATTCTTTCTCTGTTGCTCTTTCTTTCATTTCGTGTTTTATGTCTTTTTTGTAATTGGACTTTAGTCCGTTAATTTATAAATAAATGTTGATTTGATATCCATTTTTAATCATTAACATTTAAGCATAAGTAACTCATAATAGTAATCCCTCCCTCTCTAAGCACGAGGATTTACTCAATTAGGGAGGTAATTATCACAAGCTAGAATTTGTAAGATTTGAATATTACTTACTGTTAGAATTAAGTAAAAAATACTTTTGATTATATACAATAATGTAATGTTAATATAATATGTTATGTCATGTATAATAATATACCTACATGGTACAGCTGAAAATTTGACCAACCGCAACACACGGTGAGAACAAATAAAACGTAAGTTTTTTCGATTTGACACATTTTTGGTTCTTTCTTATTCCGGCAAGTTTAGGGTTAAGAAAATATTGAAGCCGGGTACATGCTTCGACGCATTAGACATCAGCTGATAGTAACCCGGTAGCGACCGGATATTTGTTGAAAAAAAATCCAACCTAACGAAAGGTCAAATAAAAAAATTCTAATAATTATAAAATACGAATACCATCGTTCCGACATTGTTGCTTATTTCACTGGCGCGTGTAAATACTATTGGCGCCCTTGGGGTGATTTTTCACAAAAACGGCGCGATACAAGTTATCCAAATATTATTATTTAGTACTAAAATTAAATATCCCATTAGAATTTTATTAGATTCCTACGGGTGCAATCTTTAGGAGGACAAAACATTCCACAAACGGGGATTTTTCCGATATTTATTTATTTATAAATTAACGGACTAAAATCCAATTACAAAAAAGACATATAAAACAAGAAATAGAAAAAAGAGCAACAGAGAAAGAATAGCACATACATAATAATAAATGAAGCGATGACAAAAATAGGACAAAATAAACATAAGAGAGAACATTCAAGCCATGGTCTAGTCAAAGTTTTAGTAGAGTTGTAAAGAATGACAAAAATCATTTAGTTTTAGCTAACAAGTATTGACATTCTGGACATTGGAGAATCATACCCATAATTAGTCTCAATCATCACTCTACTAATTATGGGTATCATTCTCCACTTTCCACAATGTTGAGACTTGCTAACTTAAGCCACGATCTTGAAATGTTCTTTCTTATGTATATTTTGTCATTCGAAACTAGGGGTGGGAATTTTTTATATTAATAAGTGGTATTTCAAAAAAAAAAAAATCCTTTATATTTTGCATGTTGCAAAGGGGATATACTCGTACATACCCTCAGCATCGCCTCAGTGACCAGATCTGATTTTGCTTTTTCATAGTTTCACTGGCTCCAGGAAGTGTTTTATTCATTTACATAAGCCCCTAATTATTATCATCACCCACTGAAGAGATAAAACGATAGAATAATGTCATGGGCGTGTCTGGTGTGCCTGAATTAAGGTCGATTTTCCCTTAGTTCAGATGAAATTAAATAAACTTTTTGATATATCAAGTCTTCATTAAACAGATAATTAATTTCATTGGCTTGTCTGGGGCCTAGGAGTCGACAGGCCTTATATAAGTTGACATCAGTTTCTTTCCAATCGATATAGACCACACTTAGATTTTCGGTTCGGTGTCATCACCCAATACATAAATAAATAAAATTGTTTATAGAAATATCACAAATCTTACAATGTTATTTTTTTCCAGGTCGCGAAAAGAACTTCAGAGTACGAGTTTCCAACGAGTCCACAACAATGGGCATCCCCTATGACTTTGACAGCGTCATGCATTACCGGAACAACTCCTTTTCCCGGGACAAGAAAAGGCGGCCGACCATTCTGGCCCGAAACCCGTCCACCCGGATCCTGATGGGCCAGAGAGTCCGGGTATCCCCGTCCGATATTGCAAAGCTGAACCGACTCTATCGCTGCGACAGGACTCTGTACAACATGGGGAACAATATCAAGGGGGCCACCAATTGGGACGTGTACAGGGAAACGATCCTGAATGAAGACCCTATTTATTTTAACAAACTTCCTGAACCCGAACCACTGGAATTTGAAGAGAATAAATATAAACTATTCGGTTTTATACTACGGAATAGAACTACGAGTACATTAAAGTGAGAATCTACCAAATTATGTTTTTAAATTGTTACTTTCAGAAAAACTAGTTAAATGTATCATAAAAATTATTAATTAGCTGCTTTAAAAAAAACGTCACGAAACCTTTTATTTTAATTATACTTATTGAACAAATGTGGTGCCTTGTTATTTGTTTACAGTTACGTAGATTTCAAATCTCCATAGCTCATGATGGAAATTACATGTTGTTCGTAAAAGAGGTTCAGACGGAGGCGTGAGACAGAGGCGACAATTTGCGTCACGTTCCAGAGTAGTAGATACTCGCCAAGTATCGCCCTGGCGAAAGACCACAATTCAGAATGGAAACATTGCTTGAAATGGCCCTAACCATTTTTGGTAACCAAATCTGAATAGCCAAGTAATTCCACACCTTCCTCTTCCCCATCTCCTTCCCCTCTCCACTACCAGGAACCTCACAACATACCCCAATTGAGGATGCCATAGTCCCACTGTCTCTAGACGTTTGGGAGGAGTCAGGACTCTTGTACAGTATTCACTATAAAAAAGTAAATTTAAAAGGGTTCGTTGATCTAGAAATTCCAGAGGGGAAAAGCTGCGCAAGTTTCATGACGCCAGAGCTCACAGTTAAAGAGTATTTGTTTTAACAGATTTTTTTATTGTAGCGTGTGGAAAAGCTGGGTGGCACAGAGACAGTACTCAGAAACTGCAGCACCACGAGGGTTGTCTTTCCGCTGTCTGAAATCTTTCAATCTTCTGCGCATTTATATTGTGGTATAATAAAATAAATAGATGAGTTATAAATCACATTTTTTACACTAGTATAAAAAAAAAAAGTATATATATATATATATGTATACATATTTTTTAAGTGGAATAAAATGCATACAAAAAAATTATAAATGTAATTTTATTGTGAAAGCCATTGACATTGTGATATAAGGTATGAAAGACAAGCAGCATCACTAATATTAATATTTATTGTGTTTTGTTTAAACAACATAATTATTACTTGAATACATTTCACAATAATGTGTTTAAAATCAGAAGTTTCATATAAGGACTTATATTTTTTTGCAGAACATTATTTTAAATGCGATCACATAGTCTTTATTACAATACATCCACACAACAGATATTTCAAATCTTCATAATATTATGCTTCATAAAACATATTTCAAAACTTAAGCCTTTTCCATACGAGAAGCATACTTTTCAGGGTTGACACTTTTTGTTATGAGTGTTTCATCAGATTCTGCGTACAAATCAAGATGGAGAAAATTGCATCACGTTAAAAACCTACTTATGTGAATAAAGCTTTACGAGACTGAAATTATACTATTCAATTAACAACACTGTTCAAATTAAAAGGTAATAAAATTTTCGATTGCTAAAACGAAGAACCCTGATAATTTGAGTGGCACATTGCTTTGATTTTTTTGATTCCGATGTAGAGAAACATTAGTTAATTTCTAGTAACAAATAAATATCAATCAAATCAATAACATAGAATATAATTTTGAAAAGCTCTTTCCATTTTTGGTCCGATTGCAAATTTCTTCAACATAAAGAGGAATGAATAATAATTAAAACATAAAAATAATGTAAAGCTACAACTAAATACACATAAAATACAGAATAGTCTAGAATAATGCAATAATCACAAATGTAACATAAATTATACAAATATAAAAACATAATTGTGTAAATGAGAAACAATAACATAGTAAACTAAAAAACATAATACATATTTCATTTTTTAAAATAAGCATATTCACTTAATAAAATAAACATTAGATAAGATAAGACAGGAAAAAAGAATTGTTGGATATTTTTCAAAATTATAAAATAATTTTAACAACGAAACAGAAGTAAAATAATAAATCGTGTTTAAAAACTACGAGGCAGTTTATTTTCCTAAAATAAACTTACAGAAAAAATTAATGCAGTTAAGTTGCACAGACAAATTAAGTTCTAATTATTAACTTATTTGCTTGTCATGGAAGAAGTTTATTCTTGAGTATTTGAATGGCTTTAATTATATTTTGAAGAACAGTAAATGATTACATACTTGAAAAATGAAGAAGAAAAAATGGTTTATCGCAGCAGAATATGATGGAGATACGTATTATTGTTATAAAGAGTCAACATTAATATAAAAATAATTTAAAAAAAACAGACATTTTAAAAAGGCGTCCATCGATTAATTGCATAATTTTGTGAGGTGGTAAGGAAGAAAACGCCTTGTATATTGATCGTTAGTATTTTGAAAAATTTAGTTAATATTTTTAATAGGATTTAATGATTAGGATACATAGAGCAGTAACAAAATTCATAAATGCATTTAAAAAATAAATGTGGCAAGAATTATTAAGGTAAAGTTTCACAATTTTGGAGCAGTAGAGAAATCCATCTGGATCGGTGTTTTAAAAAAAATTAAACACATGATTTCACTCCATAGTAATTTTCTAGCACCACAGATTACAGTTTTAAAGAATGATAGCATGTTAGGAGGAGTCATTCTTATCATAAGATGAATTTTCATATTATGGCTAGGGCTTTTGAAAGATTATAAGGCTAAGCTAAAGCTTAAAAATGTTCATTTTATTTATAATTAACTATGATGAATGCACTAAAATCTAATGAAATTCAGAAAATGGATGACACACCCGAGATGATAGGCACGACATTCTTAGTTATCAATATTGCAGTTGTGAAAATAAACACTAATGGGACAAAACTTTGAGAATGCTGGTTTACAATATGTAGTATGTATTTCTTAGACAATTTCAACACCAGTAAAAAAAAAATTACAAGTAAATACTCATTCTAAAATAATGTTTGGGGGGTTCATGTTGGATTAAATTGGATGTAATTATGCCCGTTCAAGCGGAAATTACCTAACCTCAAAACTTACTTTAAAGATTGCACAATTTGAAAGTTGGAAGAATGGCAAAATCTGATTTGTATAAGTTTATCAAGCCATCATCATCAGCGTATTTGTGTTGAAGTGACTTTCAAACTGACAGTCTAAACCAGAGGTTCCCAAACTTTTTTGTCCCGTAGACCACTTGTTGATTTTTTCTGTTTTGTATAGACCCCCTGCTTTCCTAGTATTGATTTTTTTTAGCGTTGGGAAAAACTTCAAAGTTTTGTGAACGCTTCAGGAACTGCTAGTTCTTTGAAATGAACCCTTTGCGGTGAACACTTCAATTGTAGTCGAACTCGTCAAAAAATAGTACTAGTCGGCAGAGATCCCAAATCGAAAAGTGCTAGCAAATCAACAAAAATTCCTCTCCGAAAAAAAGCACTAGTCGGTAGAGATTTGAAATCGAAAAGTACTAGCAAATCGACAAAAAATCCTCCCCCAAAAAATGCTAGCAAATCAACAAAATTTACCCTCCTTTGAAATCGAAAAGTACTAGCAAATCGGCAAAATATCTTCCACAAAAATTATTATTATTAATATAATTAGGGAATTAAAGTCATTATACGATAGTATTACGTAAGTACCTACATAGGTACTATCTGTGAGGTGGATTATTACATTTGCGGGAAGCCAACATTTTGGTGACGGCCTGCCTAAATGGAATCCACTCCCGTGGACCCCCATTTACGTCTCATGCACCCCCAATTTTTTTTTTCATTGACGTGGACCCCTTGCAGGTTGGAATCGGATATAGACCACTTTGGGAATGACTGGTCTAAACTGTGCTTTTGAGTTTGGTGACTTTGGGCATAATGATGACATAATTATTTTTTGTTAAATCAGTAAAATGGCACCACAAGAACACATAAATCCAATGTATAAATTATAACAATAAAGCTGACAACTAAAAATTCCAAGCACCATTTCTATAAGCGCGTGGCAACAGTCAGATAAACATATAACATTATTGAACAAACTGTAATAAAGTTAGTGGTGAAAGTGAGAAGACCTTAGTAGTACTATAGTTGATAAACCTCAGTAACGA
The DNA here is from genome assembly GCA_022651775.1 of Drusus annulatus. Classification (NCBI taxonomy): domain Eukaryota; kingdom Metazoa; phylum Arthropoda; class Insecta; order Trichoptera; family Limnephilidae; genus Drusus; species Drusus annulatus. Next base: position 397,239 of record JAGWCC010000362.1, on the reverse strand, counting down.
TTAATACAAAAATTTACCTACATAGTGCAATGTTTTACATAGGAAGATTGAAAATATTGTTTAGTTTGAATGCTTTCAAGAATTGAAATTTTATTGCAATTATAACAGCTAATTTCAACTGAATGAAGATCAGACCCGTATTTGATAATACCATACATACATAATGGGAATCTAACAATAATTTTAACCTGGCAACTCTAACAATACATACTCGTAAATCGTTCCTTAGTGAGTGTATTGCTTAGTTTAAATGCACTAGTATGTACGAGTATGTGATGAAGATGTGTTAGTTGATTCATACAAACATTTTATTGAATAAAAGACATTACATCTGAGTTAATACAAGTTTTTAAGTGAAAAAGTGCAGTTTTAAAATTGGTCAAATTTTTGACACATGAAATACTAAATGTGGCAAAATACTTGACAGAAGCGGTGTGTGGGTACAAACTTAAAAAAAAAATCAATGGAACCAATAATTTCAATATCTTTAAAGACGAAGTTAACAAATACTATAAAAAATTCATCAAAAACAATTTAACCCACAGTACTTAACCAATACACTTATTTAATAGATACCAGTGGAGTGCCGTGATATTTTCACGATGTTCCAAATGTCTGATTTTGAAGAAATATTTTTTTGGTTGGTATTTTTAAACTTTTTGCATAAAAGTTACTTTAATCAGTACATAGCCATTCCATAAATGAAAATAGGTACCAACCAAAAACTTTTGTTTTGGAAAATCAGAGAAAAAATCACGGCACACAGCTGATACGCACTAAGTCTAGAACCATTTCCATTAATCTAAAGAAGAATATTGTTTCCTCAATATTTAGAGATGAAACCCTGTTATTTTCATTCAGAAATGAGATTATATAAAGCTTTAACTAGCAACAATATTATTGAGCAAAATTAAATAAGAATAGATGTAAAACATAAAATAAAAATATCCAACAAAGAAGGATCCAAAAACATTTACTAATATAGTTGATCATTATGTGCATTACGCAAACACGTAAGTAGAAGGGTTAAATCTAAACTGAGTACAAGAATTATATTTTTAAATCTTTCATCAGTCTATATTGATCATAATAATAAAATAATTTAAACACGTAATGTAATAATTATATGAAACTAAAATTAAATTATGATTTCATTCCGATGTTCAACAGATAATTTTTTATTGATAAATCATCTTAATCCCTGTATATATTCTAGAGCAAAATTAATGCATGAAGTGGCAGATGTCATTCAATACAAATGCAACTTTAATATAATTTTTAAAAAAATGCCAAAAAAACATACATAAAATGGAAACATCTGCGCATATTTCAAACATTCCCACTAATTATTGAATGTGTTTAATAACAATCAATACAGATAAAGGTTTGTTTTATAATATCATTGTATGTGCAGCTATTATTAAACAAAAGTGTTTCAAATATCAGACTCATAAATACTGCGATCCCTTTCCTATCACGGTGAACAATAGTGTCATTTTAGAATAATTACTACGTATTACTTATTATTATTTGTGTACAGGTGGTATAAATTTGATTTCTACTAATTTAATATTTTTTCAGAAAAAATTGTGTGCAAATAATGAATGTGTAAATGCTTGATAAAGCTAGACCTTTCATTCAAAGGAAAATATATGTAAAAAATATTTTCAGTGCTCCATACTAGTAAATTATAAGCGTACTTTCAGATCCTCCATGCGTTGTTTGATGCGTTGCCTTAATTCAGCAAACCTGTAAAGTAAAAATAAAATAATAATTCTACTGCAAAATAAACCCGCGGTAACCATTTCACCACAATACCAATGTTAGACTCTTTTTGACTTTACCGAGTATTTGGCTGAATTTTTTAAATTTTAAAGAATTCCACAGTGCTCTCATTTTGTCAAAATCTATAAAAAGTTTATAGTAAATTATTACTATGGAGATAGCAATGACTAGGTTAAAAACAGTGAAAGGGGATAGATTAAAGAAGTTGAACAACAAGGTAAGAGACGGAATCATAAGAAGAATGTAAAATGTCCATATTTACCGGTGCTTAATCCTCAATGTCTCCCTCTGTTCTTCTTTGCCATACATGTGGAGAATAGATTCACACTCGTACACAGACAAATTAATGAACTGAGCAACTTCGGACGAAACCTGAAAACATCATAATAATTTTTTAAAAAGAAGATAGAGAAAATAGACCAGAAATGGTAGCCAATTCATAAATGACTTGGTATGTCACATCCACTGGGACAGTTATGATAATTTATTGATGTAGATTTGCATCAGACTGACATTGACTTTGTGCATCTAATAAAACATGATAACGACAGGGGCGGCTCGTGATTTTTTAGTGTGCTAGAGTGCTGAGATTGAAAAATACGACGTTATTGATGTTGTTGTGGCCGAAAATGTTTTTTTTTTGTACGAAGATTTTTGAGATTTTTCAGTTTTGGTGGGACATTGACCCACCAAAAATGAAAAATCTTCATCCAATTTTTTTTTTTTTGAAAATTAAAAAAATCATTTTTGGCTACAACATCAATAACATTGTATTTTTCAATCTCAGCACTCTAGCACACTAAAAAGTCACGAGCCGCCCCTGCTGTTATCATGTTTTATTTTTTTGGTTACAATATAACATTTTGAATAACAGATATGTTGAAAAACAATAATATTTTATTCACAGTCCTCCTCACTAGGGATTCCTGTTCCGAGGCGGACTGTAGGTTGCTGCATTGGTGTCACTGGTTCTATGATTACTTCATAATCTTTATAATTTCCTCGTCTTCATGGTAATTTATCCATATTTTTATGTTGCTCCTGAACATTTGCATCTCGGTGGCATCTCTAATATGCACAAATTAATATATTATTTGCACAAAGTCAATGTAAATCCAAGGAAAGAAACAGTGACACACCTCTCCTGTTTTGTCAGCATCCATCAGAAACAGTCTAGAGATGTCCTCATGCGGACCCAATTGCACCCGCACCAGCAAAGGGTATTCATCATCCTTCAAACGTCGCTGTTCTGAAAAGTTATAAAAATAATTTGTTATGGTTAAAAAAAACCCCATGACTGACAACCTCAAGTAAAAATAAATAAAAAGATATTGGAGTACAGGCATGACTGCAGTCTGCTTATTTTACAGGAACCATATTATCATGCCCTAAGCTTGCTATATTTTATTGTTTCTTTGACTCCCTACTTCACCACCACTATTATCGCTTTTAAGTTTGTAGAACGGTTCCAAATAACATAGCTGAATCAATTGAAATGGGATGGTCGGAAATGAATGCGTCTTTCAATTAACCTACCTCCATTATCCCTCACGACAAACAGAGCAAACCGCTGAGCATTGGAGTCCACTTTGTATTTGTCCAGCATGAGATTGATGACCTCCTGGGTGGACACCAGCGAGGTGACCCAGACGGACATCTGGCTGCCATAAGGAGGTGTGAAGAAAGACGTCTCTCGGTTGTAGAAATGACCATTGATGGAGCAGCGCCTCCTTAGTGCTGCCGCCCGCTGTCTGAAACCAGATTTTAAAAGATGCTGTAATATATTAAATAGGAATATGTACATGCATTGCTTTGATACCAAATCCCATAAAATTCATGTAAAATAAAAGGGATCACCATATGATTACGATTAAAACCACCCTTTGCAGAGCGGGCATGCTAATAAACTAGTAATCATATAGAAGTATGCGTAGAGGAATGCAGTCCATAGAGGCTGTAAAGATGTGCATGCCACAAAACAAAAACATAAATTTATGTCAGGTCAATTATTCATGGAAAATTAACACATTTTTTTGATAACATTACAAAAAAATATTTTTCTGTTCTTGGTTGCGCACAGCTTTACATTATCTATGCCCCAGAGTATGCGCAAAGTATCACATGGGTAAAAGAAGACATTTTAGGAAATGTCAAATGGTGTACCTTCTTTTTCCTGTTCTCCTTTTGATGGCCGTTGACCCCAGTCGGGAGTGATGAACTCTCCTGACCACCACCGACCCCTGTGCAGGTATAATGATGTGGTCATCCACCGGGTGGGCGTAGTTTATGGATTCATTGTCTGAGGCACTGTCCTAAAAATAAAAACAAACAACAACACCATCAAGATAAATAACATTACACAATCAAAACAATCAATATTAATCAATGCTGTTGTTATTATTGAAGAGATTGTCATTGAATGGTCAAAAGCAATAAATCATAATTACTTCATTGGTCTGCCTGTTGAATTGTTCTGGTCCTGATACAGATCTACTCAACTCATAATTAGAGTCATTAGTGCTACTTGTACTATCATCTAAACTCCCGATCCAACTATTGTCCATTGATATAGCTCTATTGTAGGCACTTGCGTCATTTTTAGGCAGTTGATCCGGTTTTTTAGCACTATCTTTTTCCTTAGAAATCTTCTCCTCGTAATTTTTAACCCTTCTAAGAGTTCCTCTCGGATAATCATCATTGAAATACGCATTCTCCGCAAACATCTCTTCCAATTTGTTTTCACAGTTAAGGCTAAAATTATCCGTGTTATTCAAACACTCATTGCTATTCATACTACGCACCATAATATCACCATACAATTTAAGAGAATCATTTATCTTCTTAGGATCTATGGGAGAGTTAGCTTTAAGAGTATCATCGTTGAGCGATCTCGACATTGCCTCTTGATCAAGAGGCATCAGATCGTTCCTATCTAAGAGCTTTTTAATATCCACATCGGAGTTGGGCTTGAGTGTACTCTCATCACAGGAATTATCAAACTCTGCGTAATGCAACTGTTCATGTGTAGAGTTTTTATCTGGAGCTAGTGGTTTTAAAGTTGCATCGTTTGCAATGCCATCTAAAGGTAGTTCCATGCATAGTTCGGACTTTTGATCTTGAAGGGGATGTTGTACTGGATTGGCTTGAGGTGTTGCAAATTTCAGAATGGCTTCCAGAATGACTAATAGATATGGATTCTGAGTCATCCACACTAGACTGCGAAGGCAAGCATGCCGGCATTGTTTGATACATTTTCTCTGTGTCATCAATTCTCCTTTCTACTTGTAAGAGCTGATCAAGTTCATCCCAATCCATGTGTTTGTAATCTAGTTTGGGGGGAAGTGTAGAAGACACCTTGTGAGGAGCGATAGCGGGGGAATGGGGTGGTGTGGGTGTTATGGAAACACTTCCCGAGGACTGGTTGCCACTATCCTCGCTACACCTGGAGGGAGTTGGTACACCGAGGTTCACTTTCTCCAAACGATCCACACAAATGCCTGTATCAACACTACTAGAACTTGTGTTGTTGATAGGTGGTGGGGATTCCTGCAAAAAAATAAATTCAAACAAAATTAGACAAATAAAAAATAAACATCTCATTATTAAAGATTTTCACGACTAATAGTGCTATGGAGTGCAGAGCCGTGTAGTGTCCATCACTGGGATTTGCACTCTAAAACTCAACTAGCGAAAATGAAATACATGCAGGAAGGAAAAATAAGATACTTACTGAATCTCCATTGATGCTGTCATTGGGGCTCACCACCCCACTCTTACTGACCGAGTAGCGGCAAGAATTTCTCTTCCGTATGGTCACCACAGTTCTCTGGTCATCATTCTCCTTCAAGTGGATAACACCTTTAACACCCCAGTGGATCCTCAAGGCACCTTCCAGCACCAGTCTTCCATTAACCTCCCGCGACCTAATCTCTCCGCTGCGCCCATCCACATATTGATTGAACGCCTGAAATAATGAAGCATTGCATAAGATCAATGAATGAAACATGAAATATACATATTTTTTTAATGTTTCAGGCACCAGATAACACGCCAAAAAAACTTGTATTCTGCAGATTTATTACGTAAAAAATCACATTTGGCAAGGTGACAATAGTAAATAGTTTTAGATCAGTAGTACTACTTTTGCACGAATGACCTCTAATGTCGAAATAACTTTCTTTTCAACGTTTGTTAAGCAGTGATATAATGTACCATAGTATAATAATATAACACAATAGAGAAGAAGTGTGGGCAAGTCAGGTTTTGGTATTCAGTATAAACTGGCATGTCTCATTTCTAGGTATTTCGGACAGAACAAAAAATGAGTTTTAACATTATTTTCAACTGATACTAACTGTGACTGAAGAAAGATAATTATAAAAGACGATGGAAAAATAATGTGCCTTGCAAACTTATAGAAAAAAGGTTAAATAAAACACCTCCTGATAATGCATTACATTCCATTACTGAGAAGATACCGTGGTGTTTGCGAATCACAAACCACACATAATATTTCACTAACCACAGACTTTAAAGTGAAACAATTCGTAATATTAAAAATGTAGAAAAACAGAGCATGGCTATTTTATTAAATTAGTCATCATTTGCAGTATTTTTAAATAGCATCATTATGATATATATTTCCTTTCCCTTATAACCTCAAACAAGTCAATTTTTCAGCTAAAAGGCTGGTGGATCTGATGTATCAAATTACTGTGTTTCGAATGTGGACTATTTTTTATATATGAATGAGTTGTTACTTCAATACTTTTGCAGATTATGTGAGAACGATATTTTATTAAATTTGAATGCAATTTTAAAATTGTGCAATAATATAGAATGGTCATAATTTTAAGCTAAATCAGTCACTAAATTTATTTTATATACACCCTCCATAATGTAAACAGGTTACTCACTCACAAGTAGACGAGAATACATTATTAAAATGGTTGTGACATAGATTAAAGCAATATTTACCTTAAGTTTTGACTCTAGGTGTGCTCTAGGCAGGGCCGGACCACTGCTGGAAGGCTTGGGCACTCCTTTTTGTCCAAAGCTCTTATGGGACTCCACACGGGTACCATGCCCAAAAAGTTGAGGGCCGAACAGCTCTCCATAACAGGGGACATGGCAATATGGCACACCTTTATGCTGAAATTAATGAATCATTGTATTAACAGCCTAATCTAAAACCGAGAAAAAAATACTAATTGTGAAAATAGGTCAATGAACTCGGGAATGAAACAGGTCATGTTAGAGTTAGAAGAGTATTTATGAGAAGATGATGTATGAATGTGAAGGAAGCAAGAGTTTTTAATAAATGATTTACATCTCTCTGTATACCCACGGTTTTCCCCGCTAGATTTCATTACAAAATCTGATTTTATGTATTGTTATGACAGGCAATTTCTGCTTTCAAATGTAAACATGGTGGCACATGCATGCAGGGTGTTAAGATGAGGTTTAGGCTTCTGGCAAAGTGTACTAGGTCACACAGGCCATTTAGGATATTAAGTGTGCGCAAATCTATGTATAAGTTAAACTGAAATCTGGAATATGTATACAAATGAGACTTGATAAATATTACTGGCACATTGATGTTCTTTTATTTTTTTTATTAAGGATTAGTATTTATTTATGCAGCAGTTAAATGAGCGTTTAGATCCATAGGGTGCTTTGACCTCTATCAGTCAGAATTCATTTCTTAACATCAACCAGCTACCATAACAATATTCTATTTTTCGAAAGACAGGCAGATAAAGCCGAAGTTTGAAAAGGCAAGTAAAGCTTTACAGTAAGATGTAAACATAAAATAAGATTATAAGAAATACAATGTGTTCTTATTTACAAAGGAAATAGGGAGTGAGTCACGAATTGTGGGAAGAAGTAGAAAGGGGAGATACCGCAATGGAATTTTGGTAAATTTCTTTCAATTGTCTAGTTGAGCAAATCAAAAGGTTTGCACAGATTTCATCATGTAAGATAATATTAAATAACTCTGTAGACAAACAAACCTCCGCATGCTGCCCAGGATTTAGTCGTTTTCCACACTCTTCACATCTCAAGCACTCGGGATGCCAATCATATCCAAGGGACTGTTTCCTTTCGGCTTGAAATAAGAAAAGGACAAAATTAGATTAAATATGTACATAATAATTAACTACGTTTCAATCGGAGCCTGGAGTATCAAAATATACTGGGCTCGAGAAGCGAAACGCCTTTAACAACTACTGCCGGTGTACAGTTAAAATAAATAACACAGAATCACTGTGTACGCATAAAATGTAAATAAAATTAAAAAACACAAGGTGAAAAATAAACCCTAGAAAAGCCATAAAAACTAAAAATTAAAGCTAAAATATCAATGAAAGTTACCGAAATACACAGGTTTCCCACACTTATGACACTTCCACATTTTCCCGTTACTTTTAAAAAGGAAAACTGATTAAATATCAAAGCAACATCACAGAACAATAAATTGACAAATTATAAAGCAAAGACAAAAAGAAAGGTTACTCTATTTCTTCATTCTCAGCTGTGTAATAAATATTTAACTAGCCATATCAGGAAAAAATTATAAGATAGAAAATACGGGTTAAATTTTTAAATTCAATATCTCAATATAATGTTTCTAAAAAAATGTCCATACCGAAATGTATTATTTGTCTCCAGGTCAACTAAAATGCTTAAAAAAGTTTTAACAATAAAAAAACATTTTAAGAATTGCACTACAGATAAAGTAATGTAAACAGATTAAAACCACAAAATAAATAAAACAATTTGTTGGTGTTTTATAGAACATATTTTACACTCATACTTGGATACAAAGCCGAGAATTAATTCGCAAAAAAAAATCCTTTGCTATTGTGCTCAAACATGAGAATTATTTGACTTCAATCAAAATTACAAAAAAAAAAAATCTTTGAAAAACTGCAGAATTCGGTTGTAAAATTATAATTTTCAAATCATGATAATAAACCTATTGCATTTATTTTCAAGTAAAAAACATAAAGAGGCTTTGGTTTATAATAATCGAGTTGCAGTATTTGAAAAACTTTATAAACTTGCTTTTAATTTGAAAAAAAATCCTCAATAAAAAAACATTACGGGGTTTTGAAAAGAAAGGAAAGTAATATTTTATACTTCAAGCAAGAATAATTAGTTGAGGTCAAATCAAGCCTTCTTCTACAATTGCGTTTTTTGTGTAACTGACTCTCTCATATAAAATAAACTTTTTTCAGCTTTTACTAATATTCAGAATATAGCTGTATTTAAACGGGTTATAAATATATATTCTTAAAATACTACTCTCATGAATCTTAACTTATTTTCAATTTATTGTAAACAGTCATTTTCTGTAATCTCATATAATGATTTAATATAAGTTGCTTCATTGTTAAATTGCTTTATATGTATATTGCCTACTCAGATTTTTGTCATGTTTATTGCAAAACCTAAAATGCCTTCTAATTTTTACATCGTTGTCATTTTGTCTTAATTTATTGTTCATGTATTCTATTTTCATTGCTTTTGTAATTTGTAATTATTTTGTTCAAAAATGCCCCAGTATCAAAGAGTAGAACATTTAAAATATTATTGCTTTTTGAAATTTTTCTATGATTTCTTTGTCAATATTTGACAGCGAACTCACCTTTGTCTATGAAAAGGTGTTTTCAAAATGTGTCTTCCGTTGACACTTGTTTTCAATGTTGTTGTCAAAAAAATTTTGGTTTTAAAAACTTCCTTGTGTATCGGTTAATTATGTTTTATTTCTCACTCAAGTGTTGTGTACGGGATTCTTTATAAGCAGAGGCTTCTACGATTAAAACTGTCATACCCACTAAAGAGGTATAGAATTGAAAATATTCATTTGAAAGTAGGGCACTGTTTTTCATTACATACTTATTTCTAAAAAATTATACAAATACCTTAGTAGAAGACTTTTCATGCGTGAATTTTATTTCATGTATTTATTTCAATTTATCTGAAGCTGAACTACACATAAATGTTTGTGTAATTTTCAAATGTTGTTAACCTTGTACTTTAAACGTATATTCAAATAGGCTCATGTCAACTAATAACAAGAAATCAAACTGCATTCTCTGTTCTAATTTTTATTGAGTCTTATTCGCTAATTTAATTTTGTTACGTTTAAATGCCCAGCAGAGTTGACAACAAGATTCAATGTTTTGCTCATTAGTTTGAAATACTTATAACTGAACTGTAAAGATTAGAAAACTGTATTTGTTGAAAGTTCAATGAAGCAGTTTTATTATCTTGTTTCTTTCCAAATCAAAAGAATATATATCATATATTCTCACAAAATTTATTGTGCATTTTATATTTGATTAGTTTTCCTATAGTTTGTATTTTCACTTTCTATTAATACGCTTTTCCGTTTTGTAAAAAAATAACATAGGTGTATGAAAAATAAACATTTACTTTTACAACCTATCCGATACATACTGTCGCTACAAATTTATCATTATGCACGTAAAATGACCGCACTAGTCATTCCGAAATATCATTTAACCGCGGCAAAAGCATTATTATTTTATTTTTCTTCAATGTATGAATATGGGCCCACATTGATAATACTATCTATATCCAATGAGCTCCCAGTGTGAGGATTCTTAATTTCCTGGGGTAGATTATTGTTAAAAAACTCTGGAACCCATTGAGTTATAACTGTGCTGGAATCATCTATTTATCCATACATTTAGTGAGAAATCTAAAAATAGGTGCTACCAACTACTTGGGAATTCATTTAGGCATTGGGTATGGATCATCAAAAATCCCCACACTGGCATGGAGAACATAATATTTATTTTTCATAACTTCTATTTATTTAGCATGTACTCATCAAAAAGCTTATTTACTTTAAATAATGTCTGCATTCGAATAGACAACCCCTGAAGCCTGTAGTTAAATATTTAAAGATCACCTGCATTAGCTGCTCAACTCTAATACAAATTATTACTAACAGACACTGCTTTCTTTATGCTTTATTATGTTATGTATTATTTATTATCATATATTAAAATGCTTGTTTGATCTGAGACCGCACCTCCTGATTATTCATAAGTGTTAACTGGGAATATTTTATTACACCTATTTGTTCAATTGAATGTTAATTGCCATGTCAAACTCTGTACTTTTGTATCAATATAATATAATATATATTTTTCATCTTAAGTATGCCTTTTTTCTTTCTCTAACAACAAACGTCGATTCTGATTATATAAGTTTTATTGTTTTAGTTTTATTATTATATTCGTACACTTAATAAACCGATTTTGATAATGTATAAAAAACTAAGAAATCAAAATACTCCCACTCGGCTCTGACGTCAACTAATGCCTCCCTGGACGCCATCGCAGAGAGATTGACACTTATGTGACATTTTCTGATGCAAAATCTTATGGCGCCACCTAACATGATTTAACTATGAAAACATACTTTACGAAACAATAATACTGGCATCTTAATTAGACGGTGAATATTGCATAATTTAAACAAACTTTAATATTATAAAAACTTTAACTTATTCTTTCAATAATCAATATTACAATGCAGTGGAAAGCTTTAATAAGTAAATTTTAATTTAATAAAACAAATAAAAACTTCAATTGTACTTACACAAAACAACTTAATTTATATATAAAACCATGTACAATGTGACTTTAGCGCAGGGTACCCCAATATGGATACAGGATTTCCTCACCATAGAAATTTGTGCGTGGACCACTAGTTTTCTGACAAAAAGTGTTTTACCAAATTGTTCTCCGGTCATATGAGATATTGTCATGGTTACTTTTCTACAATTATATTGTATCAATTAAAGAATAAAACATTAATTTCTGGTACCTACCCCTTCTGGAAATGGGTCACATGTCTGCAAAACCCACCCTCTTTTATCTCCGCACTTATCTGTCCTACAGTCACCACAATCGATAATTAATGTCCTGAAATAACCGTTCGTAGACCGGTTAGTAGCTGAGTGGACAGACAGGTCGGATTCCCACCCGGGCGTCGTGGGTTCAATTCCTCTGCTAGCTAAGTCTTCCACCATTGCACAAGCAACATTTTCTACTTGACGGTAATTGGAGTTTTAAAAATATTGTCAGGTTATTCGTAAACCGGGAAAGTTTATCTTTTTTTAAAAAAGGATGAAAAAGTATAAGTATGGAAATCACAATCTTTATTGGCACTGGCGGAGCATATGACCACTGGACTACTAACCAAATTATAAATCTTTAGAAACTCTATATAATATCTATGTATGTATATGTATTCAACAAGTACAACTTCTTTAAACTAAACATATATCTTATCAATGATATGTGCTGCCTGAGGTGATATTTCACAAAAATGGTGTTATATATATTATCCATGTATTAATATAATTATATGTCAAATTAAGATATAAACAACTTTTCGGCCATTTTATGATATTGTTTCCTTTAATAGTAGAAATTTATTTATTATTCACTGAAAATAAATATAATAAACTGTGTTTTTTTTGGCAGATGTTAGCTGAGCATCAAAAAGAGCAACAATAATGTTAAGAAGGTATGATTGTGCTTTTTTTAAGCATGTTGGTTATTGGTTGCATGTTGATTCAGTATTTTTATGTGTCGTTAAAAGTTTTTATTTTTATGTTTTTTGAGTTCAAACTACCAAGAGCCAGCGAAACTATAATATCATTATTTAGGAAGTGGGGGAGGGGAACAAGAAGATAAAGAAGATGGCTGGACAGAGCTTGGGTAATCAGATTTTAAATATAATAGTAGTCATAAAAATAGTCTACCTGTCGTTAGTACGTAGTCTATTGGAATACAATTCTATAGTGTGGTCCCCATACTATCTAATCCACATAAACAATATTGAATGTGTACAGCGCAAATTTTTACGTTTCATAAACTTCAAACTACACATTCCAATTCAACACATAAATTACACATTCCTTTTAAACACACTCAAAATCCACACCCTAGAAAACAGAAGGAAAATAGCCGACTTAACTTTTCTGTTCAAAATAATTCACTCCGAATTCGACTGTTGTGAACTCCTGCACCTTATCAACTTCAGAGTACCTCAGCGAGCAACTTGGCAAAATATACTTTTCTGCAACAATAATGTCACTACCAACTACCACATACATGCACCCATTTCTCGCCTACATACACTCGGGAATGAATACACCTCAAATATTGATATCTTTTAAATGAATTTGCCAAAATTTAAAAGACTTTTAAACGAAATATTCACTTATCATTAATGTATTGGAACTATTATTAATTATTATTTTTTGTATTTTTTTTTTTTGCTATTTATTTCTCAAAACGTTTTACTGTATTATTTCATGTATATCCTTTTTAAACTGTACTCATGCACTTACTTATGTTATATTACTATGTAGACGGTTGGGAGCAGTTGAGACTCTTGTGCGGTATTCATATAAAAAAAAAAAAAAAAAAAAGCCCATCAGGGCGTTAATAATAAATAAATAGTAAGTAGTATACATATTAAGTATCCAAATTGGTAAACATTTTGTTTAACAATGTCAAAATATTGTAGATCTCCGAGTGGTAATTTATTGGTCCTGGTGTAATAGCTTATAAAGATTATGGATAGGTGCAATGTGGTAAGATTAATGATTTAATAAAGAAAAAAAAACTTAACGTACTTGTTTCAGTTCCTATAATAAATATATAATTAGCTTACAAATTATGCTCAATTATTTTAATGTACACTTTAAACTTCCTGCAATAGGCTCAGCTAGGCAATGTTGATTATGATGACTATTTTCCTGCTTCATGTTGGCATATTCTGGTTTATATTTAGTTAGTGAAAGAAAATCATTTTCTTTGCATATATCTTCTCGCATGTTTTGCTTATTCATATTTTCAATTTTTACATTTCCTTTTTTGATAGTGTTGGTATTTTTAGCAGTACAGCTTTTCATGTTGTCCTCTTGATGTATTGTATTGATTATTTTATTTATCTCAATATTATTTCCGTCATTAGGTTTTTGTTTTGTGTCAAATTTGATGTGTTCATTCTTTTCTATTTCAGTGGATAAGTAGGTTACAAACTCCTTTTGGAAGTAATCGTCAATAAGTCTCCATACTCCAACGGTATACCAATAAATCACTCCCAAAAACAAGAATCCCCTCATTATGCCACCCAACATCTTGCTTTTTAAGTAATTCAATAAAGTGTCGGTAATATTTGTTTAAACCTAACAAAGATCTTTTAAATTCCATAAATATTTGATTTTCAATACAAGTTATCTTCTGCATAAATCATTTCTGAAACAGTTGCGAAAACTTTTTGCATTTGCGGCCAGGTCATTGTGAGGAAAACGATCAAGCTATTTCCTATTACGAAAAATCTCATCCATTCTATCCCTGTGCCGGATTTTAGCCAAGACCCGAACCCAGTCTCCTCGTCATCCAGGTCCACAACCTCCTTCTTGTCCTCGTCTAAAACAGTGGCTTTGTTGGATATTGTGACGCTTTTCCTGGAGGTGGCGACTCCTGCTCTTTTCGATTTGGATTTGCTTTTTTTCATTCTTGGACCTAGAAAAAATAAGTTGTTTAGAACTTTAAGAATACATGTCACTATTTATTTGGATTTCGTTTCTTGCATAATATTGATGATTTATTTTTCGCGTATTTATTTTTATGTGACACCTTAAAAGAGCATCCTTGTCCGTACAGTGTACAGACAAGAGGACTATATCGCCACCCGGCTGAGCAACGCTGTGAAGATATATTGATTACTATGAAATCATTGAGAGAATTATGTAGTTATGTACAGGGTGGCAGGTTAGTTACACGGTGACAGGTTAGGTACTATATGCATGTTTTTATGATGCTTAGTTTCAAAATGTCAGCATGTGATTATTTTATAATCAACTGTTTTATGTGAATGGAAAAGCTGTGACATGGAAAAGCTTTACTTTCAGAATATCTATAATTTTTATGTAAAAATAATACATCGATGACTATGAAATAAACAATGGGAGATAAGACAGAGTAGAGACTACGTGAATGTTTATATAATGGTTATTTATTCGAAAATGATAACACCAAAAAATAGTAAATTGACGTATTTATGGACACTCCGTATATAGATGAGTTGTACTTTTAAAATATCAATATCTTTGAAATAAACCGATGAAATGTGTAACTATGTACAGGTTGACAGGGTAGAGACTGTATGTATGTTTTGTAATGGTTATTTTGACCGGTTAGTAGCCGAATTAACAAATGCGTCGGATTCCCACACAAGCGTCGCGGTTCAATTCCTGTGCTAGTTAAAACCAGTTTACCAAAGAATTATAAAAAAAAACAAAAGGAATCGGTTCCAAAAATAACCGGTTCCAAAAATAACCGGTTCCAAAAATAACCGGTTCCAAAAATAATCGGTTCCGACCGCAGGATAAAAAATCACGTGTTTTCCTCATTGAACTGGTTGAAATATGTATTACCTAATGACGAAAAAAGACTCACATATGCACTAACGTCCAAAAAAGCTAAAATGTGCAAATGTATATAATTCTATTAATTAACGATGATTTAAAATAACTTTTATTATGTGAGTAGACATATTTTTTTTACTTTCAGAATGTTGATGATTTTATTGTGAAAATAAAACATGGATAACTATGAAATAAACCAAAGAATCGGAAAGTCATGTACAGGACGACGCAGTAGGGACCTTGTAAAAAACATATTGTTATGTGAATCGACATATTATTATTTATGGACACTCCGTACTAAGACGAACTGTAGGTACTTTCAGAATGTCATTTACTCTTCGTCAGTAGAAATGGAATGCAAGGCCATCATCTCGCGTGCTATTGAAGCACGTTAAATTACACACTTCACGATTCCGGAAAAAAATGAGCTGATGATTTTCCACTTCATGTCTGGGCATCGATGTCATGCCACATTCCACTTTGCCTGTGTAGCATGAGCCATTTAAACCATAAACAAGATTTTATCAGAACAATGTCCACGCTTAATGTATTGAATAGTGCCAGTGAAAAACATTAAACATTTTTTTTTGTATTATTTAATTTTATTTTAAATGTCATTGCGAACAGTTTAAACTGGTTTTATGACAATGTTTTGCGAAATATCAAATGTTGTTTTGCAAAACGAGTTTGGGTTCATTCAAAATCAAGAGTTCCAATACTTCTGTTTTTTTCGTAATCAACTGAAAGATTTTAAAAAATGTACTTACTGAAACACAATTAACAGTTTGACATATATTTCAAAGATCCATAGTACCTCGTGAATAAAATGACGTTGCGCTCTGAAAATCGTTGCGTTAACTTAAAAAAATATGAACTAAAAAAATTGAAAATTTCATGACGCTTGAGCTCACCGTTCGAGAGTTTTTAGTGGGGTGACCAGCAGATTTTCTGTTTCACAGTGATGATGATTTTGTTACAATTGAGATTCTTTGTGAACATATAAACCTTTGTTTTTTTTTGTCCGAATAACCTGTCAATAATTGAACTCCACCTACTATCATTATACGCGTAAAATGTTTGTGCAATGATGCAGGAGTAGAGGATTGAACCCGCGACGCCTGGGTGGAAACCCGACGCTTTGGACCACTCGGCCACTAACCTGTCAGTCATGTGAAATGTGCACGAAAATATCTACCGAATATATATACGAGTATATATAATACAAATTATTCTTAGTTGAACTTTTAAGAACGCGTGATATTAGTAAATTATTGTTGTCTCTACGCAGATGCTTCACTCCTTAATTGGCATGACATTTAAATCACCTGCTGAGTCGTGGATGTTCAAATAATACCTTGTTTATTGCGTTTATACACATGTTTAAAGAAAAATATTGAAAAGAAAGTCACAAATTTTCGGTTAGATAATTTTTGGAAACCTCTTACTACCATCATTACAAGCGGAAAATGTTTCTTGTGTAATGATGGAGGACTAGTGGAGGAATTTTCGCTTGGTTGGGAATCCGATCCATTTGTCCACTCGACTACTAACCGGTATTTTATAAAAAGCTATCGCTAATTGAAGGGATATTGAAACCTTTCAATGTATTGCATGCTCGTGCTTTTACCGTCTAAATGTGTAGGCAACGTTGAAAAAACCGTTGAGAAGCAGTGACATGGTTATCTTTTTAAATTTTCCGAAGGGCACATTTTATGTGCATTTTTATACCCTAATTTTTTTTTGTTTTCATTTTTTAAAATATAAATATTGAACTAAAACGAAGTTCTATGACCTGAAACACAACACTTCCATATAATTATTTACTACATTTTTTTTCTGGAATATTACAAATGTTAAAATAAAAGTCACCGCTTGCTTACAGTAAGAAATTATGTACATGTTATTACGTTTTTGAACAGTATTCATTGAAAATACACGTTTTCACAATAATATGCTAATTTTCTTAATTATTTCACGGTTAAATATGGATGCGGGATCTTGTGTCACACACATATTCATGATACGATTTCTAGGAAAAGCAGAATTTAAACAAAACCCTGTTCGTATAGCTCCGCTAATTTAATACAATGAAAAGGGTTTTAATTATTATTCGACGAATATTTTACACATGTACCGCCCATACATCAAATACCATATTTTAACAACCATGAAAATCCCATTTTTTTACAGAATGTCTTACTTGTGCAAATGAAAGGGTTTTTTCATGCATATTTCAGTTTTTTAAAACTCTTAAATAAGGGTCTAATTTAAGCTGTTAAAGGTCGGCACCCAAAAATACTGTTTTTGGCTTTCTAGCACAAGCAAAACTACAAATTATATATATCTGTTAATTCTATACGAGTAGTTAGAAAAATGTCCAAGGCTTCCAGTGAATACAATTTTTTAACAGTCATATTTGGATTTCTTTATGTAATGCATACTGAAATTTTAGGTTAAACGTTAAAAAATTCCTTTGCTGGTTTTCAAACTGCACCTTTTATTAACATTGTAGTATGTTTTTCATAGAATTTAAAAGATTGCAGTTAAAAAATTGTATTCACTGGAAACCTCAGACATTAAAACAGAAACCTAACCTAAATAACTACCAATAGAAAATTTGCAGATAAATCATTTGTAGTATTGCTTGTATTAGAATGCTACAAAGTAACGTTAAACGTCATTTTTGAGTGCTGATCCTTACTGGCGCATTAATTAGCATTCTTAAAATTATTTACTATCGACATCGAACGATTGCTAAATAAATCCACGGTGAAATTTATAGAATTTAATTTGGCACAGCTATAACTCGTTTCCCTATTTAGGCTAGAAATATCTGAACTATGATACATAAAGGGCTGGAGTGGTCCCCAATAATATTACTAATTTGCAACTTCCAATATAACTTATCGTTACATTCTCTATTATTTCAAGTTGAAGTTCTCTGCTTTGCTATTCAGGAACTCGGGAAGATCGGCAAATTGTTCGGGAACTTTTCGTCGCTTCCGCATTAAAACTTCCTAATCGTTAACCTAAATCGTCGGAGTTCGATTTACTGGGATGTTGACTGTTATAATTATCTAAGAGGATCGGGAAATGTAATGCAATCATCCAAATCGATAAGACAAATGCTCCCAATCCGTTTGAAGTAATAGCATTTTTTACTGCCTTTAGGGTTGTTTTGTACAATCTAGAAATTACCATCAAGTGTTCTTGAACGTTTACTAATAGTATTTAAATTGTAGTGAAATAAAAGCATAAAGGAATTAAGATTTTAGTCACACGCTTCCTACTAAAAGTTTACTCATTTCCCAAAGGCCTAATTGGACGTAGTTATGCAGAACGCAACCCCAAGAGGATGAAACTGAAAAAAAGCTGTTTCAAAATATGACGATAAAAAGCATTAATGTGCCTAATCTGCATTTTTATAGTGAATATCAGTGTTTTTTTTCTTTATGACCATTATTATAAATATGATATTTATAATCTATCGATGTGTTTATAAAAAAAAAAGTATTTCTTATGTTATCCTACATTTTATAATGTTTTTAAACTTCAATTTAAGTCAAATATCTGCAATGTGCGTTAGTAAAAAAAATAATTACAAAAAATCTATTGCATTTAGAGCTTGGATGTTTTCAGCAGATATGAATCTCGTATTTATCTATAGGAAAATATTTAAAACTCGATTTTGGCAAATGGTGAGTTGGACGCTTTCTGTATAACTACGTCCAATTTTATTGCTTAATTAGGGTGGGTTCTTCTTTATACAGGTGTCGTTAATGACCCTATGCGGTTTTAACCCAATATAGTGCCATCTCATTTGTTGTCTGGCGTGGATAGAGACTAACGACAAAACACGAACATTTGACGAATTGAACCGGAGTAGGTAGATGCGGAATGGGAAGAGCTTTTAATCAAAACGTTAGATGTCGCCACTGGCGCTGCCCGCTGTTAATGGCGGCGAAAAATAATAATATATGACCAGCTGACTTGATTTTTAAAATATTTTTTCATGAATTATTGTCATCTTATATTTTTAAAGGGTTAATCTCAAAATGACGGGCAACCAACCGCTACTGACAATGACAGAATGCAATCGACGTCATGCCTCAGTTATTTAAAAAAATGTCATACCACATTATAGTCTTAACTGCCTGGAACCAGTAGAGTAAGGTATCACCAATTTGGGGAATGTTCTATATCTATTCCATCAAATCTGGTTACTGAACATTTCAAGCAACTTTTCGATTCAGAATGGTGATCTTCACCAAAGTAAAGTTGACAGCATATTTCACTTAATAATAGTAATAATCAATTTATTTGTGTACAAACCCATATAATTTCAACACCTTTTTATTTGCTCTCGCCGGGTTTTGAACCTTCGATTTCGGGATCCCGAACCAAAGGGCTTTCCGCACGGAGGAGAGTCTATCATAACACCGCATTCACAGTATAAAAGTGCAAATAAACAATGATAAAACGGTTTTTTTCCATATTTTACCAATCCACAATGAGTTATTACTCTCTCTACACAGATGAGATGAGTTGAAATGAGTGATAATATCGCATTATGTTTTTGAATAGATTTTAATGAAAGTTAATTTCCCGGACCAAAGAAAATTTCCACTCAAGTTATAATTCCCCGCTCAGCAATTAAAGCGTATGCATAGACGATATTGCCTGTCTTCCCCTTATTGCGCGAGTTGTCAGCCCACTAGGAAAATTATCCCCCGCTTTTACGTGTTCACGGTAGCCGCGTCACTCGCTGCGAGGGGAACTCGAGGGGAATTTTCCAACGGGTGTTTTGAAGGCTCTCAAAAAAGAAAATAATGACGTATTTTTTTACGTTTTTTTCAATGTTATACAATTGAAGAAGTTTGATTTTTTTTATTTTGTTCATTGCATCGCTAAGGTATAAAAGTTCAAAGTACAATTTCGCTGTCGCTGACGCGGTTGAGCGCATTTTTCAATACAACTATTTGTTTCGTTTAACCTCCGCTACACATTGAGTAGTCTAGTGACGTCCGCGTAGTTTTTTAGAGGCCGAAATCTTAACTTTATTTTATGTTTCATCAAATAGGTAAACAATATTGTTTGTTGCATGTCAAATGAAACATGTATTCATAGTTAGAACGATGCTATTGAATTTATGTTAATTTTTAAAAAATCAATTGCAAAACGCGAACGCAATTCGAAAAATGGCAATGAAATAGAATTGAGTAGACTTTCCTCTAGTTTTCAATTTAATTTATTTCAATATTCTCTCTTTTCATCTTCGTTTTCTCTTCAGCCTTTTCGAATTCCCAGCAACATAATTAAATTAATAAGGTAATGTTGTACTTAATGCGTATTAAGCAAATTAAATGAAAAAAAATAATAATTTGGAATCACTTTATTTTGATGATTTTACACTGATATACAAAAATAAGGTATGTGAAATTGAATTTGTTAAAAATACACAGAGTAAATAAAACAATTTTTTGAATTGTCACATTCTCACTAACTTAATAAAGGTGAGCCAGTTTTCTTGTATTTATACAAGGCTGTATTCAAATATCTTCCTCTTTATCATATTTATTGAAAAGTCTCCATATTATAGTCTCTTTGAAAATGAGGTTGTTCGGAGATTATAAAAGTAGCTTAATTGTTTACGTCTACTGCAGGGACTGCTGAAGGAGCATCTGGTGAGCTGTGGTGTCATGAAATCTGCACACAGTTTGCAGTCTGTTTAAATTAAGTCTGGAATTTATTGGTTAGCGTAACTATTTTCAGCTCTCAATATCATGCTTACTTTAAGCAATGGAGCTCTGAAATATTGTTCAATTTCGAAAAAAGTATTAGTCGGAAAGTTTTGTATTGATTGTTAGTTCTATCTCCAAATTATTTTCGGAATTCTTTCAATAGGCTTAGAGTGATTGAATTGAAAAGGGACCATACTGATGAGTAGCATTCACATTTATTTTTTGAATTATCTTCCCTTATTCAAATTGGTTTGAGGAACGATACACAGGTGTCTCTTTAGCTATGCGTGAATTCAAAGTATCGCCTTCCGCCACTAAACATGTCCTACATACCTTACTACATACTATGCATAATGATCACCCGGTGACATACTAACAAGGCGGATAATAAATACCGCTCAAGCAGCTTGTACGACATGTACCCTGGTAATCCTCGGATAGTGCAGTTTTTCATTTTGACGGAAATCTATCGTTTATCCCCTTCGCGCTCGTTGTAATTCCGCGGTTGCGACTGAAAAAGAGTGTCTGAAGATAAACGCAAATACCAACCGGCTCCATCCTTATTTTATTACCAACTCCCTCGCCAAAATACCCATCGGGCTTTATGTTCCCCTAGGCGCCTGATTTATTGGTTACGAGCTAAAATAAATATCAAATGGATGATTCTGATATATTTATACAGCTACATATATATTGGCTAATTTATAGTTTTGATGTCGACTTGGTGGGTATCTGCATAAAGCTCAAATGTACTGAATATTAAATTCTTTCAGCTATTTATTATTTTATTTATCTAATGTGGGTTTGTACTATACTAGAATAATTAAGTATTTTCTCATTCGTTTTTTTTCTAATTTTAAATCTTTTTGCGCCCGGGAGATGTCTACACCTTCGTCCCTTTATGTTATGGCGGCATTAAGGCTCAGCATCCAAAATGACGGTAAACGTCACTTTGTAGCATTCTAATACAAGCAATACTGCACACGATTTATCGTTTTATTCTACATGGGCAGTTAGGAAAATGTTTAAGGTTTCCAGTGAATAAAAAAATTAAGCTGTGACTTTTAAATTCAACGAAAAACATACTAAACTGTCAGTAAAAAGTGCAGTTTGAAAATCAGCGCAGCCATTTTCGAACGTTTTTACCCAAAGTTTCAGTATGAATTTCATATAGAATTAAAAAGATAACAGTAAAAAAAATGTATTCACTAGAAACATTAGACATTTCCCTAACTACCTGAATAAAATTATCAAATAAATCATATGTAGTATTGCTTGTAATAGAAATCCAAAAAGTGTGTATTTTTGGGTGCTGACCCTTAATAAACAAAATTCTATGTAACCCGGTCAACGCTATAGTACAAACAATACGAATATAAAAAATAAAGACGGTAAGGCTTTGTGCACGCGTTCGGTGAACACAGTAGCAGCGACTCCGCGCCTGACGTGTCTAATCGTTCTAAACCATTTTTAATATTCAGAACACAAACTTTTTTTAATTGTCATCTTATTTTGTTGTTACACAGATGCCTGCCCTGCAGAAGATTAATATATTTGAAATAAAGAGTTCATGTACTAGATGTGGTCGACAGACTGGTGGGTAGGACTTTCAGGTAGCAGTCGGAAGAATCGTGCTTGATAATCATAGCGGGTATCGACTAACTCCCTTTTAACAAGTTATACTCAGTAAAAAGGCCTGTACTGCAAATATTTGGGCTTATATTGTAGTTTCTTTGGTTTGAAATATTTTCCGGAAAGTGCATAGCATAACATTTTTATTTTTTACTTGCATATTTTCCTTTCCTTTATTTATCCGATTCAGTTGGTAGAATCATATATATGTCACATATGAGGTAAATATTGTGTTATAACGTTATTGGTATTTTTGTGATTCTCAAAGGAAACTTTCTACGGCTATGTGTCCACTTATCTGAAGCAACTACCCTTATGTGCGATAAACCGAGCTTCCCTTTGCAGATATGCCTTCACTATTTGCATGGTGTTTCAATTGCGAGTAATTTAAATGAAGGAATTAAAGAATGCGAAGACTAGATTCGTTCAATTTAATTTAACTAGTAACTAGTAAACAATTTGTTGCCATTGATAGACGGTTAATTTATTGAATGCGAATTTTAACTATAAAACCGCACTAAACTATCGAAACAGTTACTCTGATGTCATGAAATTTTTCAATTCCGACTGGAATTTCTCGGACAATGCAGATATTTTTAGCTCAAAACGACATCTCCATCATGAACTAAAGAGCTTTTATATATGCATTTTGTTGTCGAAAATAAGACGAAATAATGTAGTTTTTGCTCCATGTTTCCAACTGTTCAATTATTGAACAAATTTAACAAATTCTGTTAGAGATTAAGAAAAAAAAATGAAATATTGTTTACTTACGTGCACTGTTATCAAATGAATATGACATCTAAAATAAGAAAAACTCTCGTAAAGAATGTTTGCTTATCTTCAGAAAATAAATTTTCACATATTTATTATTATGTAATTGATTCTCTTGATGAAAAAAGTAATAAAAGCTACCATAAAAGTCAATTTAATTATAAATGAGTTGAATTATCATTCAAATTAATCTAAAAGCTTTTTGTATATTATACAGCTCCCCATTTGTTGTATGCAAAAAATTATTTTAAATTGCGTCGCACAAAAAGTATGCAATTAAAATGCCAAAATAAAAACTCTCTAATTTTCATGTTTGGTATTTCCTATTAAAAATGAAAAAGAGTACTTACCATTGTGAAATGGGAAAAAGTTTAGTCCTTGTCCTTTTTTTAAATTAATCAGAATTCGTATTAGTTTTATACGCTTTCCGCTCTTAATATAAATGTATTTTTTAATGAATTGTCGTATACACGTATCTACGTTGGCTAGATTCCGCTTGTTACGTGCAAAGTGAAACACTGTTCAGTTCGTATTGAAAAGTAATATGGCAGGTGTACTTAACTTACGCTATTACGTGGAAAGCTCCTCAACATTTTATGAAACTCACAATAAAAATTATTAACACATTTAGGCAGGTAGTAGCCTTTTTTATCACGCATAATAAAGCAAATTGGAGTAGGAATATATATGGAGAGAGAGCTAAATGTGTTTACCTAACCAATACAAATTTACGATAAAACACTTTCGGGTTTTTACGTCGTGTACAATGAGAGAAAAAGAGACAAGAAAAGTCTACATAATACTTCAGTACTTCGTAATTTTGTAAGAATGTTCTTCGACTGCGCTAACTTCACATTATCGAGTCGCATAAATTACGTTAGCGGATTTTATGGTTATTTCCTATATTTGTGTTGATTAAAAAACTTGCAGAGGTTATACAAATAAATCAAACATGATGGTGATATGTGCTATGCGTGAATGTTCAAATGATACTAAACAATGATTATAAAACATCACTTTCAGAGGTATTTCAACAGTTTTAAATATTTTTGACCGAGCTTTAGAATTTTCACATTTTTAAAGATATAGAGACATAAAATCAACAAAAAGGTTCCATCATTATAAAAGCAAACCTTCTATTATTAGTGTTTGTGTGATATTTTGACTTTATAAATCATTTTAATGGTGTATTGATATTGTTTTGTATAGTGTGTTCAAATATGTTTATTAAAAATGTCCGAATTCCATGTGGGCGGTAACTAATAGGCTATCCGACATCCTTAAATATATCTTTGTCTCTTTCTATCGAGTCAGTATAAAGTAAACAATACTGACTACACTGTTCCGCAAAGGTACCTCTCCATGTATATTCTTACTCCAAGTAAAGCAAGGAGTTGGAAAAATATTTTTTAGCTACGAAAATTATACGAATTTTACAAGAAAATCATTTATTAACACCACGGTGTTTGATTGGTTAATTGAATTCATTATAATTTTACCATGACAAGCGGTTAGACATCTTTTGATCTAATCCGTCATATATAATATAGTAATTTTCTCTCAATGCAATTTGCCAACTTTAAAGCAAGGTCAATTTATAAAGAACTTTCTGAAGTATTGTAGCCCTGTTTTTTTACGTTGATTTTTCTGGTCGACGAATCCGTTTTATTGCATATTGAATGTCGCAGGTGAAGCTTGTGTAGGTCAACACCGCATCAATTGAATAATACGATAAAGTCTCTTAAAACAATGTTATTTAAACAACATTTTAACTGTTACAGCAATGAGCAGTTGTACCACGTGATTAAATACATTTCTCTCGTCGGTCATTTTGGAGTAAGTTGAAATATTTACAGGTAATAAGGAAATATTTACAGAAACATTTTGAATAAGTTTTTCTTGTAACAAAAATTAAAGTCGTTTACTACTAGTGAGGTTAATGGGATCAGGCTATTATTAAAACCAAATATTGGTATTATAATAAAATATGAAACTTTTAAACCATGAGCTTTTATGCAAACCGTTTTCGTGTGCAAATCCTCTACCCAATTTTGTGATGTGTGATATCAACATCTTTTTCGCAATTAGAGTTCACCCAAATACCACAAACTCATGCTTGTGTGTATAGGTGCACATGTATACACTCGGATATGTATAGGCACGTACTTCCCAACCTATATATTCCCCATCTCCTTCTCCTCACTCCCTTCAGTCTAACAACATACCCTAATTGGGGATGCTATATTCTATTATAGTATATTGTATATTGGCTCCTGACAGTTGGGACTATTGTGCGGTATTCTTTTAAAAATAAAAATTGCGAGAAAGAGATAACAAGTGTACACTTTGGTCGAATTTGAATATTTGAAAAGTTTTTACAATTATTCGAAAAGTTCATCAAAATTGGGTTCTTTTCATTATATTAAAAATTAACTTTATTTTATTTTTTGAGTCTTCTCGTCTTGTACTTTACGTTTTAATGAATATTTTAAAGATCGCAATCGAAATGATGTTGCAAACTAAAGAAAAAATCAAATTTGAAAATTTCATTTTAATATTAAAGATTTTCACTTCTTTTCAACCCTATCCATGTTATTGAACATGTATTATATAACACCTAGTTTTTCGCAAAAAGACTTTGGCATTCATAAATCATATTTGACACGTATCTACTGGAATATGTAAGTGCACTTTGGAAATAATTTGGGCCTCAGCGGCGTACAATATATCTTTCAATTTGATAGCATTTTGTTCCGGAAAAAAAAACTTTTCAATATAAATGCCTTTACAAAGTTTTCAAAGCGGTGGTATCGTGTCTTATCGATATTTTTATAAGGTTTCATGCGATGTACCCTGGTACTTCCTTATATCTACTCTTAATATGAAACGAGCGCACGTTTAGTTTACAGCGACATACAAACGTGCTTGTATTGCATCGCTATGGATTTTGAATGTAAAACTTTAGATTTATTTTCTGCTATGAACGGCGGAAATTTATCAATTTCATATTATCGTAGCACGATCAGTTATTTGAAACAATAAATTTATGTTTTTGGAGTCTACTATAATGTTACAACTCTGGCGTGTTTCAAATGTGATACCGTACTAGAGTTTCAATTACCTGGAGCGGGTGAGACTATAGCACCCTCGTTTAGGGAATACGGTGTGGGTGTGGGGGAAACTTAGGAAGTACTTGCCTATTCAGATCTTGTCACTTAGCTAAAGTCATTTCTAGAAACGTTTCGATTTTCAATGGTGTTGTCTCACCAGGGGGATACTAAGAGTATCCTCGCTCCAAAACCATTTATTATTTTAGTTTAATACCATATGTGAAAATACACATGCTAATTTTTTTTATTTTTTTATTATCAAACATAATACATAGTAGTGTTATACAAGTGTTATATCAATATATATATATATTTAAATCTAAACATTTCATTATAAATTATAAATTACCCTCATAAAAAAGCAATGCTTGTGTGTATGAGGGGGTGTTATTTATTTAGTTACTAATAATTTGCCGTAATGATTTTTCAAAGATATTTATTTTAAGTTTTCAGTGTAGTTTTTTTAATTGTGTTTTGAATTTCTTAAGATCATCATTAATTAATCTATTTTTTTCTGGTTAACTATTAAAGAATTTTATTCCTAGATATTTATAACTTTGCTGGCCTATTGTTTTTTTACATATCGGGATTGATAATGTGCATTTTTGTCTAAGATTTTTTGTATTATTGAATGGTTCGGTTTTATTTAAAATGTCTTCTTTATATAGTTGTTATGTGGCGTGGTACAAATAAAGGGAGTTTAATTTTCTGACTTTAAATTCTTCAAATAAAAGTTCTGAAGGATATAAATTTTTTTTTTTTAGGATTATTTTAATTAATAATTTTTGGGCGATGTAAAGGGTTTGTATGTGATTTTTATAAGTGCCGCCCCATCCTATTATACCATATTGAATTATGGATTGACAGAAAGCGAAATAGGTCATTCTTAGTAATTCTTTATTATACATATATATTTTTGATTGTCTACGACTAGTTTCGAATCTGTAACCTTTGGGTTCTGAGTTTCGTAGCTAATCCCTCTGTCACACAGGTTATCGCCATTATTTAACAATAATCAATAATGTCTGGTTACTCTTAAGATAATTAGATATTGACAGGAGTCGGGGACTTCCCGTGGTGACATGGAACGATTAGGTGAATCAAATACCTGAGTGCTGTCATGTCGAGATTCGAAATAATAGCCAAGTCTGCGTGGAATGATGTATGAATGTGAATGAAACACAGAACGCATGTCAATACTGTGTGTGTAAGTGTGTGTGACGACGTTCCATTCTCCCTGCCAACCCTTGCCGATAAACGCCACGGTACCTACTTAGTTTGTTTATGTGTACATATATGCCGTGTTAGAGGCTACAAAAACACATCTCCATAGTGAGTTTAAAATGTCTTCAAACAAAAATACTTCAAGAGGCAGCTACGACGTGTGTGTACGTAATACTAATAACAATTACTTTATATAGCGCAATGAACCGATGTTTCACCCCAATTTCGTTTAACTCTAATAGCCTAACCCATAAATACAATTCGTTTACTCAGATAACATATTCTTCTATATCTACTTACTTAAAATAACTCCCTCAGTAGTGTTTAGAAAGTGTGAGCAACTTTACTTACAGTTACGTCATTAATATTATTTCAACCGAGCCACGTGTATTAAAGATTAAGGTAGATTATGTTAACATTGATATTCGAATGGTGGGGAGGTCAGATTTTAGCCAGTCGAGGGCTTCTAGCATCGCCCCGTGGACCTCATCAATTCCTGTGGGGAATTAATGGCGCGGGCATTCGTTGATCAAATGCTCGATGATCTGCACCGCACAGCATTCACACTTCGCTGACTCTTTAAGGTCTCACCTGTGCATCGTGTTGGCACACCAGCTGTGGGAGCATCTTATCGTATTGATGGAGGACCATAATTTACGAGGCAGTGAAAATTCAGGACGTCTTTTAGTGAGGTCAGGTATGAGATGGGCTTTTCTCACATCAGTCGATTGCCACACATGTTTCCATCTGTCTTTTAGAGTAAGAGGTAACCGAAGGAGTCTCTCTCCTTCCATCCAGAAGCCTTCTTGTATTCATTATTTCAATCTCTCACATAATATTTGGCGGGGTTATATTTGCAAGTACGGGAAGCTAAGGAAAATGAGTTAATTTCTTAGTCCCGCTGATATTCCGCATTGTGGGATTAAGTTGAACATTTACCATGGAAATGTGGGCGCTTCCAGCTCATACTAGAACATAGTATTTAGTTGTTGAGAAAACTAGGGCAACGAATGCCGTTCTTAGAGTGTTTGCGTCGTATCCCCAGCTAGTTCCAGCTTATTGACTGACTATGTTGAGCCTTTTCCTGGATATTTTGACAGCTGTTTTCATATACCGTCGGTAATTCAAGCAAAGAAATCCGGGGGTGGGGGTCTTGGTATTTTTTTACCACCAAATTGAGCGGAGGGTTTGGCATTCGCCTGGGACTTACTAAGACGGAAAGCTCTAGCAACTGTTTTCGATCCATTTGGCTTTAGTCGCCAAGTGACAAAATATGGTTGTAAAGTCTTTAGGTCAGAATTAGGGATCTCATCTAACTTACATCTAACAATACGATAATTAGTGATAAAGAACCAACAATGAATCTAAGAGAAGATACTGGCGTTTAACAAGAGTCCATTTGTTAGATGGTTTTGTAAAACGCTGATGCATGAAGAATGACAATATACCAACATGAGAATAAGTTTTTCATATTAAAAATAATATTTATGTGTTTTTGAGTAGACAGCTGGGATATTACGAAAAAATACAGAAATGGAAAAAATCTAAACAATCATGGCGACTTGAAACACTGTTTATTATTCGCGTGAATTTACGTTTTGTTAATAGTATGTGTTTATGGGTGTAATATGCGTAATGTAATACTTGGGGTAGGGGTGCCAGAATACATTATTTGTAAAGGCGTCTGAAAGGTTTTGAAATTTCTGTTTCAGACCATCGTTAGGATCACGTTTATTGGAAATACAATTCTAGGTAATATTGCCAAAGTTTCTAAAAGTTCCGAAATTTCTCAACCATAATAATAAAATCAAACTCAAAATAATTGACAGAATGTGTGTTGACGGCTTTATTGTTTTCTCGTTAAAAGCGTTGCAGTCGTCATGATAATATTTGCGTGAAATCAAACCCCATTCCACGGGTTTAATGTTTTGTATTTTTTATTTGAAATATCAATTCTAGATCAGTGCTTCTCAAACAGATTCGCATTAACCCACAAAATCAGTTTTTTTTCTTTTTTGTGTCGATTTTTTATAATTTCGTAATAAGTAATAACAATTCTTTCTTAAATATTCACAAATAAAATAGATTTAAGAAATATAATAATTTCAATACTAGCATACCATTGTTAAAATTGAAAATGATCAATTGCTATACTTCTCATCCTCATTTACGTACTAGAATACAATTCGTCGTTACAGCCTCCGTAAACAATATTGTCAAGCAATTGTAAGAACTCAAAATAAATATCTACGTTTTATTAATTTTAAAATGCGTATTCCTATGGACTTAATATTTACTTACAAAAAATATTGAAAATTCTGAATTATCTGAACACTTTTATAGTTTTTAATAGTTATTAGCATAACATAACTATTTTTAAGAATTACTTACCTCGATACATTTTAGAATACCAACGCCCCTCCCCCCCGTACAATATAATATTTTTTTAAAGTATTGGTCGAGCATTGTTTTCAAAACTATGAAATATATAAATAAAATATCTATTAAAAATATTGCAGGTACCGCAGTCGGTTAGCGTTAGGCCGCACTTATTGTAAATAGTAACGTCATAACTACAAGAATATGATTTCAGTCATATGATAACTACAATAGTGTAGGATTGTGCACATCATGCTTTACTGTTTTTGTTATTATATAATATACGTATACTTCAGCGTAGTATTGAGATTAAATAAAAATTAACGAACTATAAAAATAAATTAAAAACAAAAAGGATACCACTTTAATAACTCGCTTATGTAACAAAACAAAACAAGTGAATTACTTGCGTTCAATTTAAGATTCATGCTCGCTAGGGTGGCATGGTCCCTTGTTTGAGAAACACCAGTAAGTGTAGATTACTTATGTTTGCTCAAAATTGGTTTTAGAGTGTTTTTGTTTCTCGCAATTCGTGAAATGAAATTAAAAGCAATAGTATCACTGCAGAAAGTAACACCCCATAACTATTAGTTTCTGGCCATCTCTATATATAAAAATGAATGTTTGTCTTCATGTCTATCTATTTTTGATTTTCTCGACCGATTTCCCTAAAAACAGCACAGTTAGTTTTTATTAGTAACCTTAAGGTTTAGAGAGTATTTTTAATGAAATTTTAATTAAATAAAAATATTTGCAAATCCATCACTTTGAAAGTACAAAAAAGTCGATAATCTTTGGGTTGTACCGTATTCACTGCTACTCTCGAAATAACGACTAAATTTGGAATATTCATGCTACTCAAATGGACAGCTGCTCACGCGTCGAAAAACCTTCTGATTTATTCATATACGCACCAGACGGAAACAAATGTGTGTTAAAAAGCAATTCAATAAACAGAATTAAAACACAAACACTTTCTTTCTTTGAGTGGAATTGCAAAGCATGCCGGGTACTCGCTAGTTATTAAATAAATAAAATAGGTGCGAGGGTTTGGTATACTAACGAATCAAAATGAAACATGACATAATTCGTGCACCACGTAATATCCAGACTACAATAGAAAGGGGCATGTTTCTTGCATGCATTTGTGAATCCTTTCTTTGCATTTCCTGCAAAGCTTCTCGGATGTCAGTCGCAAATTAACGCCTTTGATGCCATTCTACAACACTTTGCTACGCTACTACGATTTATGTCGTAACGTTGTTGTTACACGCGCCACGACTTAAACCTCCCAAGTGAACCGGGTAACCTAATGCCGATAATAAATACGAAATGGCATTGTGTTGTGAAAGTTGTATGTATTTGCATACGTTTCTCTGCAGAGACATGATCTTTATATATATTCTTCAGTCGTTCCCTCAATGTCAAGGTTCGTATTTCTCCTTCCTATTATTGCCCCGATGAACTAAGTTCCTTCCTTCTATGAGGACTTTCCAATACACTTATTTAGTTCAGCGCATCAGCGTACTCTCCCTACTTTGCGCGCCTTCTACATTGCCGGTTGGTAACTGTAACTAACCAGTTGTAACTGTCTTGGATCGAATTTTCGGTTTGGCGACCGATGTATCTTAAATATCTTAAGATTCGTTGAAGGAATTCAATTGTTCAATTTTCGATGCCCAGCTCTTTTAGAATCAATATATTAATACCGGTAGATATACCGTAGATAGCTCCGTTGCAACTTTTTTCATAAACGGCGCGTGTATCAGAAATATAAGTTACAACGGAGCTCTCAGCAGCAGGTCCATATATGACCACCACCAGTGACGTGCACACAGTTTTTGATCAAAATAGGCAGTAGGAAAAACAGCGGATTAATTGATAATAGAGATATCTCACTGATTGCTGTTGGATTTGTTCTGTAAAGTACTGCCTTAGACACTAATAAAGATACTAACACAAACGAGCCACTTGAATGCGCAACAGCTTTCAGAATCATATTTTGTGTAGTCTAGTGAACATTTAATAATCTACTCTCACGTTGGCGGCGTTCGGGCATATACTGCTTTTGACAGGTTATAGAAGAAAGGTCGGTGGGACGCTCGCGGCGGTGCGATTAACTAAATTTCGCGCATATTTTTTTAAATGTACATTTATTTTTTACATATTTTTATGCGACTAAGGTAGGGTAGGCGGTGCTTATGTGCCTTTATGGAGTGCATGCCTCTGATGACCACATGTCGAGGGTATCTATATTTTTCCTTTAATCTTGAGGTCAAAACTATGTTATCATTTGTACTACTAGGCTTTTCTATTCGCACTGTTGTTTGACAATCGTAAAGAGATATCGATTCCTGCCCTTAACCTACTTGTAGAAAAAGGAAAGATTCTCTCACAATAGCCATTTGTATGATCTACGCGAATATTTGGCTCAGTCAGCTTCAAATTCGTAGACCCGTGAGCGGCGTAGTCTTGTCGTAGCGGTAATAATAATCTATTTAGCGTGTTCGTTTACCAGTGCGGCGTAGCCCACCCTGCCCCGTCGCACCCCCACCTCGGAGGGGGGCGATGGCGTAATTCAATTACCACACCGAGCTGAAGACGTCTGCCTGAATTGTGACTGTAACTGTATTTCGTATGTCGGTTAATGGGATTTGATTTAGGCGCCATCTCACTCTCGTTTGGAAAGGTCACCGGCAAACTTTGAGGTCTGCATTGTCTGCTGATTTTACTCTAATTCGCCAAAGGCCAACAGGCGGTTTCGGCTAACGGAAGCTAA
The DNA here is from genome assembly GCA_022651775.1 of Drusus annulatus. Classification (NCBI taxonomy): domain Eukaryota; kingdom Metazoa; phylum Arthropoda; class Insecta; order Trichoptera; family Limnephilidae; genus Drusus; species Drusus annulatus. Next base: position 364,326 of record JAGWCC010000362.1, on the reverse strand, counting down.
AACAGGTTGAATGGTTCAGAGAAATTACCTGGAGAGGGTTTTTAGATCATTTGATGATGGGTATAGCGATTTCCAAACCATCACAAAGGTTGAGCAACATTACATGTGGCACTTTGTTAGGTTAATTAACTGCCTCGCAGGAAATGTGGATATTTTTCATGACAAGTTTAAGCACGAACTAGCTTTAAGTTCTAACCTCAGAGCAATAATATACAAGAGAGCGCTGCTGTAGTCAGTTTTGATGAGCTTTGCTGGACTCGGCTAGACCTGGCCGTGACTAGGGTATTTATACATCCGTTCATAGCACATGTCGACATAATGTTTTTGTTTATTCGTATAACCACTTTTTCACAGTATTGTTATACACAAAAATAAAGCATATAACCTAAAAAACCGTTGAGTTATGTCAATTTATGTCGAATATCAAAACGTGTGGGCGGAGTCAACGGAGACGCTGGAAACGAAGAACACTCTTACAGTACTTTAAAGCGGTGTGGTAATTTGGGAAATTTTCTTGTCTCTTTCTTTTTCATGGTGTACGACGTAAAAACCAGGAGTGCTAGAGTGCTAAGATTGAAAAAAAACGTCACAATTGATGTTGTTGTAGCCGAAAACAACATTTTTTTTTTTATTTATATGAAGGTTTTTTCTTTTTAAACTACGTTTTCCCTATTTTTACCTTTATCTTTGTATTATTATGATTACCATTTTTTGTGTTTTTTTTTTCAATGTATTGGTGTAAAACTGTTTTAACAACTTTGAAAGGTGTGTCTATTAATATTGACTATTTCAATATTTCGCATTGTGAAGGATACGTCTGTATTGCTCGGGCTTATAATAGAACACTAGCCTTAAATTACTTCAGTTATGTTAAGTGATTAAACATAAATTTCCAACTTACCTCTACCTCCTTTTCTTCTACTACTATTTCCTTCGCCTCTTAAAATCCCCCACTTTTGTGTGTCACAGTCTCGCTGGTTTCGGGAAGTTAAGCCTCTTCTTCTGGTCGTTTACAATATGAGAGATATTAATTTTTATTCAACTTATTGAAGTAATTTGATTCGGCAGGTCTGGACGTGTTTTAAAACACCTAATCTGCCACTCTAAAATACGTTTACCGCGTTTAACGCTCGTACTGCGAAAATTTAGAGGTTGATTATCCAAGAAGACTTTTTTTATATTCGACTACTGAGAAATTTTATTTCTTTTGTTCTTGGTACTAAGAACTTAAGTCGATTTGTGTCAATTTTGACTTGAACGTTGAAAAATATTGCTAATCCACTGTCAAATCTGTTAAATAACTATTGAATCATAAATAACATATCCGAAAACACTTATCCCAAAATTGCTTTTAATTCATTATCCACAATTTTTAAATACTTTTGTTTTACTTAACATTTTTTTAAACTTGAGCCCTTAATAAAAAGCACCGAAGATTTGTTCAAGATAACTTCGTTACTTCCGCTCGTTTGATTTTTTTCTCCCATTAAAACTTCCCTTTAAAATAATTATTTCCCCCCACGGGAACCTACCCCACCTTCCGAATGTCAGTCGAACACGTGCAGGAAATTAAATTCTTTTTTGAAATTATAAACCCTCTGTTTAAAAACACTTTTTTTAAATTTATTTCAAGACTAGTGAAAAATCACGGAATGTATCTTGACTTGCCAAGATAAAATATAAATTGCTCTAATCCACCCATTTCAAATATAAAATAATGTCTTCTAAAATAAATTATAGGTAAGTACATTTTTGGGTAGGTGGGAATTTGAAAAGATTCTTTAAAAAAAATCGATAATTTCAGTTAACATCAGTTCCATATTAAAAAGTTCTCTCTCGCACAAATTATGTATGCTTATAATAATAATAATAGGGTTCGAGGGGGTGACTTCATAGTCTACATGCAGGGCTCAATATATGGGGATTTGATCCACTGAGCTGCAGCTATGACAATGGTGTTAGTAGTTTCGAGTGTTATCAAGAAAATGTTGTTTCTAGGGTGTGCGTCGTAAGGCGGAGACAAATGCACCCGCCCTTAGGTGAGCGTTGCCGGGGCACTGCAGCCTCTAAATTTGTGGGAGTTGCGTGATGGAAATTTAGTGGCAGGGTGTATAACTATTGGGACCACACTCTTGGAATGAATTGCCAAGATGTGAGACGCGCAACTGGTGGATAGAACGTATGTTCTCACGGCGGCGGCTTTTGTTTCTAGTCTTACTTGTTAGTGTATTTGTGGTATGATTTAAAGGCATACCACCTAACTTCTCCCTCCTTCTCACAACAGACGCATGCATCAGAAAGAGAATCTACAAAAAAGCTATTCACAATAGAACAATATAACTTATTCATTATTTTACGACTAAACAGTATAATTATTTTCGGTAGCGATGGTAGATATTATATTTGCTTCTCGGTGACGTACATCATAAAAGCTCCCATATGGACGTATATTAAATATATTTTTGAGGGTTTTGCCTGCTCAAGCGTATAAAATATAATCAGAATAAATTATGAATATTCACTTTCACCAACAACAAAGAAAACAAACAATGTAAAATAGTTTCAGAGTAAAAATAAAAGACTGGTTGAAAGAAATCAAAGAAAAGGATTTAAACAGAAATATGAAGAAAAAAACTTCGTAGGAGTTTGAAACTTAAAAACAATCTTTGATAAATCCAAATCTAGTCCGCTTCAGTACAGGGTTCCCCTGTGAGAAGGACTAAGGAAACCCATTAAAAAATCTTTTTTAACCTTAAAATTGATTATTATGTAAAAAAATAATATTTAAATGGAAAATAAATAAAACAATTAAAAAATAAATTATAATTGCTAGTTGGGAAATTTCTAAATGAATAAATATAAACAATGCCTTAAGTGAGTGTTTAGACTTTTACGGTATCTGCGTCTTAAAATTAACAAATCTTCCCCGAGATCGTCTCCTCTTCTTTCCACTCTAATTCATTATCATGAATATTTAAAAGTTCTGCAGCCACTTTTAAACTTAGTCCTCCGAAGCCAAAATAGTTGTCCTAACGTGCAAATAATAAACAACTATCCCAAGTAAAAGTGTGCACGTGACATCTCTGAGTAAATTTTAAAGTTGTTCTTAGACCCTAACTAGTTAGGGCTTCCTAAAGTTGATTAACGGAAATATTGAAGCCTTATCTATCCGCACCCAAACCGCGAAGCCTCGGTCTTTTCTTTTGTGAATATTGATAGCAATTTTTACTGCAGTTTGAACATATTTAAACTTCTCGATTTGTTAACAAAAAATAATTGTTTTCTACATTTTATCCCACAAATCTGTAATCTATCGAAGCTCGCGACGAGTGTTTGTAGATATGTAATTAAATGTTTTCGTCTGTTTTAAAACGCCTCCTTATATCTTTGTGATTATCTGAGTATTTTATGGGAATTTAACTATAGTTTTTAGTTATTATTAGTATTGTAAACCACCCATGTCGTATTATTTTACAAAAATTGTGCTGTAAAAGTAACACATAAGTTACTTGTTGTTATTGTGAAATGGTTTGACATGGCATGATTTAAGTTTGTGCCTCGTCTGATTAAAATGTTATATATATTAAAAAGTTTTCTTTATATCTAAAAATTAATTAAAATGTTCATCTGTATAAAACCATAAAATCTACCCCATAAGTAGTTGTGTAGAAAATAAAATAAAATAATTTTACCGTAGGTATTTTGCTGTTTATGAAAAAATAATAAATAATGCTATGCGTTTCAAATTATCTTAAAGCTAAAGCGTATTTTATTGGTGATATAACATTTAACCTCCGCACGTTTTTTTTTCTATTTTAAATATGTCTGTTGTAGAACGAAACAACTTACGTTACAAAGTACAAAGCTGAAAAGTCATCGGTTACAGAGAAACGTGAATACGCAGAAAAACGATATTTGTTGGTCAATACAGACATAAAGGTTTTAACAATGGGTTTCTGCAATGGTGTACAATAGCTGGAAATAAGCGTGGGTAGTAAAAAGTAATTTTTGCACGTTTTGTAGATTGGAAAATTCCTCGATTCATCTGCTTGCATCGCTGATAAACAGCAACATAAAGCCTCATGTTAACTACTTTTTATCATTTATTTTATCATTTATTTTATCATTGCATTTTAACTTGAAAACAACAGACATGTTTGTAATTGAAGAATATTGTTTGATGATTTATTTATTTTACTCACGGATAAAAACAATTTTAATTGATTTCTATCCCAATTTCCACACATTAATTTCATTCAAAACAAATTATAAACCATTTCTAAATTTAATTTTATAATATAGGCATTACCTCAGTTGGATTTTTATTATAAACGTTATCTGCGCTTAAAATAATTAATGCTGTTTGTATAATTGAGTTAAGTACGGGATTACTGTTTTTTGTCAAATTAATCCTTCACTAAAACAGCAGAAAGTCTAGATGGCGGATTCGTTCTAAAATGTGGCATTCGGTAAGCCCTCACACAGCCACGCATTGTTTCCCTGCGGAAATATGAATAGCAAGAAAGCTTGAACGGTTCAAAACGCCTGAAACTTCTGAAATCTGCCAATTAGATTTAATGAAATTTGCATTTTGTCATAGGCGTCAACGTCGTACTCTCAAGCAGTAGGTGGCGCTTTATATACCACCCTACTTATACTTAAAGCTTAGATTATTCCCTTCATAACACAATAAGAAACTTATGTGTTTTGAACACAATAGACAAAGAAGTGGTATTGTACCACCATATACGTCAAATACACTAGATTGGCCTTCGTAACAAAAACAAATTAGTAATAGGTTTAATTGAAGTATCTTTATATAGGTATCTTCATCTTCCTTCTGAAGGCCATACAGCTCTTTGGTCTCGTTTTTGTTGCCATTTCTTATTCCAATGAATCATTCATTTTTGCTTCCAACAATCCTTCTCTCCCAGCTTTTCCATGTCGCCAGCACATCCAAGAAGTGCTGTCTTGGTCTACCTGTTGGCTCAGTTCTAGATGTCTTGGCTTTGTAAAACACTGCTGGTTGTGAGGGGTTGAAGAGTCAAGGGACGTATTCCTCGCTTGCTCCTGTCTCCATATTCGTACTGCAGTATCTAAGGCCAAGGATCACGCCAAGAACTCACATTTGAATCAGAAAACACGTTATCAGTGTTCATCATTATCGTTGGGTATAATTGAATGGGATTGTTTTGTAGTGGCGAGCCTATCTACCATGGTAATTTGTACGACTATATTATTCGGAGCTGAATGTTATTTATTTTGTCGTTTACTCAGAAGTTATAGTTTGAAATTTTCAATGCTTTTGTACACGGATGACGATCTTCATATTATTGTGTCCTTTAGGGATATTTAGGATAAACTTTGTGGGAGGGAAGTCAAGTGTTATACGGAATTTACATCCTTTAAACATTGAATGGATCGCATTGTTAAATGACTGAGTGAAACTTATACCTAAAATTATATTCAAGCGGATGAAATACTACTAGAACATGGAGATATTACAGAATTCTACTTGGCAACTAGAGTTGATACACAATTTATATCAACTATATATATATATATATATATATATATACATATTGTCATGTCCGTTTTAAATGATCCTTTTATTTATTTTCAATTATTCTTCTCAATGAATCCGAAGCGATGTCATTCAGACCTAATAAGATTTAATGCAAATTACATTTGATGAACCGAATCCTTACCAAATCCAGACGCTTTATTCGATTGAACTTCATAAAAGAAAAATCGTTTTTGAAATAAAGTTTTCATTTGGTAAAGAAGGTCAAATTATTCAAATACGTAAGATTGAAGTATGCATTTCGGTATTTCCTTTCGTTTATTAGTTATTTCCAGTTTCTACAAGATCTTGAATATCTTATTTTCTCTGTTTTATGTTAGTAAAAATATCATTACCTATTTTATGTATACGTGCAGTAATGATTACGTCCGGCTTTTCCTTGGTTTTATGATTTAAATACATGTTAGATCCGTGCATACTCGTACGTCAGTGCGTCCGTACAAAATAATACATTCCCCTTAAAAATAAATTCAGTATTTTCGATGTTGCAGGTAATTGGTATTCGTATTTAAAAAAAAAAAAAAAAAGAATCTATAATGTTTTCTAACATCAAAAAAGTAAGTTAAAAACTTTTTCGTTTTTACATAAATAAACAGAACGTAAGACTTAGGGTTTTGTCATATTTATTGTAATTTATTTGTAAACTTGATTTTTTAAATGATTTTGAATGAGACAATTGAGATTTTTTCTAATAACACAAATTTTGAAATCTGAAGGGAATGCAGAGTTTTGTCACACAACCCTAGGTGTTTGTTGCAAAGAAGTTACAGCCTTCTGCAACTTCAATTTAAGTGACGGACTCTTTACGATTGTCCATTTTACTTATATATTTTTTGTAATTATTATTTTACTACACATACGTAATAAATAAATTTCACCTCATAAGAAACCGAAGATTAAAAGACCTGCCGGTTATGTTAACCCTAACCTGTGACACATTATACCAAATGACAGAAGAATACAAATGAGTTCCCTACTTTCTCGGCATTAAATCAGTCTGAAGCAGTTTTCTAATTCCCGCACACTTATGTTACCGAATCAAAACTTTAAATTTATGGCCATCGGTAAATACTGGGTTTTATGTTCGATTCCTATGCTTATTGTCGTGTGCCGTTTCCGGCATTCTTGTTGGAGAATGCATTCGCGTCCATACCATTGCATTGGCTCGTAGCCAAATTCGCCAGGCAACCTGCTATAAGATTCTAATCTCTGGAATACATCTCGTGCATAAATCTCAACATAACCAAGAGTGCTTACTAATTGAATAAATCACCAGTATTTTCATATTAAAGCGAGGGAGCGCCTCCCAATTCGTGGGACCGCATTCCTGCTTAATCCATTCTTTACCAAACCAGGTTATTAAGATATTCTCGGATGTTTTTAAATCAGTTAATAAGGGAATCATTAAATTTGCTGTGAATTTGTAAATTTTCTGATGATCCAGCATCGGTCGAGATGAACTTTTACAAAATAAGACACCTAAGAAATAATTCCAGATTTCTTTTATGCAACTTGAAATAAATTAAAGTTTTCACATTGAAGAAGGAATATTATACGTTTTCACATAACTGCAAATCTGTTCATAATGCAGTTTTTTTTTAAATTTCTTGTTTTTCTAATAGGCAGAATTGGTAAAAATGCATATTGACAAAATAGGACATCTTCATAGTATTTATTTATCTATCTATATATACGCATTTGAAATAAATCCATCTCGCTTCCCGCAATGATTGAGTAAAACCCGCGTATCTAAATCCTTTAATTATTTTAGTTCAATTTGAAAATATTGAAGATTTTTGTAAAGTGGTTAAGATTAGTGTTAAGTGGTTAGGATTTGTGGTTTACAGACACTTTTAGAAAAATATAAGGGAATTTAGCTTGAAGATTTTCAAACTTCGGTGAAATGATTTAATTTATGACGCGAAAGTTTGATAATTTGTGGATGGCAAGGGTAAAGAGTATAGTTAGACTGGAATACCGTTCCATCGCGTTAAGCTTTCGGTAATTATACGAGCGGAGTTAAATGCACGCCTTGAAATATACATTTTAATTTTATAGTCTTAAGCGATTAATGGACGCTCTGTTCAACATCAGTCTCCCGTCCCTTGTAATTCCCACTCACCGCTCTCTCCTCTCATTGGATACAACCTCGAGACGCGGCTTCCAATAGACTCTCCTTTTTAATTAACATCCTTTAAACTTTATTATAAATCTGTACCGACCTTTAGCACATTTCAACATTATTAAATTCGGAGTCTGAGAACATAAGGCTTTCGAAACATTCTGTTTATTTTTCTCTTTGTGCCTTGGGGTCATACCAGCTGCATATTTGTAGACTCTCAGTTTCTTAAAGATAAATACATTAAAATATTGTTTGGAAAATCTAGTAAAAAGGGAAACCATTTGCTAAAATAGAATCCTTATAGTTAATCTATGCTCCGGCCTCTATTTTAAAATAGGTATTTAAATGCCCAGCTGGGCGGAAAATAAATTAACTATTAAGAGTAATGACTGCCACTACTGGACAGCTAAGTTCGCACATTTGTAAACGTTTTTTTACATTAAAAAAAATGTGTGATTAATCAAATTTTAATTTTTCAAATATTAAAGTGTTTGCTGACCCTTCAATACGTTTACCGTCAAAATTTATTCTTATAACCCAACCTTACTTACCAAATAACTGCATTCATTCATCGACACGCATCGACTTCGGTAACTTTTTTCTCTCATCGAATCAACAAGTTTAATTTTTCAAGGCTCTTATATGATTAGTTTTTAGAAAACACTTAATTTTTTCCGGTATCTCTCAGAATGCAGTTTTTTTTTCTTAAATACAATCTAAAGGCGGAAAACTGATTTTTATATAAAAAACGTTTATAACTCATCATTATTTGTTAATTGACATTGATTTAAATTTGATCCAGCCAGGTGGAGGGCATAATGTTCGGAGTGTGTTGACTATTAATTATATTTTCTATTATTTTTACGGGTCTTCACAACTATTGAGTAAAATTTAAAAAAGGATGGAAATCAGTATAATACAGTAATATTTAGGGGGCGGGGTTTGGTATCCAGGAGGGATGATGAGGGTACTTATAATATGCCTATGTTATCTGCCGTGAATAGATACCTACCCCTATGAAGCCCTATTCTGTGCCCTTAGAACCTTTCATTTCGCCAGAAATCGCGTGCAGAAATACATTATACAAACAAATAAATTATTATTTTCATCCGATTTAATTTCTTTTGTTTTATTTTCATTTATTTTTTCCGATTTCGCTCTTAAAAGGTACTTTTTCTCTTCTATTTATGAATTATGTTGTATTTAACTTAGATTTTTTTAAATGCGGTAGTTGTCACGTTTTCAGTGCAAATGCTATGAAATAAATAAACTTAATGTCAATAGAAATAGTATCGGTGAACGAAAGTGTCTATTTTCGAAAGCGCGATCTCAGTCGTTTGCTGTTTTTGTTGTTAGCGTTTGAAGCTTACGCTACGTCTACTAAACTAACTAGCCATTTCTCCGCAAGAGTAGGCAGAGAGGATGGAATGCCACACAATCTGTTTTGGCACAGCGCCTTTGAGGTGCTACATAAATTAGCCAAGTATTATTATTTCTTGCACCATCCTATTTTAATACATTGTCTCAGTTGTCATGTATTATATTCTCCTGTTTTAAAGAGCCTTGAGCTGGCCTAAGTATTTGATCCCCTTGATTGTGTCATGTATTCTTGAGGCCTCACCGATTTCTTCTTCATTATTATTATTTTTATGCCATTTAGTCTTTTAATAACATCTATATTTTCAATTAACAGTACGACATATTTATTATAAAAGGAATAGAGACGGTTGATAGTAAAAAGTTCCATTCATTGTGATTTGGATCGAAAATTTCAACATTAAGGTTGCTGTTTGAGAAAGGGTTTTAATCGTCCTCCATAATATCTTGATTCTGTAAGAATAACGACCTTAATCCATCAATCTCTTTTTTACGTAGATAGAGTTTTCTAGCTTATGTAGACGAGCTTCGTTTAATCCCATGTTCGGATTTGACCCCTAATCTTACCGCGAAGCACTTGATTCGTATAAATGAAGGATTTGAGTCTTTATATGATTATTTTTAGTTCAAACATCTGTCAGTCTGTTATTAACTTTGAACCTAAATGGTTGATAGTTATGACGTGGGTTTACTTGGCTGACATTAGCGTTTCCAAAAATTGATCCTAAATCATTTTCTCGGCCATTGTGATATACATTAGGGCATTAAATCCGTATGGGAATTAATTTAAGAAGATAACCATTTCATTTTATAAAAAAAACATAAAGTAATATCTAAAAAAACATTAAAAAATAACTTTGTACAAGACCACTAATATTATTTTATTTTTTATGACCGATCGGTTTCGCTTAGCCTAAGCAACATCAGGATATAAAATTAAACTAAACAAAAAATACAAAGTGTGCGGTTATATATATATATATACATACCGGGAGAACAAAACATAAAATAAAAAAAAAACAGAGCAATGAGAAAACAATAGAATAAAATTTTAATTGAAACAAAGGAACAGAGAAAAAGAGACAGATAATATGAATTAAAAGATACAAAACGTCAACTGAGAAGCTGATTATGATGCTTAGGCTAAGCGAAACCGGTCGGTTATAAAATAAAAATAATATCAAAGTTATTTTTTCATTTCTTTAAACATGTCAAACCACAAAGTGATTGATTTCTACGAATATATAAATTAATATGATGTATCTTCTAGCTAATATTGATGTTTTGAATGAATATGGTTCAATTATGTATATACGACGTGTTTGTATGAAACTCCCTCGTCAAAGTCAATGACCTTCCACCCCAATAGAATTATATCTAAAATAATTATCACTCCCCCCCCCTTCTCCAACAACGATTAATATTTCCCTCCCCGACGACTGATAAAATTATGACCAAACTCCACCATTGCTAAAATTATCATTGCCACTAACGACGACCGAAAGTATATTTGTCGGTGATTTAACGAACGAATTAAACTTTTTTTTTAGGTAAATGCATCATTTGCCAATATGTATTCATCAGAATGTATTTTAGGACAATTAGTTTATTTATTATGATTAATCATTGCAACATCTCTACAAAACCCATAAAAAATCTGACACACCCTAGTGTGGTTATGATTAATTAGTTTTAATTCAAAGTTGCCAAATTATTTTGTGAAGTTTAAGGATTATTTTCGAAACGCGCGGCTGTCATTATCAATATTGAATTTCAAATAAACCAGTGACATCTAGCGATGTCCCTAATATTACAACTTGAGTAAGTTACTAGACCCCGTTCTATTCTCCCGGGAAAACGAATTAGTTCATTCCTAATATATGTCGTTACGTTCTATCATTATGTTTTCTGTTAATTTTCACACGAATATCATTAGTAATCATTATGATGTGAGACTAAGTGGTTGTAATTAAACAATTTCAGTGTCTTCATGCGAATTATTGAAGGATATCAAAGCTGAAAGACAGAAACCAAAAACAAATCGAGGTTACATGTTTATATAACCCTAATATATTTATATAGGCCGGGTAGGTTCTCTACTTTACATTAAATATTACGAAGGAAAGTTATTTTTTCAAAGGCTTACAGAAACATTTAATAAGGTTGTTTATGTTTATCTTTAATCATTTTATTTCTCCTTGAATTTCAGAAATACCCATTTACATTTTTTGTGTTATAAGTTAAAAATAGAGACCTGAAATTTTTAATATAAAATAAATCACAATTTTATTTTTGCTAACGGTATATTATGTAAATAAAGGATTTTTTTAAATTATATAAAAAAATATTTTAAAATAGATCTCATTAAAAACGCGTAAAATATGTTGATTTCCCGGATCTCCATATTTATGTAAAAAAATATCTTTTTGGGTTGAAAAAGTGCCGTGAACATCTATATGGTGTTATAAGTCGCTCAATTAGAGTTGACCCAACAACCCATTTAGAATTGTGTGTATTGGTGCATATTTATATACTTTCGACAGTAATTTCCTTATGAAACATTACTGAGGAACAGGATTTTGTATTGATTAGACTTACTTATTGTTTTTAGCAAAAAAGGAACAACAATTGTAAATGTTGTTCGAATTTTAATATTTGGAAAGCTTCACAGTGTTCTTGTTCTATGAAAAATAAATTCTTTTTAATTTTTGTTGGAAGTCAATAATAAGTTTGAAACATGCTGTATGCAAGCAATGCATCTGTGTGAGTACTGCGTTCGTACCAATTCTGTCTGCGATACCTATACAATGCTCTAATCTCTGCGCACCCAGCAGTTGCAGAAACGTATTATGTACTACCGAAAGTTCACTTAGTAAACGATTCCGAGGCATTGTTGATCCACCCGAACTCAGTTCATTCACTCACCCGACATTAGTTTGACAATTCGTTACTAGGGAAGTTGGGTATTGATGTCGGATTTGTAAGGAAATATCGGTATCAAGTTTTCCGTACTCTCTTCTCTCTCTGTGTCCTTGTTCTCTTCGAGGAAAATAGTGTAATGGAATAGGGGAAATTCACGTTTGTAATTAAGGAATAACTCGTTATATACTCAATATACAGAACCTTCTGCTTTATTCCCTTCTCCTTATACCTAACTGTGGCTGTCGTAATGACTTTTATTTTTTTAATATATTTATTCCAAATCTCAGGGAGGATTGTGCAAACCTATAAGTTCCACATAATACATAAAATAAAATAAATACGAAGATAATAAATACAAATAAATGAAAACATGATAATATAGTAATAAATAATAATTTATCAAAAAATAAAATTAAAATTGAGCTACGTTTCAAGACATCATAAATTGACTCCATTTCGTATAAACGGGCCCTGCAAGAAGTCCAGTGCTGCCATCACAATAGTGTTTTCGCTCGTGCCTATTCTTATTGTGTAGTTGGCGATACGTATTCTTATTAAAAAATAAATAAATACTTAGAAAACATCACTTTTTATGTTAAGAATTTACTGCTGAAATTATAATGTAAAGTCTCAACGTCATTATAAACCCCCTTATCCGAGTTAAAATTCTGTTTTAAAACAAGTTTTTTCTCTGAATTTTCTTAATATTGAGATAAGAGCTTTGCAGTTAGAATCTCTTGAGGATGTTTTGATAAAATCATGTTATTTCCTCCACCTCCCACAAAATAACAAACCCTTTCAAATTCCTCTAATCTTATGAACCCTTTCGAGCATTGGCTTGTTTCGACCTCTTAAGAACAGTACTCGTTTCCCGAACGAGCAGCACTTACAAATTTCTTATGAAAGAAAATATGACGTTATCTTCTAGAAGATGTATTCAAAGCCCGTGAATACCTTAAATATAAATTATAATTTTTTTAAATTCAGGCTTTCATCATGAACCCTTGTAGTGTGTAGTGCTACGTCAAAGTAAAGCGACTTAGGTCTGAAGTTTGCGGACTAGTTTCCCACTGAAAGGATTTTTACCATTTACATTTTAAAACATTAATTCGCGGTTTGCATTACACTGTGATATTATAATCCAAAAACTTAATAAATTGGATTCACCTATTTATTTTTAACTGGGCCAGTTTCAACCATCCATGAATATCTCTACTGAACATAAATAAATATTTTTCGTAGAAAGCAAACACTTTGTGGTTTGACATATTAAAGAAATGAAAAAATAACTTTGTATAAGACCACGGAAATATATTTTTTTATGACCGCCGTATATCTGTATCTTTCTTTATGTTTCTTTGTTATTATTCAATTGCTATTATTTTGTTTTCTCATTGTTCTGTTATTTTATTTAATATTTTGTTCTCCCTCTGTATCTATATATAACCGCTCATTTTTTTAAAGTTTGATTTTGTACCCTGATGATGATTATGCTAAGCGAAACCGGTCGGTCATAAAAAATAAAATAATATCCGTGGTCTTAAACAAAGTTATTGTTTCATTTCTTTATAAATATATAATTGAATACTGGAATTAATTAAGGCTCTAAGTGCCAAAAAATTAACAACTTTTTTTTTACAGAATCGTATTTTATGATGGAAATAAAATACGATTCTTTAAAAAAAAACAGTTCTTATTTTTTTGGTACTTAGAGCCTTAATTAATTCCAGTATTCATATGTATAAAAAATTATTAAGTTTTTTATTAATTTTATTTCAAACCCGGAAAGGCTGCAAATTGGTCAGAATTTGGTGAGTGTTATGTAATTTGGCTGAGAACATATTATTTTGATGTAGAAACATTGTTTTTTGAAAATTTGCATTAAAATCGCTTAAACATACAAACCTACATATTGTTACCGAATTTGTTAAAATAATTATTTTGCTCGTGACATAATTAAACTAAAGAAATATGAACCACGATAAATAAATGTGTATTTGTCCGACTTTCTACACCCGCTTTTATGCGTCCCATTAAATTTAATATGTAATTTGCCAAAAGGTAAAATGATAATATTAAATGAATAAATCGTAGAGCCTAAATACCTCCGTTAATAAGGGGTTGTTTGTATATTATTTGCAAGTGTATATTGAGTCCCGATACCCTCGTCATCCCCCTCTCCTAATCGAACCAATATAACCCGTCTCCGAGTCGCAATAAAGCCTGAATGTTCTTTTATCCGTGGCAAATTATGAAAAACCTTTCAGGATTTTGTTCGCCATTGAATGTGCTGTTCTTCTTGCTCTCGTGTATCCGGCTGCCATTTTCATACTTCAAATACAGCCGTCAAAAAGTGGATTTTTCGTCGGTGCCTACTTTTGTTAGGTGATATGTTGACATTTTGGTTCAAGTGGTGACCGATGGTTCGTTACTACGAATAATTTCATTTAAATCCTAACAAAACAACCGTTTATTAAGGCTACATTTGTGTTTTTAATATTGATGTTTATAACTTACTTTTTTCCAATTAAAACACATGCAGCATGTAAAATATTTTCTCCAATCAGTGTCTAGACCTTTTGATAAAGGCAGCATCGCACATCATCTTTATTTTACAAGTTTTAAGACTTTAGGCAGTCTTCAAAAAATATACATTTTTTAAAATTATTTATTAATATTTTCGTAGAAAGCAATCACTTACTTAGTCATAATTTAAATGTTTTTCTATTGTTTTCTCATTGTTTTATTTTATAATTTGTTCTCCACCTGTATGTATATATAACCTCACACTTGGTATCTTTTGTTTAGTTTAATTTTGTACCCTGATGATGCTTAGGCTAAGCAAAACCAGTCGGTCATAAAAAATAAAATAAAATTCGTGGTGTTGTACAAAGTGGTTTTTTTCATTTATTAAAATGAATATTCGTATTACTTCTCTGATTTATGTTTGCTTATATATTTTAATCTATAAGTAAAGCCTTGCTTCCTATTATTAAACATACGTGTATGTGTTATATATGCTTATTGGATTATAAATCTTTGAGTTCTCAATCTTGTGGAAATGGTATAGAGTTAAATATAGAACGTATGTTATTACTCTGTTATATTTCCCATGTTCTAAATATAATTTATAAGTTTAACTCTGGATTACATAGGCGCTTTCTCTAATTTTCCATATTCTCTCATACGATGTGCAGGCCCCAATGCTTGGCGTTACGCTGTTAAATGTACCATGGCTAAGTGAAAAGTGATAAACACTTTCCGGTTATTTGATGTTTTATTCATAGGGAATGCTCATGCGTGGAAGTCTACCACAAAAAGCCATTACTGTTATCATTCCCAAGTGATATTCCTTGCGTAAGGATCTTCTGGTTGAAATGTCTCATATTTTCAACATTAAGAATCTCGACACGTTTTTTTTTGGTTTTTTTCGTGTCTTTTCTATTCAGCGGGCTTCTGTTTTTGTATTTGTCTATTAGTATGCTTTGAAGTGAAAGCTTTCATATTAGAGTGGACGTGCTCAAAAGATTTTTTTCCCAATGGGTTCAAATTATTAAAAAAAAATCTTATTAGCTGTTATTTTTCGCTTGAAAGCCGTTTCACCCTTTGAAGGTTTTATCAAACAGCGCTATTGTTTGAAAATGCCATCCTCACGCGAAATATTAGTATTATTTAATATCTTACCTCTAGTAAATGGAGCCGCGGGCGTTTAATAGATAAATACAACTGTTTTCTGAAGATTTAAAAATTCTCAGACACTGAGCTTTGCGATATTTTATCAACGATAACTTAGTACAATACAGCGTAACTTTCATAGTTTTACTTTTTTTCTTCTTTCAAAATCATTAAAAAGACAACTTATTTATTGTTTTATATTTTTCAATGAGAATATGTTTTCAGTTCAGGTCATCGTGAGCAATGGGTTTTTTAAATATCCATCTAAGTGTTAAAATGTGAGACGTTGTTGGTTTGTTTAATTGTTTACAAATTCATGTTTCGGACGAAGTCGAGTAGTAAAACTGATTGACTTGTTTTAATTATATGTTTAAGTTCTACGCCCAAATTACACCGAAACTATGCAAATTCAGTGTGTAAAATAGACAAACAAAACCACTGTTTGTGTATTTTGTTAATTACGTTATGAGTTTCTGTCCTTTTGAAACCTTATTTTTATTCCCTCCATTGAGGGTGTTGATGAGTCAAAATTGACATTTTATGATTCTTGCAATGAATAATTTTTCACGTGCCAGTGTTTTAATTTTTGTGGAATTCGTTTTTGTCAAATTTGATTGAACTTATCGTATCTTATGTGCATTTTTTTATAACTATTTTTATTATAAACTAAAGTAGCCGAGGATCTTAACTGCTCGGCTTTTGGTCCGAATAATATATCTGTCTATAAGTAAGTGCTATTTCGAATAGTTCGGTGTTTGGTGACATGCCCCGAATGTAAGGCCGGGGACAGGGTGTTCCGGGAAATTGCCCACCGCAGATCGCCACAGAAATGGTCGCTCTCCTCCCGCTGGATTCATCCCAGCCTCATATCCTGGACCGGCCAATCGCTTCCATCAAACGCGCTGAATCATGACCCGCAATCAATAGCCTTTCAATTACAAACAAACGTGAACATTTGGGAATCTAGTTGGAGTTTTGATATTGTTTTCAATGACGCCCCAATACAAAAGCTTTATTTTCGACAGATCAAAAAAAAATTAATACCACACAAGAGTCCCAACTATCCGGCGCCAGTGGGACTGTGGCACCCCTATTCGGTGTATATTGTGAGACTGAAGGCAGAGGGCGGGGAAAGATATGGTTGGGAAGAGCTTAGGTATTCTGATGTAGTCACTAAATACGGCCAAAGCCATTTCAAGCAACATTTAGATTCTGGATAATAACCTTTCACCAAGACTACACGGATAGTGTGTACCACTTTGACACGGAAACTCTAAGGTGAAACAAAAAACATTAGATTCTAAATTAAACCGGTTTCACCTTATAACGGGCATCTTCAGACTGGTACAATTTGAAGTGAATATATGGTATATATATACTATTTATGTTCGGAACGGACGCTTATTGGTTCTATATCATGAGTAGTGTATACTTTGCCTTATGTCAAAGCCATATAGGATATGAAATAGCTGGTTGGGGGGGGAGTTGCTATTACCTTGCTAGGTCCTCTTATAAATAAACAAAAAGTAATTTTACGAATTATATTTAGAAAACCCTTCAGGCACCCAACAACGCCACTCTTTCAACTTTTAGGAATCCTCAATAATATACAGTTATATCGTAAAATAGTGTTAAAAATAACTCATTATTCAAAATCTTTGATGTATATCACACATAATAAAAATACAAGGGCCAAACAACAAGAAAGACTTTTAGTACCTAAATACAATACAGCTTTTGCACAAAGATACCATCTGTACATCGCGCCTCACACTTACAACAAACTCCCACCACAGACTGTAGCCATCACCAATATGTATTCCTTTAATCGAAACATTACTAAATGGTTAATGAGTAAGGACCGTAAGGAAATTGAAGACCTCCTAAAATAGCACTGACAAACTAGAACATTGTGTAACAAATATCATCATTTAAAAAAAATATTCTACTTGTACTCACTGTCACTTACCTCAGAACAGGTTCTTATGACCTAGTGAGGTAGGTAATGTAAAAAAATAATGTAAGAAACAAAAAGTTAATGAATAAAAAATAAATAAATAATGAACATCTGTGACTTAGTAGTTAGTTTTATTGCTGAGAGGTGGATTTGAATGTAATTGTAAAACTGCCCCTGTCAGCAATAAAGCAAAATAAAAGTCACAGATGTTCAATATGATATAGACCCAATAATCGTCCATTCTGGACTTTAATAGTACATTCAGTCTCAATAAAAAAAAATAGTGGAATTAAGTTTAAAAAATTGGTATCATTAAATTATTTAAATATCTACACAGCAATTCTGAAAAATTTTTAACACAATTTACGAGGAAACTTTTTGATTTACTGTGTAATGTATATTATTTATCATTTTCATTTAGCGTTATTTGGTGATTACATCACATCAAGAGCGCTTTACGTAAGCTGTTGTGATTGAAGCTTTTTCTAAATAAACATGTTTTTATTTTTCTTTGAAAGTCCTCAATGCCAGTTACAGACCTCCGCTTCTAACGGCAGGCCATTCCTAGGATGTTTAACATGACAATGAAAACGTTTCGCCGCATTATCTTTTTAGATTTCATCATTAAAATATTTCCGTGATTACAAGTTTTTTCCCCGTATTTTGGCCATTTTGCCTATTTTGTTAAAAATCTGTCGAATTCAAATAAAACTTGATTGACGTTTTTTCAGCTGTCAAAAGTTTTACTGGATATACCACAAATCAGGGGATAATGATAATGACCGCTTTAATGCCGATTAGTTTGTGTGTCTTTTAATGATAAATAGCGTTTCGGATTGCGATTGTGAAAGGTGAAAATATGAAGTATTATTTGGTAGGAGACAATTGTTAATCGAAAATCTAATTAAACTAACATTAATTTAGAGACTTCAATTTCCACTATCTCCAATACCTATCTCATATTTCGCAAATTCAGTCTCAAAGTATAGTTTTCCGTACTCGAATTGACATTGAAGAAAATTTCATCACTTCGTGTTAATAATGTGAATGATTTATGCCGCATCGCTTGTTTATCGTCTACAGTCGGCTAGGATTCTAGCTGTTGTACCGAATTAATTGATTTACGAAGTGACTTTCATAAATCGGCCGTGATAAATAATGTTTTTCAATAAACTGTTTCCAATGGATATTGGTTTTAAAAGCCTTTAAATTCAGGAAAGCTGATGTAAGCTTGCAAAAAATCCACAGTCGTGACAATGAATACGCAATAAGTCCAGGCACCAAAACACGCCAAATAAAATATTCAAATGTTATTTTTGATTGCGGAGTTTTGAATTATGTCACGTATTCTCACAGTGCCAATTCAAGCTAACAATCGTCCATTGTTTAAGGCGATCCATTTTCTGAAATAACCTTGATTTTTGCTAGTGGTAATAAACTCATGGCGCTGGTTACCACAGAGTTGAAATTACTTCGTCAAGTCAGCCGTTTATCTATAAATACGCTTGAAATATCTTGAATTAAAAAAAAATATTAAGCTCAGTTTCATTTTTTTTTTGTGCGTTTCCCACCAGAATTTAAAGTTGCCACATTATTCAATAAAACAAACCGGATAAACTGTTCGTAATTTGTAAATCTGATAGCTCTATGTCTTGAAGCATTTTTACAGACATTAAAAGGAAAAAAAAGGTTGATTTGAGTTTAGGCCAAGATGTGTCCTACCAGAATTATCCATGAATAATTCTAGGGCGTTAATCCAACACAATCAATATCCCCACTCAATGTTGGTTGATTTAATTTCTGTGAACTGCGATTACCAGAACGCTTCTGTTTTGTGCAATTCCTTCATTCGATCCCCTTGTAATCACTTAATTTTACATTTTCACTTCGAGTCCGCGATCTGCATTCACCTCTCATGTTGATATAGCCAGGCTTTCCTACGGACCTTTTAAAGGGGCTTGGGACGAAGGCCAGTCGCAGAGTAAACCAGAGTAGATTGTCTACGTACATTTCTGCTTTATCTGTACTTACGTTATTCGTTTATACTCACCCTTTTGCAATAGTGATCGGAATTTTAAGTTGTCTTGTCGACTGAAAATTAACTGTCTTACTTATTTATACTTGATGTGTGTTTCTTTCGATAGATATTAAAATTTTGGGTTTTTACTTGAGGGTAAATACGACAGGAAATATTATGATCATTAAAAGATAAAAATAATTTTTCTAACTTTGAAGAGACATCTCCGAATCATTTTTTTCCAATAGGGTAATTCCAACAATTGAACGACTTATCTCACGTAAACGAAGATTGATTCTGACACGGTATCACGAATAAACATAAATACATATAAAAAAACTGACCATTACCTCTCTGTTCTGATGATAAACTTTGTAAGACTGTACAAAACGTTGATACAAGACTGACAGCTTAGACCCCAAAAGTAAACCAAAGTAATATTATTGGTCGTGAGAATTTTTAATATTTCTCCCCAATATAAAAGTAGATTCGCATCAAATTAATTTACCTTATTCGTATTAATAGTAATCCTTGATCAACTGGATAAATAATCTCAAATTTCAGTAAATAATATTGTAACCTCATGTATCAAGTTGTATTGAATCAATGTTGTTGTGCTGGCATGTCAGGAAAGGTAACGTAATATTCTGTCGGCCAGTCAACCGGACGCCTTGCCTATTCAATGTTATTTTCCTGTCCCCATATTACAGCGTTATTAAGAAGGTATTATTTACAGCGATAA
This sequence comes from Drusus annulatus, assembly GCA_022651775.1. Classification (NCBI taxonomy): domain Eukaryota; kingdom Metazoa; phylum Arthropoda; class Insecta; order Trichoptera; family Limnephilidae; genus Drusus; species Drusus annulatus. The sequence continues at coordinate 343,930 of JAGWCC010000362.1, read as the reverse complement.
TCTATTGGACGTAGTTATGTAGAAAGAGTCCAACCCACAATTTGCCGAAATCGAGTTTTACATGTTTTCCCATAGATAAATACGAGATTTATATCTGCTGAAAACATCCAAGCTCCAAATGCAATAGATTTTTGGTATTTCATATTTTTACTAACGCACATTGCAGATATTTGACTTAAATTCAAGTTGAACAACTAAAATGTAGGTTAACATGGGAAATACATATATTTTTTTGGTAAATACATTAAATTATAAATGACCTATTGATAATAATTATCACGAAGAAAAAACACTGATATTCACTTTACAAATGCCCTAATATGCTTTTATATCGTCGTATTTTTAAAAGCCTTTTTCTCAATTCCATCTTTTTGGGGTTGGATAATATTAATTCTTCATAACTACGTCTAAAATGTACTCAGATTTTAAAGTTTGCTCGAGAAATCATAAACTTTTGATTTGGGTTTATTGTTTTTGATACTATTTGTCTGCTCAATCCTAAAAGGTTTTTTCGACTTGCATAAGCTAACCGGCCGATTGAACCCAACCTCATTCTCAAAACAAGTGTTCTTAGTCCCAAAATTGCAGTTCCCTTCTGAGTACCGGAAGTAGTACCTCTGGTCGTTGTGGTACAATCGTATCGGGACAATTTTTCGTGATCATTAAAAAAAATCTTATTTGAACTCCCTCCGATTTATGAAACAGCTAGAAAGGTACCTCGATAATTGGAAACTAATACGACAGTTTGGCTCTATTACACTACACTATGACATTGTGTAAACGCGTTCGATAAAACCTTAATTCTTAAAGTTTCAGATATGATGAACACTATGTTGTTTTGCGAATTTATAGATCAACGTCAACATTACTATTTTTAGCACACCATATTGTTTTCATCCCGAACAATGACCTTTTAGAGATTTCTTTGAAAAAATAACAAATTAGTTAATAATTTAAAAATGAAATATCTTTACAGGCACTTGGTAATTACTTAACATATTTCTTGAATAAAATAATCGAGTGAAAAAATTATGTTTGTTTTCAAAAGTTTCTGAGGATCGAACAAGTTTCGAGAACAGTAGCTCAATGCGGCATTTATTGATCGATTTTATGAATGGCAGATGAAAATAATATATATTCGCAAAAAGCATTTACTTTGTGGCATTAAAATAAATTACATTATTAAAATAATAATATAATTTATATAATATTAAATTTTAATAATAATCCTGATGATAGAAGGGTGCTTCCGAAACCGGTCGACATAATATTGAATATTCAAAGTGGTTATAAACCAAGCTTATCTGCTTTATTTGAAAATAACACAAAAAAAATATTAACGAAATATTTCAATAAAAAATAAACAAATATAAAAGTATTACTACGGTCAAGGTTAGTGCATGGATTCAATGTATATGGTGAATTAATACGTGCGAAGCCGGGTGCGAAAACTGATTTATATGTTATATCATAGAAGACTGAATTAAATTATCGTGCAAAGTTGAAAATCTGTTCAGTTATTAGCCACTTCAATGAAAACTCTTCAGTCTAAATGCGCTGGATCGAGAGTGTTGATGTGACATTATGTACCTGTAAAAAATCACAGGATCTAACTTGCCAAGAAAATATATTGGTTGCATTAATCCAGCTATTTCTCATATATAATACATTATAGGTAGGAACTTCATTAGATAGGTTGGGATTTGAAAAGATTTATTCAAAGAAATGATAATTTCAGTCAGTTCCGAATTTGAAAACTTCACACTTATACATATGTACTCTCAGGGTAAATTAATTATTGTTAATTGCAAATAGGGTGATATTTATCTGCAGAACCCTTCACGTCAACAAGGGGTAACCACTGTAACTTCAATTTAGTAGGCCCTAAAAGGCTCATCCATTTCACGTCAACTCGACTCTACATCATGCGCGCCAGAGCCATCCCATTATTATTATTTTTCAGTTTTGGGTTCGACAAATAACGGTACTTCAAACTGGCATTACTTTTTTCATCTCAAGTTTTATTTGGCCATTTGTCAATGTTTTATTAAACGGGTTTATGTACCAATATATTGTATTATGAGGTTAGTTCACGTAACGTAGCGGGTATTAGGTACCGTAGAAAGTTACGAAATATGAGTCGATTTGAGGTCTTAAATAAGATTACATAATTTCTTGTCAAAACTTGTTCCCGTATCACCATCGTAATACTTTATTTAAGTTGTTTTAGTAGGTTCTAGCCGGCTACGTATGAGCTTTAATGTTCATTTTCTTTGTTGAACAATACGGAAAAATGACGTATAAAGTTAAATAAAAATAAAATTTTCATTGCTTGTGATGAAAACAAAGTTGCGAACCCCAAAAAAATATTGTTTTTGACAAATTCCAGACATCTGAAAATTTCACTACACCAGACCTCATCGTTAAAGAGTTTTTGCTCCTTCAGATGTCTCAAAAAATTACAATCACGGTATACTTCATTATTGGTCCACCTTTCCACTAACACTTTATGATTATTTTCTTGTGTAATGATAGAAAACAAAATAAATAACGAATCTCCAAAATAAAGCAATGAGAATAATACTTTTGCAAAATGTATTTTCGAAGCAACTAAATTGGCTAACAGTAAAACAAATTCTGACGTTTAACGCAATAATATTTATACATAACATAATAAAAAATATGTTGCCGAAATTCTTTTCTCACAAAATTATATTAATAGGATTATTATTATTACAAGGACATTCATAAACATAACACAAGGACATTCAATAAAAACAGGTTAATAAAAAAAAAACAAAGCCAAACCACTCTATAGTTTAAACTGTAAAGAAATGAAATATTACATATTATCAGTATATTTAAGAGAGATTGCAAGAACCACTTGGTTAAACTCTAACTCGTTTATCACGCGTTTCTCCGCAGGGGTAGGCAGAGAGGACGGACTACCATACAACTCTGTCTCGGCACACACTCCTCTGTTTATTCACATTGATACATCGTCTCATACGTACTCTTTTGTTATTATGACTTAACATGGCCTAACTTTTAGTATTTAATTCACTTGATTGTGCCATGTCTTCTTCGGGCGTCCCCGACTTCTTCTTCCATAAAACTAAAATCAAAGAAAAAAAATTATAACATAAATGTTTTAAATGAGTTATTGGTAAACTATGATGTACTAACTAAAATATTGATAAATACACAGAATTTCTGCTTTATAGATAAGATTGAAGGTCATTTCTTACTTTTGACACCCTTCGCAAACGATAGTCAGATGACACATCTTCGTGTCCTTCAACCCAAATGCCAATAAATATTTCTCAATTCTGAAGAAATTCAGACTAACACCGTCTACAAAAATACCACATTTTCCCACCAAATATCGCATCTTAAAAAATACTCATTATAATGCCTTGGCGATTTAAAAAAACAACGTTCTAATAAATACTCTAATTATTTACGTGTCAGTATTAAACCGAAAAGGTAAGCTCCTTCAAGATGGCAGATTTTTGTATACAAAAATTAATAATGATTAAAATGGTTAAAAATACTACCAAAAATTTTACTGTAGCGAAAACAGGCTGAAGATTGCGTGCCAAAGTATCAAAAGAGCTTTTAAAGCCCGGTGCACGCTTCAGAGTTGTTTCCACGTGGATTCGCTTCGGTTTAGCAGTTACGGCGCGGGATACGTTAGATAAGGCGCTGAACACACCGCACGGCGCCGCCACGCACCGCCTATTGTATCCGAGCAGAAAGCACCCCAACGTGTGCACCAAGCCTGAGGATAACAAAATATACCCCTATTTTTTATAACAAATGTTATATATATTCTCATAGAAAGCAATTACTTTGTAGTTTGACATATTTAATGAAATGAAAATATAACTTTGTACAAGACCACAGATTTTATTTGAATTTTTATGACCAGCAGTCCAATATTAGGTATATTTTCTGTAAACTCATAAAATTTCTCATTATAACTTAATAATCCTCTCAGTTGACGTTTTGCCTCTTTCAATTCATATTATCTGTATCTTTCTCTCTGTTTCTTTGTTATAATTTAAATATTATTATTTTGTTTTCTCACTGCTCTCTTATTTTATTTTATATTGTATTATCCCTCTTTATGTATATTTATAACCGCACACTTTGTATATTTGTTTAGTTTAATGTTGTACCCTGATGATGTTTAGGCTAAGCGAGGCCGGTCGGTCATAAAAATAAAAATAAATTATGTTATACAAAATTACTTTTTCATTTCATTAAAGATTTTTTATGTACCTTTATCAATAAAAAAAAACATTTGCGTCTACCTATAACTCACGCAATTGGAAATAATCTCTGGTGAAGTTTTACGGAATGTTTTTAATAGTATTACCCAAGTTTAATAATTAGTAATAATTTTTGTCTTGTTTGTTTCAGGTATGTTCATAATGTAACACGATAATTAAACAAAAAGCCAGGAACTTCATCTGCCATCCTCGGGTAAGAATTCAAAAATCATTACTATTTATTTAAGGTTTTTGAACTCTCCGTGAAATACATATAAATAAGAGAAATTTTCTAATTTCCATCGACTCGATGAAGCCTTCTTCCAAGTTTTTATTGTATTTAAAGGCTCAACTAATAAGGTTTTTTTTATTAGATTTTAATACTTTATTTTGATAAGACATTTATTGCTCTATAAATTACTTTTAAATTCCAAGTAAGTATGCACACATGTCGAAATTATAATATTGCAGAAATTACACACGTTCACATTGAATAAAAGTAGAGACCCAACAGTAAAACGATTAAATGAATCACATTTTAAGTTTGTAATAATAGTAAGTTCAATAGTTCAACAATTTTGTTGAATATTGCAGAAGCATCACAATATTTAATATAATAACACAATTCAGTGATATTTATTTATTTTATTTTTGAAAAAACAGTTTTACACTAATACATTGCGAAAAAACACAAAAATGACAGTAATTATATTTATTTTACAAAATTAAGGTAAAAATGGGAAAAAGGTTGTTTAAAAAAAAAACGTTTTTAAGAAGAACATAATATACGAGTTGTTAGAACTTAATAGCTAGTTCGTGCTTAAACTTGTTATAAGTCATATGAAAAATATCCACATTTCCTGCGAGGCTGTTAATTAACCTAGTAAGTCTTCCCAGGGGCATCACCATTGGTAAGTTAGTTCTGCACCTGGGAAGAAAAACTAGCCTGTCTTGGCTACCTCACGTCGAATTATCAGGGACATAGAATCCAATTTCAGCCAGGATGTCAGGTATTAATAAAACATCTTTCTAGAGTTTTTCAGCTAAAAGCAGTAATGCTATATCTCTCTTCAAACTAAGTCTGCAGATATCCAGCATAATATAAGAAAGATTGAATAATATTATACACCACAATGATGCTGATTTCAATATGACTAGTATAGCGATAAATAACAATGATATAATATTAGATTTATGAATTGTAAATCAATTACAACCATTCGAAGATTAATTGAACTAAATTACGAATATTGGAAGATGACTTTGAAAAGGCTCTAGAGATAAATTAGTTTTTAAGTTTTCCCAACTGTAAGTGAAAACACACATTATTTCTCTTGTTAATATTTGACAGATTTTCACGTATTATTATATAAGTATAAATAGAACATATATACTTTGTTTTTAACCACTTTTTTAAAAAAAAGTGGTTAAAAACAAAGTATATATGTTCTATTTATAAATATGGCAAGCCACAAAGTTAATGCTTTTTACGAATATATTATATAAGTGTTCATCATAATTGCTGTCGAATAAACTCGTTTCATTAACCCGGAAACTAATGCTGTAGTTGAATAATGTATCATGATTTATGTGTCTAGTTTTATTAATATCGAAATGGACTGAACTGACATGTAAATGTCACAAACTACTCCAGTAGAATTTGATTCGGCGCTTCGGTGGAACTGACGTTCAGTTCACTGATCTGCCTCCCCACCCTTTCCACCCCTTCCCGCTCCAGCCGCCCTTGCGCCGCTCTGCTGCGAGAATCTGGGACATCTTTCTTTGACAGGAACTGGATTAATTCCGGAATATGTTTATGTATAGTTGGCAAAAATGGTAATACGAGTAGGTATTTCACGAATTTCCCATTTCAAGAAGATACGTACATTATCACGTCCCTGGGCGAGTCGGAAATAGAAACCCCTTTTTTTAAATGTTTTATTTTTTTAGTTTATTTACTAGGTTCTAGTACCTACCTGAGAAGGCGAAATATCGTATTTGTTTTTAATGATAATAATTAATATAAAAAAATATATATTTCGTAATACCGTTGGAAAGCTATTTTCTTTCATGATCATCACGAACTAGAATCTACCAATTGAAACGTGTTGTTAATTTTATTGTGTTTTTGTGTGTAATGATAGCACGAGAGTCGCAACTGCCTGAAGCCATTGGACTTTAGCACTTCCCAATATAGTGGAGTTCTGTGAGGCGATAGAAATTGAGTAGGAAAAAGAGATGGAGAATCTGGTCATTCATTTCTGTTCTTAAAGCACTTAAAGCATTTTCAACACTTTAAGCAATGTTTCAGTTTTGAGTTTTACCCGCGTGATATTGAAAGCGTATTTCAAGGTGTACTAGATTATTAATTGCCAACGTTAACTGAAATTCTTACACCTTTTTTATGTATTAATATTTCATTAGAGCGTTTCCAAGCCCCGACTTCCGCGAATGTTGCATAACCTTTGTGATCGCTTGGCAAGTGTTGTTGCTATTACTCTTTACCCAACCATCATTATTATACTTTTAAAGCAATCTATATCCATTTTCAGAAGCTTTTTTATTTAAAAAAATGTTTTCGTTATTGTACAAAACGATTTTTTTCCGTAGTAATAAGGTAGTTATTTATTGCTGTGTTCAGCTTAAAGTCGTACTGAAATTTTGTCGCAATAATGATAAATATTCTATTTTCCTTTACTCAAATAATATTTACTCTACAAGGATCGTCTGGGTTTTCGGGTTCCCGACCGTCCAGAGTTTGATATCCGCCTGGCGTTTGATGGAGTTTACCCGGATGCGACGATATTGCTAGCCAGCGCCACCAAAAGCGATGACAAACGCTAGCAATCAGCCCCCGACCCGGTGTTTTAGTTTAAGGGGGTGCGGACTTCCGTATTATGCGACTGGGGGTCGTTAACTCCACATTACTTGTCAAAATATAATCACCGGTGAACGTAGCACCTGCTCAAGAGATATGTTGATAACTAGCCAACTAGATATCTTACCGTTTCATAGGACGGAAATCCACATAACTCTTGAAATAATGTCGACACTTCGTCATGACTTGCCTTTAATACTGGTTCTCTTCTTGGTTGTGCTTTGTTTTCTCAGGATATCCTGGCTTTTTCTTCCATCCATCTCTGTGGGTTCAAAGCCTATTAGCAATCCTTTTTTAATCTTATAATAATGTTTGGATAATTTGTATAGCGCCGTTTTTGTGAAAAATCACCTCAAGGGTGCTGTAAATGCGTTCCATCAGTAAGAAAACAAGATATGACTATATAACCCACTAGATAGATTGGTATCTACGTACACAATAACTATAATCTCTCTACCAGTACCAGAAAATTCAATTTATTTATTAGTATATCTAAAGAGATTATTGCATGACAGGTTTAAAAGAAGTAAGAAATAATACATATTTTTGTGTAAAAAGAATAGTGCAATATACAGAAAAGGAATAGAACTATACGAAATTTTAACCAGATATTCGCTCAGATGCCAAAGAATTTACTTGAAATATTACATGTGTGCCCCTTTATTCATCTACCTATTTTTATAATTATAATAATAATGGTTATTTGACAGTAATCAATTAGTCAAAATATTATCAGTAAGAAATCATATCAATCGGTTTTGATGGTATACACATTTTTGAGGAACTTTTTTTTTAAACGTGTACCTATCATTCAGAGTATTTCTACATTTTTTTAGTGCAATTGGAATAAATCCCTAATATTCTTAATTTTACCATTAGCATTACAACGGCCGCCCAAACTAATACTGCAGTTGAGGGAATTCGCTGCTCGGCTTGGATCAAGTATGTAATAAAATGCAGCGGTCATTTAAATGCAGTATTTGGGAAGTTCAAGACCAAAGAACTATTAAAACAGCAATGAAAATATACCCATGAAAATACTTTAACCATAATTTATTGTACTTTCTTATCGCTTGAACAACAACAAAAAACAGACTTTCGTAAAAATAACTCTTGGTAATAAAGTAAGTTTGGATTTTAACGACAGTTTCTTATGGTTCCGTGTACTAAAATAATGTCCATTTCTTAATTAACTAAATTAAAGCCTGTAGCATAAGTAGCAGATGTGCCGGAATTATTTATGTCAATAATATGGCAGTAATACGTTTAAAGAAAGTCTTTAACTCCGTCGTTTTCTTCGCATATTTTGTGAAATGTTTTACGAAATATTAGCGACATTCGCTTAAAATTGAGGATCGGAAAAGCGTAGTTATTTGATTGATAGATGGGTCAATTTTTTTAATCTATAATTCGTATGCGAAATTTATAGGATTTCGTATGTAGCTTTGTACCCAAGCGATATTTCCTTTTTAAGCCTTTTACTTAGGATTCAAAAATACAGAAAATTTTTTAATAATTAAATAAAATAGAAAAAAAAACTTTTTTTTCAATAACTTACTAGCTTTGCTACCCGGCTTTTCCAGAAATTTATAGTTTATTGAAGTTTATGGAACAAATAATATGGCGTCTTGTCTTATTTTTCGAGAGTTGTATGTAGAGAACAGATTGTACTGTTTTAGTTCGATTTCAGAACAATGAAAATTCGTGTTATCTGAGTTTCGAAAGGAAATATTATTAAATTGTTAAAGCATTTCTGTAACATGGACAATTCAAGAGATTAACACCAACAACATCTGATGTGGGTACGATGGGCAATGAATTGTTGTTTATCGAAACAAATTTATGTAGGTACACACTCTTTATTAAAGCCTTATGTAATGTACGTATGTTCATTGTCAAAGCTTTTACGCTTCAATTATACAGTCATCTACTCTTCTGTTTTTTTTTATTGTTCTTTATTTATTTCTGATTTCCGGCAGTTATTCCAGGAACTTTTCTGCATTTCAACTTAAGTGTTTAAGGGTTTTTCTTTTTCTTTTTATGGCGACTTTTCCTATCGGAGGTTGGCTATCACCAAAACAATCTTCACCCGGGCTTGCACTCGTACCATTAACGTATATTTCAAAGCATTCCATCAATATCCCCCTGGATGATCAATTGGGTAACCTTACATAATAAGTCGCTTCTCATAATGTGACCAGAATATTGGATTTTTTTTCTTCTTTTTGTATCTAGTTCTATTCCTGAATTTTTGGCCAGTCGACAAATAATTTATAATTTAATAGAGAACGTTATAAAAGTTTATGTTTATAAGGCTATAATATTATAATAATTAAAATATTCACCAACCCTTTTTACTTGGCCTCTTTTTTCTGCTTTTGTCTAGTCGTTGGGATCGGTTTGCTCTTGAATCGGACTTGCATTTGGCATTAAATTATCCACAGGCGGAGCTTTTATTGTTAAGTTATGCGACCAGTTAGTTGGGAATCGTCGGACAAGCCGGGAAGTTCAACAAAGACAAATGCAAAGTTTCAGATGGTGGAATGCATGCATTATCCGATGGAATATTATTATAAGTTTGTAAAGTGTGCTTATTTATTGAATATGAAATGCATTTAAACATGTTAAATATATCTTATCGCTAAAAAGTTTTTTGTCTGCTGAACGTAAGCTCAAAGCATTTTCTAACATGTAACATGTTTATTTTGTTATATCTCGAGTTCTATAACACTTCTTGTTATTATATACAAACTTGTGGGTGTTACTAACGTTCTTCGTTATTTCTTTTTTGTATCTATTCATGTTATTATTTTGTTTCTACTGCAATTTGATTGTGGAGTAGCGTAGTGTGCTTGATTTTTCCCTTGTAAGTACTATTATTAGTTTTATATTTATCGTTCCGTATATTTCATGATGGGTTTAGAATACATCTATAAATATGTCTACGAGTATATTCTTTTTTTGTCGGCCTCCGTGGTCGAATGGTAAGTCGCTCGACTACGAATCCAGAGGTCGCGGGCTTAAACCCGGCGTGCGCAAATAGCTTTTTTATTTCATTAATACGTGTCATAACACATTTAATTAATATAAGATAATATATAGAATATTTGCGGCACGTTCCAGAGTAGTAGACACTCTAAGTATCGCCCTGGTGAAAGACCACCATTCAGAATCGAAACGTTGCTTGTAATGGCTTTAGACGTGTTTGGTGATCATATGTGAATAGCCAGGTACTTCCCAACCTACCTATTTTCCATATCCTTTCCCTCCCCACTACCTCCAGCCTCGCAACATATCTTAATCGGGGATGCCAGTCCACGGTTGGGAGCGATTAGTGAGTAGAGAGGTTAAACGAGTAAAGTAATACGTTGATGTTGAATGATGACAAAAATATACAAGCAGCCCAACAAAGTTACAGAAAAACTATGTATTTGAAAATATAGGTAAAAAAAACAAATTCCCATTGAATCGTTTTTTGTTACATAATATACGGTGTAACATAAGTAAAAACGTATGTAGGATTGGTTTCTACGTTGTCAACTACCCTAACCATTGAGTTATTATATAAATAATATTCATCAATTCATTGTTTTAAACTTCATAATTGACAAATATAATTAGGACTACAATTAATTCACTCTGAAAATAATCACATTAGCCAGTTTAATAATGTTTTAAATGAAAATAGAAGCAGAATAATTTCTTTTTGTGGGTTGCTTGATGCGATATTTTCTGAGTGTGCTTTTAAGAAAAAAATAATTTTCACATTATTGGTTTCACTTTGCACAAAGTATGGGAAAATTATAATCTGTTGATGGGTAAAGGGCCAATTAGTTTTAACGACTACCAATTTAGAAAGGGTCTCTCTTTACCCGAGGTTAATTTCTTCGTGTAAAGTTGATCCATGTACGTATCTGAAATTACATCACTTTAACGGAGCATTATGTCTACTCTGTCGAATGTCGTATATTTTAAAAAGTACGGGTACCATTATGTATCTAACCCAACATTCACTCTCCTTTATCGGTTTCATGGTTTAATTCATTGTTACTATAATGATCGTGACAATAGATTAAAATTTGCAAAAATATTTTTATTAAAATATCAATTTTTATAAATATGACTTAGTCCGTTCAAATCTTGGAGTAAGAATATACATGGACAGAGAGCTAAATATTTTTACCCAACCTATACGAATATGCGATAAATCACTTTCTCCGGCTTATTATGTCGTATACCATGAGAGAGAAAGAGGCAAGAAAAGTCTTCATATAACATTGCAGTACTTCTAAGTACGTAAGAATTTTCTCCGTCCGCGTTAACTTCACATCATCGAGTCGTATAACTTACCATATGGTACGTCAACGGATTTTGAGGTTATTTCTTACATTTGTGTTGATTAAAAAACTTGCAGTGGTTATACAAATAAGTCAAACATGATGGTGATATGTGCTATGCGTGAATGTTCAAATAAGACCAAACAAAGATTATAAAACATCACTTTTCAGAGGTATTTCAACAGTTTTAAATATTTTTGACCGAACTTTAGAATTTTTACATTTATATTGATATAAAGACATAAAAATCAACAAAAAGCTTCCATTATTATTTAAGTAAACCTTCTGTTCTTAGTGTTTGTGTGATATTTGGACTTTATAAATAATTTTAATGGTGTATCGATATTGTTTTTTTTTAATGTGTTCAAATATGTACATTAAAATGCCCGAATTCCATGTAACTAATAAGCTAATAGGCTATCAGTATAAAGTCAACCGACCTGACTACACTGTTTTGCAAAGGTACATCTCCATATATTCTTACTCTAAGGTCCAAATCTATCAGTTTTTTGGTTTGAATACATTAATGACGAATTTAGAATTCTTCGAATTGTTTTTTTTTACCTCAACAAGCAATTTTTTATAGGAATTAACTAACATAACTTGAAACGTTTCAAGTAAAATATTGATTTATTATTAACGCTATTATTTCTAAAAATATTGACATTATTATGTTTAACATAGATTCCAAAGATAATCTAAATCGTTAAAATTCGACACCAAAGCAGATTAAAATCATTCATTCGCAAAGTGATAAAAATATAAGCTTTAATTCAATCATTGCATCAAAGCGCGGACAGAATCACATTTTTTAGTTTGTTTTACAACCAACAGTTATGATAGCTAGCATTTATTTTTTTGTTCAAATCAGGGGTCCTGAAACTATTTTAATAAAAACAAGCTTACATATGGAAAAAATATGTTACTTCAGCCAGCCTGCCTATTCAAGTAAAAAGGCTTTAAAGGAAGTTTAGATAAAGGTACATATTTGAAGTATTCTGCTATTTGCGATTCACGTTCGTACGCTTTCATAAGACGCTTTTCCAAGCCTTTTTATAATCGTAATAAAACCATTTCAAAACTCTTTATAAAAAATTACCTTTGATTTTTGGATGTAACTTACGATTTCTTCAAATACGCTATTCACGTAGGGTATAAATAAACTCCAGACGTCTTTTACAGTCGATGGATACAATGTCTTTGAAAACACTTATTTGAGGCTATCGACTAGAAACATAACCCGAGCATGGATGACTCAAACTTCTTAATTTTCAACAAGAGAACACTTTTTATATCCACTTGTGTCTACCGTCTCTTGATTCTTTACGTAGGTATACATTTTTTTCGCTAAAAATTAAAAACGTTTTGATTCCTCAAAGTTTGTGAACCTTTCCCTTAAAGCAATATATCTTCGGAAGTTTTTTTTCATCAAATTTAGGGCGGAGTATTTTTGTTTGATAATACAGCTATTTGGGGGATTATAAAACTGTTAAGAAAAATTCGATAAAATAGATGAATAGAATTGGGTTGTAAATTTTATTTTATTACTTAGGTATTTTTTGCCCAAAAATCTTTCTTTTTATCCACCGATTAAATATCATTATTTAATTTACTTGTTGCTTTTGGTATTTAATAATTCAAAAATTGAAAAATTCTCCCATTAATAAACCCAAAAATTGTACAATTTATTAATATTCGTTTATGAAAAGGAACATTTTAATTATTTTTCACTCGTAAAATAGATTTTTTGTAAGGAAGCGTAAACTTCCTTCAAGAATTCCTTAAAATTGATATTGGATATCAAGATAAGTCCTTTGCTTGGATGCAATGGCTTGAATTAAGGCTTACATTTTTATTACTGTTATAATATATATAATGTGGCATTTAGTTGGTTTTTGAGTGGATTTAGAAAACAGGGTCCTTGATTTTAATTTATCTGAATTTAACGTATTTCAGTGTTTGTTGTTTTTAATTTAATATTTATTAAGTAAATTATGTTCAATTCAATCTCAAATTACATCACCAAGATTGTGTTATTAAAAAGCAATGCCGGTCTAATAAAATATTATTTATGTTTAATAGTTTTACAGGAGAACAATAAAACGGTTTCATTATTTATTAAAATCATGTTTTCAGACAGAAAAGTAATCAATTTTCATTGTTTTACACAAGTGATTGCCATTGAGTTGCAAAACTTATTTCAATAATGGTCAATGAAATATTTGGTCATAAATATGCCGCCAAAATGCACTCAATCAGAGTAATTGCAGATCTGGACGATAAGGTATCTTCTTTTAAGGATCAGCACCCAAAAATATACACATTTTGGCTTTCTAATACAAGCAATACTACAAATGATTTATTTGTAAACTGTCTGTGTGTAGTTAGTAAAATGTCTAAGCTTTCCAGTGAATATTTTTTTTTACTGTAATCTTTTAAATTCTATATTAAATGCATACTGGAACTTTTGGTAAAACGTTCAAAAATGGTTTCGCTGGTTTTAAAACTGCATATTTTATTGATAGTTTAGTATGTTTTTCATAGAATCGAAAAGATTACAGTTTAAAATTTTTTATTCACTGGAAACCTAGACATTTTCCTACTGCCCACGTAGAATTTACAGATAAGTCATGTGCAGTATTGCTTGTCTTAGAATTCTACAAAGTGACGTATAGCGACATTGGAGGGTGCTGAGCCTTCACCTAACTCTCAATTTATTGCTTAACCTAGCGCCTACACTATATAATATAATAATTCTTCAATTATCGATAGCTTATTTTATTTTTTAATCTCTCCTTATTTGATTTTCTAATATCATCATAGTGTCGACTCCACCAAAATTTTAACTGTTTTTAACAATCTCATCTTAACATCTAACCCCAAAAAAACCTATATTCGATCGCTGCCAGTGGGAAACCCCGCCATTTTGCGTGGGGTGGAAAATAGAACCAGACCGCGGGGCTAGAAGCACAGTAGGCTGGCGGGCTGGCTGGGGGTGGGCGGGCGGCTCGGAGGCTGTACATGTGGGGGTAGGGAAGTTATTGTACAGGCTCGCTGTTCGTTGGCAATCCTTCCTCAGTGCATCTCTGCCCGGCGCGAGGCTAGCACGTCTGCCACCATATCTCCGGCGCGGCCGCGGCGACCGCTTGTTGATCTCGATATTATTGTCACAAATAAATACATTACAAGAATAACATTCTTACAAATAAAAAAATAAATATATATTTACGACCGACCGTTAACTTTTTCGTGTTTGATTCGTCGTTTTCCGCGTGAAAATCGCCGGAAATTAGTTTGGAATTCGTTCGTTGCGAAAAACAGTACAGGAAAAGTTTTCAAAGTCGTCGACCTCCTCGGTTGTAGCACTTGGGTAAGAAATTAATTTTGAAGTTCAAAGTTTGGCTTCTAACACTTCGATTAATTTTGGAATTGAATTTTATTTTTTAATGACTTTGGTTAGTCATATTTTTATGCCGTCGCCGATCGGCTTCTTCAGATCTTGTTATTATACTTATTTTATTTGAATAATTAATTTAAAATATTTTCGTAGACATATATTTTTTAAGATTGTTTCAAAGTACGTAAAAACTATATTCTCGATTCAAGCATAGCATATTTTTGTGAATTGTCATTATTTGAAAAGGTTTTAATATAACCACAATAACATTTATTCGTTCAGATAGTATATGTCCTCCCTTAGTTGTTCTTGTGTAGATTCAAATTATGGGTTTTTCGGATTTCAAAAGTTATCTCAATTTGGTTAATTTAATCATTTTTTGAAAAATTATTATGTCCTTAAACATTGTCAATGTAATCATCTCTTCTCATAAGATGAGACACTATTTAAAAAATCTGATGAACAACATCCAATATACATACGATAAAATACTCATCTTAATGTACATTTTATTGTATATTTCTTTAAATACAGGCTTACACAAAATAAGAAAAGCATAAAAAAACCTTATTCAACTCGCAATTTTTATTACCATTTGAAAATAACGACATGCCACCATCGCGCTATACTCACATAATTATTAATTATTTATTTATCCCACTATCGCCATACTTTGTGGAAATTACGTAATTTCCTTATGGGTCTAAAAAAAATATTATCTGTATACATTTATTAAACATACACATTTTTTAAGCATCCCTTACGCTAAACAAAGTTCCATGTAATGCTTAAGCGTTTTAAATATTTTTTCCACTATTTTTTATGGATATTTAGCCATTTTTTCTTTAGTTAACTGATAAATCAATTCCACGTACTAATATTCTTTAGTATAGGCCAAGTATTATTTTATTAATTTTTAAACTAAATAAAATTGAATTGAAATTATTGAAATATTTCCCTGATTTCATTCAGCTGCAAAAATGATATGGAATATTTCAGAATATTATATTATCTGTTTTATCTTCACAAAATTCCAGATGATTTGAATTAAAGCAAATGCACGAACTGTTAAGGAGAATGCCACATCATAGCAATATATCATAACCACTGTCAATATGCACAAGTAAGTAAAGATATATTTTACGTCGTAAACTTCCAAATATATATTTATTTAAAAAATATTATGCAACAGAAGTTACTTCGATTGGAAAAGTGCCTTTTCTTCTGTCTTCGTTTTCCCCGAGTAACCGCCTTAATATTCATTTATGGAAAATGTGTAAGTTTCTATACCAAATCGTGCCATTGAGTGCCATTTTATGTTTCCAACTTGGGAAACTAAGATGGAAATAAATGCAAAATAGAATCTTGCTGAAAATAAATGTTCCACGGGGTTAAAGTTGACATTGGAAACAGTTGGTTACTTGCTATCGATAAAATACTACTAAAATGTACGCTTCTGAGGCTGTCGCAATTATTCATTTAATTGGATACTTGACTATTCTTACTGTTTTAAACTAAATGAAGAGTTCTCTCGTTGTTCGACATCTCGCCTTCCGACTCGTTTCGTATAACATCAAACCAGAAAAGTGGTTTGCAATTAAGAAGTCGCAAATAAGTGAAATCTAAATTTTTCGTCCTTTCATAATGATTAGCTTAGCTTTTCATAATAACCTCGTCTTAGGAATTAAATTATTTTAATTATAATTTCGTTTAATTTTAATTTTAGCTAAGCCGAAGAGAATGAAAATGTTTTGAATTCATCTTAAGACAAACTCATTAAGTCATAGAACAACGTAACAATGACCCGACTACAATATGAGATATATGTTAGAAGAGAATATTTCGACGGGACTTTTATACTGGGAAATTAAAAATATTATGTATCGCTGCATTTAAAGGATAACCTTTTATAAAATTGATTTATAGCAATATTATTAAGGTTAAAAATAAGTGTATATATTTCCGATACCTTTAGAATCGAGGGTTATAAAGCATATCGACGAGCTTTTCGATCAAACCGCATATTATAGGTCGTTCATCAAATTTCAGCTGAAAAAGGCTGAGGGCATTTTCACGAATAGGTTCTTTTTGTAATGTCCGAACTGTTATATCCAGTCTTAGTTATTAAAATTCCTTAAGCCTTCGGGCCTTTGAAATGAAATTTCTCATATCCTTTATAAGTCAAATCTATCTGGAACTTTTTAGAAGTCCATTTTAATAAACGGACCAAGGGTATTTAATCTCCAGAGAACATACAATATGAAACCCTATTTAATAGAGAAAGTTATCGGTTTGTAATCCTAAGTTTGCTGGCTAGACTAAATCAAATGATAAAATCTGAATAACGGCATTTTTCCTTGGAATGCTTGGCTAGCGTTATTTTATTGAAAAGTTCCTCTCCCAAGAATCCCATAATACAAAATCGTTGCTCATGGAAAAATGTCATTTTTTCATTATGTAACGTTTCCATTGTTCATTACATCTTGTTAACGTTATCCATGTTCAAATTACACGTGCTAGACATAGAAGAGCCGAGCTAGTTAAGAGGAAAAAGTTTCTTTTATTTATTCGACAAAACTAAATATGTATTATTTATTAATTATTTATTTTCTCACGTCATGAATTTGGGTGGATATAAATGTAATATAATTTTCCAGTGTTTTTTTACCAGCTGCTAAACATGCAAGCAAATCAAACAGCTATAATAAAATTATTGTATTATTTCTACATTTCTCTTCCCAATTAGTGTACTCTCCCGTTGAATAACGGTTCTCGAAACCTTTTGTGAGCTTTAAGCTTTACATTCATTTGTTTTCTGCTTTTCGTTATCCAATGTTAAAAAAAAAAACGCCTGTAAAAGTCTGGTAAAATATTCTGTAGCTTTTTTTAGTCTCTAATACACGTACATAGCCGAGATTCAAGAATTATAAAAGAAAATCGGATTCAATGTGGTTGGACCACTAAATACGACTTAAAGCGTAATTAAGGCCTTTTTGACAAATTTACTCGGCTTTTGTTCTTTGGCTTTTGAGTATTTAACTTATCGATTAAGGCTTTTGGGCGAAGAGATAAAAATAATCATTTCTTTACAATATTTTTTCGTCAAGTTGTATTGATTGGACAGCACGATATCGTCTGAACCATCGACACCTTGGCGACCCTTCAAACACCCTCAGTCGAGTGAGATGTTCTTCTCGCTAATCTTTTCTGATTTCCTATCACGGAAACGCTAAACGAAGTTAGCAATTCATCAAGGCAACGGGCCATTTGAATTGTTGAATTAATTGGATTAAATATTATTCGTTTATCAATAATTCCCGCCGAGCAAATTGCTTTCCTTCCCTTTCTTCGATAACGGTCTCGAACAAATAAATTCTCTCGAATAATTTTATGACTTATGAATAAACAGTGCCCTTGAAGGTTCTTCGTAATTTTGCTTATTTGTGTTTCTCCCTAGATCGCTCTGAACTCACCGACTTTATTCACGTAATTGAAACGAGAGTTATGTATTGTATGAATCCCCTCGCACAAAGTATTGTTTCGAGTGTTCAAGGATAATTTACTGTGAATAAGGGCTTTTGAGATTGTTAATTTTGGTCAGTTATCAAATCATCGAACATATAAACTTCGGTTCTTGCCTTTGTGATAACAAAGTTTTATAATATGTAATGCTTTCTATATTTTGACTTGCTTCATGATTGGAATCATTGGAACGGAAGCTGTGCGAAGTAAACATGAGATTTATAACGGATGCAAACGTCTAAAAGCATGTATCGTTTTCATTCTAGTCAGTTGTGTGAATAGAATTTTTGATGAATGTTTGGGGTGGATTTAAACAAAAAATAACCATGGGATTTTTTCATGAAAATGTTTTCACCGTAAGATTCCGCGGTTTTTTCCAAATCATTCGATATATCAAGGCGCAAGTCGCAAGGCGCTCGGAAATGAAATGGCCTCACATGCTAGACCACTTCCGGCTTCCGGACCTGCTGTACCTCGTGTATGGGAGTGACATTAATTAATTTAAACCCTCGACAGTTTGGTGTGCAGGTGAGCATGAAACCCACTCATCCATAAAGCCCATTGGATGATTTTAGGTCTCCACGTTGAAGGTACCATCTCGCGAGGGATCTCCGAGTGTGCTATAAATCAGGCTCACAGTGTGTGTTTACTGTTTTCCGTTTGTCGTTTTACCATTTACCGATTACCGTTTCTAATTTACCGTTCACAGGTTAACCATTTACCAACATCTTTTTTTCCGTTTAGATACTCTCTCGCTTTGTATTGAAATATGCCTCATAACTGAAGTGATAAATCGAAAGCAGTGAAAAACTGATTTGTCGTTAATTAACATAAACCTTTCAACTGCTGGGCCTCAGACAGTCCAATTAAATTGATCATCTGTGTAAGATTTTTTTTAGTAAAAGTTTGATCGATTTCACCCTTAAGAAGGAATAAAAGACCTTACTTCGGGCTCACGGATACGCCCACAACACACTTCTGTCGGTTAATGTCTCCAAGGGCCCAATAAAAATATTAGTTTTTCTTGTTTTTTTCACAATAAACTTCTTTGTGTAAGTTATCTTCTCCTTTGCATAAAATAAAATAAAATTGTACGATGAAATTCGATTCCCATCTCTTTCGTTAATAATTAAGCCCGTTGAGAGGGTTTCGGTTTCCAGCTAAGTGTTGATGATAATTATTGCCGAAATAACGCGAAACCAAACACCTGCCTGTCGTTGGGCAAATAACAATTTCAATTATTTTCGTGTATCCAAAGCGCCAGTTAAAACAAAATTAATATCAGTAATAATATACGGTGTGATGTAAATGGTTTCCTGATCACCCTATCAAATTAGCCAGGGTTGGCGGAATAGGCTAATTGGGTCGTTTGACGTCGGCTGGGCGTGCTTGGCCACTATATGACATCGGTAGTTATTGGCCTGGTGACACTGCATGATGCCACTTACGGTTGACCGAAGGTGGCCGCTACCGGGCCCGAATGACAATGACACGACATCGTCGCGTCTTGTTTAAGTTAATGGCATTCTGTATTATCCTATTTGAGTAGGCCAATGCGGTTGGAGTGTTAAGACGCGAGCTTTTAGATTCGTACCAAACCAAGGCCGAGATTGTAGGTTGCATAGAATATTTTTATAATTGTAAATGTTTATTTTTATAGTAGTTTTTGTAGTCCGTGAATTGGTTACTTGTAGGTGTATATATATAAACTAGCTAACTAACCATCACGCCGTTTCACCGAAGGGGTAGGCAGAAAGGACGGACCGCCATACAAATCTGTCTTGGCACACACTCCTTGCTTCATTCAAATCCATACATCGTCTCAGGGTTCCTTTCTTGATCCTATTTACTACGCTTACATCAGCCTTGTATTCTTTCCGGATATCTACATTTTTAACACGGGCATACATGGTTTTATCGCACATACGCCTCAAGCATCTCATTTCCACAGCATTCAGTCCGCTTCCATCCTTCCTCTGCCAGTTCCATGCCTCACTGCCATACATCAGGATTGGTTTAAGCACTCCACTGTGGACTGCTAGCTTCGCTTCTTTGGACATTTTTTATTTGCGGTTTTATTAGGTGTATTTCAATTTTATATTTTCTTTATTTCACTGAAAAACATAGAAAAAAAATTGATTCTTCGAAGAAAAAAAAAACTGGCACAGTAACGATCGCCGCGGTCTCCAAAATATATCCGAATTGCATGACGCCCTATCTCACCGTAAGAGAGTTTTCGCCGCGTCAGAAAACAGATATCTGGTTAATAGTTAAATTCCAGTCGGTATTAAATGCCATGATAGTATATTAATGATGGTTTTCTTTTTGCAAATACTAAATTTCATCATCCTCGACGTACGTAAATAATATTTCTTTTAAACTTGTTAAAACCATTTTCCCATTAATTAAAGCAGGAAAGCTTCGAACGCTTTCACAAGATGGGGATGTTAATCCAATGAATTATTCGTAAAGTGTGTAGCACTAATCAATCAAATTCCGTTCCACAACTGGAAACGGGCGTTTAATTATAAGGCTTGTACTCGTACTTGCACATGATGTTAATTGATTCAAAGGCGCTTGCCTCAGTCGGTCTAAAACTCAAAGGATTTGACCAACGACCGACGACCACTAGACGAAGTTGCTTTTAGTCAATTCAGTTTTCTGTCCTATGCTTTGACTTTGAGCTCCGTACATTCTCAAAGTATTAAAATACCACGATTCCACTGCGTTGCACATACTTTATAAGCTATGTTTTGAGATGTGTTACACGCTCATATCGCAAAACTTCAGGACGTGATTTTTCATAAAAACCTAAGGACAAAATGTGTAAATACATCTTTCCCAAAGGCTTTAATTGAACGTACATGGGGCCTGTTTGTTTTGGATTTAAAGTTAAAATACCCAAATTATGAATTAAATGTTTGATAACTATATACTACATCAACTACATTAAATAATTAAATATATAGGATATAAAATAATTCATTTTTCATGATGATTTGGGCACTTATTTGTGACTAAATATCAATTTTATGAAAATAAAATAATAAATTTGTATAAGACCACAGATTTTTTTTTTTTATGACCTACCGGTTTCGCTTAGTCTAAGCATCATAAGGGTACAAAATTAAACCAAATGAAATAAACGTAGTGTGTGGTTATATATACTCATACAAATAGAGGGAGAACACAATATAAAATAAAATGATGATGCTAAAGCTAAGCGAAACCGGTCGGTCATAAAAAATAAAATAAAATCTGTAGTCTTATACAAAGTTATTATTTAATTTTTCATTAAATATGTTAAACCACAAACTGATTGCTTTCTACAAAAATATCAGTGTTATTTATTTAAAAACATATATCTTGCTCTAGCTAATTTGTAAATGTGTTGAAATATAAAATAAAATAACGTAAAAAATCATTTTCATGGTTTTTTTCTATTTTTTTATTACAAACGACAAATTTACGTTAGAATACAAAGTAATTCAGAATTTCAACCCGAATAAACGCTTTGATTCCAATGTTTTATGTTTGTATATTGTTTCCAAAGTAGCTAGTCACAAATAATTACCAAGGTTGCCTCTAAAATCACGAAAATGGAGTTATTTTATGGCCTTTATTGTATTTTGTAAAACAAAAATAGCTCCCAAGAGAACCTACTAGATATCTTTTGATTAAAAAAATATCATTCAGTTTGGTTGGGTATTTTAGTCTTAAATTCTAAACAAAATTTTGTATGAAACAAGCCCCGAGTGCGTTTCTTTTAAGGCCTTTGTGAAAAATGTATTTGCATTTTGTCCTTAGATTTTCATGAAAAATCACGCCACAAATTTTAGCGGTACGTGCGTGTAACACGGTGCGTATTAAATGATGATAAAAAAGTTCTCTGTTTGAAATAAAAATGCTGTTGAATTCAGATCCTTTAGTTGTAGCTGGCTTTAGTTATTCTCTGGTTTTGCAGTTCTTATTTTTATTTTGATCTCTATCAAAAACTTATTCCAACGTATCTTTCCCAAGAATGTATTTTTGCTTTGTTATCAAAGTTGTCCGAATTCTTGTAAGGCATGAATGTGAAGGAACATTCCGCGGAGACTCGTATGTTAAATTTCTTCAAACATTTCGCAAAATAATACAATTTTCAACATTCGCATAAAAATATTCCAACAAAAATAATAATTTGCTCTTCAGTACCCAATGGTTGTTGGTTAACCGACATTGAAGTAAGTCAATCAATATTTCATCACCGAAATCTTATTTTTCTCCCGAATAAAGTATCTAAGTAGATGAGCGTTTAGTAATCTCACAGCGGATGTTAGATATTCCAAAGGGAAATGGAAAAAAAACAAGTGATTTAATATTAAACCCGCATTTTATGTTAAAATTGAAGAATTCGGTGTATAATTTTCGCGTAAAACACTGCGCAGCGATGATAATCTAATGAAAAACTGCGCATTAAGATTTTCTATTCGTTTATCAGTGTGCTCCATTACTCAATACGAACAGCGCGATTTTCTTTGGCCGTAATACCTTGCTCATCTAATGAAATACTGGAGTTGAAGTCCGAACTCTTACCTCTGGCGTAGCAGACGGCGGGATCATAAGTTATTCATTTCATTCGTAATCCGGACACGAAATTGAAAGCCTCGTCTTGATTTACAGTTTCATAAAAATGTAATCATTGTCAAAATCTCGTTTATTTCGAAAAACCGATTGGGAATAATTGATGACCATTTAGCCTAAATGGTGTCGGTCCTTATGTCAATTGGCATTCATTACACGGACGTAACGTAGTCAAATTGATTTCGATTGTTCCAAAACACCATCATTTTAAACAATTCGGTTTGACATTAATCAGTAATTATGGCCGTCACAGACGTTAAAGGATTTATATTTGACGACTATCGAAACCAACCCCAAATGAGTTATTCAGATTAGCAGTATACGAGTATATTAGACTATATATAGCTCAGTGGGCGGTTCGATCTGGTTTATGTCCAGAAATAAAGTTATTTTACAAGTATGTCTGTTTGATCCACGGCTTTGTATTGACCCACTATTTCGTTCAAAAATGTACCAAGAATAAACGAGCTTTCCACGCTGATTCCGTACAATTCGATTTATGTGATCAGGAATCTTTACTGCTCCTTTTGATGTCTTTATGAACTGATTTATGCTTTTTGATTTCATTATGAACTCAAAGGAACTGTTAAATGATTTTAGGCCTTTGACATTTTCATTTACCGATTAGTACATTTTAAAGCCTTCCTCGCTTTATGATGTGCTATAAAACTCGGATGATAATGCGATGTAGTGTCATACCTAGATTATAAAGCTCTTAAGTCCTTAGAATTAATTTGCTTCATCATGTTTTATCGGGGAACAACACACAATAAATTAAGCGAGGTGCTTTGTTTCTTCGGATTATTAAGCTGCAGGTAATTAGCAAAGGAGTCTGGAGCAAAGAAGACCAAGACAATAAGATTAAAGATACGGGAAACTTGAACACTGTTTTGCACCGACTCATAAATAAACAAATGAATTAACTACGAAGTGGTGGCGAGGCCATCATTTAAATCACACAGTCATTTACATTCAAGACGCAGGCGTATAATATCGTTGGGGTATGGTTAAACAAATAATTAGAACGGACATTTGAACATTATTTGTTAAAACGTTTTTCTTTAAATCATTAGTAACGATTAATATGATTATATATTATTTAAAAAAAAATTATTATTACGAACTATTTTATTGAGTTCTGCTAGTTTTAATTTTTTTATTTTTAGTGAGACCTGTTTCAGCATTCGAGGTCTCTATAAAACTAACCAGTTTGTTAAATTATAAAAAATATAATTTTTATAGTAGAGTTTTTTTTTTAATTAATGAAAATTTAAATGAAGCCATACAAATTTGACACAAAATCTATAAAAAAAAATTAAAGCTGTTTTATTTTCGTTTTTTCTGTTTTTATTAAATTTTACGTAACTTATTACTTTACCTGTTTGCTGATAATGTGTCACAAAATAATATTTTACTACATCAATTTTAGTTCTAATGGCTGAAAATATAATTTAAAAAATGCTTTGTAGAGTAATTACAGTTCTGCGCAGTATTGTTTCGTTCATTTACAAAATGTTATGTACTTGATAAAACATTTTCATTGGGTAGGCGTTTTTAATTTATTTTTTTGAGTTGCGAACTTTTGAAAGCATACGTATTTGGAATTTTCAGTGTTAGTTTGGATAGGAAATTAACTATTTTTATTATTTATGAATGTTTATTTCACTTTCACAAGTTAATCTCTTTTATAAAGAGATTGATTTTTGTTCTTAGCACCGGCTCTCAATACACAGGCAAAGATAATATGCAAAATAATTGATTTACATTAAACTTATTCGGGTTATTATTAAACGCATTAAATTTAATGGAGCTTTCAATGGTAAAATTTTATCTCTTCGAAATGAATTTCGGCATTCAAAAATTTAAGGAGAGTATCTCGGCCACTTTATTTGTTCATAGCTTTACATTCAATATTTAAATGTTGAATGAGAAAACTAAGATAGTAAGATAATTTGGACTAGTTAGACTAGCAGGCTGTTAAGTGTTTTGCTTTGATTTTTTTTCTTGCTGTATTTGAGATAGAAAATTTACGGCTGTGTGGAAAAAGGGTTTTCAGTACTTTTGCCGGCCATTTGTGCTGCGTGATTCATACCTTTCGATACAAAATATAATTAAGATTTTTGGAAAAAGCTTTTAATTTTGATTACACAATAACGGTTTTTTATACCATGCCCATCTACAGCGATGTAATTGTTACACAGCATGTTTATGGTCTCTGAAAAAGTGGATTTAAAATTTAAAAGGTGTTTTTAATTACTTTTTGTAATTATTTTACAGTATTAAGCACTTTTTATTACTAATACACACATATACCGGACAACGATTTTTCCATGGACTAATTTATAATTTTACTGGCTGAATAACTATGAGCAAAAATACCCCTTTTGCTATCTTAAAAATACATCAGCACAAACCTTATATTTTCACCCTATTGAATGTCAGCAATAGGATTCAAATTTCTCATTTCGCTGACAAGGCGTAGGTTTCTAGCTATATATTTTCAAGCTATAGGTAATTAACGAGTTAATTAATCGCATAAGTTTCGAAGCTATGAGATCCGGCGTTTTCCTCTATTACATCTTCCACCAATCTTCCTCTGGATTATTAGTTGGGCAATATTGCATTTGTCGCCCTTCACAATGTGACGAGATAATGTAGTTTTCCTCATTTTTCATATTTTCTTCTGGTGCCTTCTCCAATCAGAGGTTGGCTACCATCGGGAAAACTTCACCCTGAAAGCTGCAGCCCGGAACAACCCTGCGGAACTGATCTCGCACAAGTCACGTGGGCATCGTCCTATTTTACTATGTCTTCCATGAAGCTTTCTCTAAGTTCTTGCATTTGCCGCTCCTCAGAAAATGACTAAGGTATCAAAGTTTTTATCATTTTATTATCTGCACAGTTTCTTCATTCTCACTTTTTGCCTATTTAACTATTATCTTTTCAAATTGAAAATAAGCTTACATTTGAAAATTATTCATTTCTTTAGCATAGCTTTATTAAGGCTACTTTCTGTTCCTGAATTTTCCCTTTTTAACTCGGGATATGACTCCTGTCTTTTGACTTTTTGTTCTTCCTGACCTTTCAAGAGTTAATCCAGAACTTTAGTTCACCGCTTTACACCTGAGGGCTCTGCAAATAATAATCTGATCTGCATTTTGAAAAGCCATTATCAACTCCACAAGTGGTGCAAACTGTGCCGTGCCTCTGGCCGGGCGCCTGAAACTCCTCAAAACTCGTTATTCTATAATTTATATTATTCTTCTTCTTTTTTCAATAAACACTTACCTAAATTCACATATGACAAATTCACTATCAATAAGTGAGTAAGTAGATAATAATAATAAGTAATAATAATAATAATAATGATATCAATAATCTTCATCGTAAATATGAAACAGAAAAAGCCTGAAACTAAAAAGAATAACGGTGACCCGAACTCGGAACCTCTATTCTATCCGGGAGTGTAATGCCTCTGTCAATTGAGCTACCGAAACTTTATTATAAACCGACATTTTATCGATCTCAAAAACACAAAGCTTTTAAAAAAGTTAATAATTCTAATTTAATAATAGTTATATTCGGTTAATTTGTATAGCGTCGTTTTTTGTAAAAAATCACCTGAAGTACGTACGTACGAAAGCGAAATTTTCAAATATGGAACTGATTTGAATTAAAATTATCAATTTGAAACAATCTTTTCAAATCCTACGTAGGTACCAAAAAATGAATGAAATTATCAAATTTAATAAAATATTCTTCTGAATACCTACCTACCCATACTTTATTTTAGCAGAGATTATTGTATATTTGAAATGGGTGGATTAAAGCGACTAATATTTTTTTTTGGCAATTTACATCCCGTGATATTATGTTTTTGAAAGTAATTACTAGATTCCAATAATGTAATTATGCATATTTTCAGACATTATCAAACCCTGTGGTGTGGTAGCTAAGCCTTTCCCTCTAGCGTGGTATATAATATAATTTGATTTCCCTTTGTTCTTACCATCGCCTTGAACAATAGAATTAAATAAACTCATGGAGCTTCCGTTAATGTATTTTGATTCCTACTTTGCGTACATCTTCTAATCATATAAACATGCCAACCGGTTTCGGCACAGTTTGAGGGCACTTAGGTGTGTTTGTATATTGTACTCATAATACGTATATTTAGTTTACATCTGACCTGATGTAGGCATAGTTATGCCAAAACTGGTTGGTATGTCCGTAAAAATTGACTAATCTACACAAAGTTACTGTTTTTTATTAATACTATGTGCTAACACAAAGATACTATATTTTTTCCAAATTTATTTTTAAACCGATTTCTTCAGTAGGAAACTCAAAAATAATTGCAATTTATAAGACTTCAATATTCCTTGAAAGCTTTCCTTTGTGAGATATGCACTTAGTGGCAGATGTATCGACTGTCAATAGTATGTCTTTGAGTATGCGCAAGGGACATTTCAGGAAAAAGCTCATTTTATAGTTTTCTCCAAAAAGATTTCATTGTTATCCTACTAAAAATAATAAACGAAAAGACTTCTAAAGATGTTGGATGAAAACAATTATTGATATAGCTTAATTCTAAGTGCGCAAGGAAGAACGGAATGAGTCGATGCACGCAGATGTTCAGGAGAGCCAAAACAAAATTTAGGAATTTTGTTTTTTGTATGTAATCTTATGCTTAACTCAAAACATGTTTTTTCTTTCGCACACATAATCTTGAATGGAAAAATCATTCACGATGCAATATTTGTAACATTCAAAATAGCTCAGCATTTTTTACAGAATCGTCTTCATTAACACCCGATTATGTTATTAATATCACAGTTTCAATAAAGATAGTAAATTAATTATTTATTAAATGGTATTTTTTTATGAAAAATTACCTCAGAGGCATTTTACAACTAGTCTAATCTTTGAAGAAATTAAATTCAAATATAATCTTTCTCACAACCTACCATCTAACTATGAACTAGTGACTTACAACTAATGTCTTATAACTGGCTATAACGGAGCGGTAGATACTCTCTTGAAAAGGCATAAGCTGTGTTTGATGACCAGATCTGAATAACCTGGTACTTCCAAACCTTCCTTCATAACATACCACAATTAAGAATTCTATAGTCCTACTTGCTTCAGGCAGTTCATTACCTAACTTTCGTCAATAAACAAGCTATATTCCTGATAGATAACTTATAACACGTATCATGTATTTTAAAACTGCGATTGAATTATTCACTAACCTACGTGTAACCTAAAGGCCAGTATCTTTATTAATAGGCATTAATCCAATCTCTAATTATATTACTACTACAAAAAATATCCACTAAAACTTATGACAGCGTTCAGCCATGTCTTAAATATTATTTATTTTATTTTTTCTGTAAGCATATAATCATAATGTATATTTGAAAATCAGTTGGGTTCTAATTTAGAGTTTAGCCCTCCAGTTGTGATGGGAAAGGGGTTGATTGACCCCAGTGCTTAAAGCAGTCAATTTAAACGACCGGCCACCGCTGAAGTGGTTCGTTCGTTTATTATAAGTGTTTTTTTCCTTTGCAAATTTTATTTTAAAACGGTTCAGCCATCAGAAAATGATTCAGTTTTCACAAAACCCCGGTTTTATTCCAAAAATGCGAGAAAACAATTACTACGTCAAATAAGATGGATTCGGAGTGTTTTCACCATGGCTGTCACGTGGTCTTGTCGGAGCTTTTTGTTTATTTGAAAGTCTCGTCTTCAGACAGAACTGGAAACATTACTCTGGTCCAAAAAAGTCCATTTAAATTCAGCGTTATCCAATATGCTTTTTGTATTTTGTCCTGGTATTTAACTGACTCGAATTTTCTTGCTCTTTTTACGTAACTAGCTTTACCCTGTTTATAGATATGTGCAGGTACTAATGATGCTAAATACGGTTGTTTATAATCGAAATAGGGTGAACATGAACGTTTTTTTTTATAATTAAAACTAGATTTTTTTTTCCTCGGACATATAAATATATAACGGTAACAATAAAATGTTGTTTCAAGTGAATATTTCAAAATTTAGATTTTTTTACCAACAATGTCCTTAATTACATTTAATAATGATTTGACAAAAAACAATTAATATTTTTACTAAATCAGAATGAACTTAAAAGCTTTTGTGGTAATTATTTTAATATTATTATTGAAATAATATCAATAATCTTCAATGTAAATATTGAACCGAAAAAATAATGGTCGCGACCGAGACTCGAACTCGGAACCTCTACTCTATCCGGGAAGAACGCTTTCTCCAATTGACGTCTCGGTGGCTCAATTGGCAGAAGCGTTACTCCCGGATAGAGTAGAGTTTCCGAGTTCGAGTCTCGGTTGCGATCGTTATTTTTTCTGTTTCATATTTACGTTGAAGATTATTGATATTATTTCAATGATGAATATAATCAATATTTTATTCATTTTATTATATACGCCCATATGGGGTTTTACATATTCGTGGAATAGATAATATAATATAATAGTGGCACAAAAGTGCATAAAGTAAAATGATTAGCTTACAAAAACATAACTAAGCATATAATATATTACAATAAAATAATTTAGCATTAATGTTTTTAAAAGATATATGCTATTAAAGTTTTCTTGTAACTATATTCAGTGCATTATATCTATTATTTCTGTGAACGAATTTCCCACTGCATTCTACTAATTTAGTTATTAACTGATAAGACGGCCTCCATGGTCGAGTGGTAAGACGCTCGACCACGAATCCAAAGGTCGCGGGTTCAAACCCGGCGTGCGCCAATAACTTTTATTTAATTAATATGTGTCTTAACACATTTAATTCATATAAAAATAATAAGAAGTACATTTGCGGCATACTAGAGTGGTAGATACTATCGATAAGTATCGCCCTGGTGAAAGACCGCCATTCAGAATCGAAACGTTGCTTGAAATGGCTTTAGCCATGTTTGGTGACCAGTTCTGAATAGCCAGGTACTTTCCAAACCTTCCTCTTCCCAATCTCCTTCCTCTCCTCACTACCTTCAGCCTCACAACATGCCCTATTCGGGGATGCCATAGTCTCACTGACTCTAGACGGTTGGGACCAGTTGAGACTCTTGTGCTGTATTCATATAAAAAAATGATAAAAAAAGCTACTAACCTAACATCGTTTAAAGAAATATTTAGACAATTTTAACGAAAAGTCAAAATCAATAACGAAATTTATTTTATGTGAAACTCAAAGAGTGTTCGCCCTTTTTAATTTCCGTTTCAGGGGAAAGAATTTAAAAATCACTAAGGAGAACATCTTCGTTTATCGTCAGGTTAATCGTCCATTCGCCTGTTTCACAAACATAACGATCCATCTATTTTCTGCTCTGTTGATGGCTTTGTCAACAAACTGTTTAATAGTTTTCAAACACTATGTTTCGCAGTAACCTATTTTCCTTGGTTTGACGCTGTCCCTTCATCATCTCCTTTATCACTGACGTTTTCTAGATCAATGTTTGTATCATAATAGACATGCTTATCCAAGTCCAGCCCACCAAATTACAAACATTTTCAAATACCCGGCAAAAATAAATTTATTAATATTTTTGTGTGGCGTTAAATGATATGTTGTGAGACAGGGGGGTCGGGAAGTAATTGACCATTCAGATCTGATCACCAAATATGACCAAAGCAATTTCAAGCAACCTTTCGATTCTGAATGGTGGTCTCTCACCAGGGTGATACTGAAAGCATCTACCAGTCTAGTTATGTTCGACAATTACATGTGCTTATTTTGTGCTCTTTTTGTAGTAAGATTTTACAGAACATTAAAAATAAATATTTTTCTTTCGTATTTTGACTTGCATAAAACGAAAGAACGGTAGAATATTTCCGTGTGTGCAAGGAAGAATGGAATGAGTAAAAAATACATGTTTTGAGTTAAGAATGCAGAATTGTTCCTTAGATACATATATATGAAGGAAAAATGAGATGTGTCGGAAAATAAAATAATGTGCTATTATTCTTTGAAAAAGAACATGTGACACATGACATGATTGCATACAATAAACGAAATTCCTTAATTTAGTTTTGCCTCTCCTGAACATCTGCGTTTATTGACTCATTCTGTTCTTCCTTGCGCACGCAGATTCATGTTCTATATGAGAGAGAAGATAATGCCTGAGTTCTTTCACTTTATCAGTAGATGGCACTTTTAAACACAATTGAATATTTATTACATTTTTTAAATCAGATAAGTTCAAAAATTCGCGTTTCGCCACGTTCACGCAAATTGAAAACAAAATGAGCGCCTACTGAAACAATAATGGGAACATATGTTTGTAAAATAGCATCACGACGCAGTGCTGTAGAAATATTTGAATGGGACACGAGGTTACGTGTCTAATACTTTGAACAAAACATTAAGTTAACAATAACTAATTGAACAGCCTGCCATCGTCCCAGTGGCGGCTGGTGACTTTTGTGCTAGAGATGAATTTGTGTTAAATAAAAAAAGTTTAAAATATTTTTTATACTAACTTCTCAGAGTGGTAAATACTATTTATTATTAATTATTAAAAATATTATTTAGTGATAAAAAAATGGTTAAAAAAAAAAAATCTGCGTTGTGAGTATTTTTACCCTTCAAAATAATTATGTAACTAAATAAGTAGTTAAATATCACAAGGGTGGGCAGAAGGATATACTGCCACACAAATTTGTCTTGGCACATACTCCTTGATTGATATTCATACCATATCAATAAGTTTTCTTGCGGAACAATATCGGGACTGAGCGGAACCGGACGTTGGTGTGAATCAGCCATTAGCCGGCCAGATCAGCTCACAGTAGGGGCCGCGGAATTTACTTTGATAATTTCAATTGTATCCTTTCTAACACCAAAAAAGTCACAACCGTCACTGAATTCGTACGTGATTTAAGGAATAAAAGCTTCTTTGTCTTTTTTCAGGACTCTTATCAAACACAACGGATTTTATAGTACCCCCCACACCTTGCTTGTTCTTTATTTGACACGAAAATGAAAAGCTTTGTCAAAACCAGACCTTACAAAAATCTACCGAAGTAATTTAATACAATTTTTTTCACACTCTCGATTCTGAGCTCATTTTTTTCATGAAATTTCACTATGCCATATTTTATGACAATTATCCTTTACTAACCAAAACTTCTGATTGAAGTCGTCATGTTATTAAAGTAATGTAATGGATTGAACGCTCTTGACGTAAATAAAAAAAATAGCCAAAGAAGGGAAGCTAGCAGTCCACAATGGAGTGCTTATACTAACCCTGATACCATATATGGCAGTAAACATGAAACTTGCAGAGGAAGGATGAAAGTAGACTGAATGCTGTGAAAATGAAATCCCTAATGCGTATGTGCGGCAAAACCACATATTACCGTGTTAAAATGTGAATATCCGGAAAGAATGCAAGGTTGATTAAAGCGTAATGAACAGGATCAAGAAAGGGACGCTTAGATTTTTTGGTTTTGGTTTTCATGTAGAGCGAATGAACGAAGAAAGAAGTGTAGAAATAATCTATGGTGCGAAAGTGAATGGAAGAAGAAGTCGGGGACGCCTGAGGAAAACATGGCACGATCGAGTGAATCAAATACTTGAATTGTGAAAAGTCAGAATAACGAAAAATATTTATGAGACGATGTATGAATGTGAATGAAGCAAGGAGTGTGTGCCAATACAGAGTTGTATGGCGGTCCGTCTTCTGCCTACCCCTGCGGTGAAACTGCGTGATGGTTAGTTAGTTAGGTAATATAAATTATTTCATTCTGTTGATTCTGAGCTTATTTTTTTTCACGAAATTTCAAAAGCTTGTATAATAAACCATGTTTTATGACTATTATCCAGTTACTTACCAGAACTGGTGACTTATGAAGGTTACAAGGCAGTTGTAATTTCCGCTCCTTCTGCTTTAATAGGTGCTGCGGTGTGAGGACTGCGTATTTCTTAGTACATCTCAGTATTTTATAGCCACTTCTCTTCATGTTATAAGTACGCACATCCAAAAACTTAAATTAACAATAAAAAACATTAAAATAATTTTTAAAAACATTAAAATAATTAAAAGGAAACATAAAAATCTTAATTTTATACCACAAAAAATGGTTTTTCCGCTGACCAGTTTCGTACAGAGTACAGCAACTCAACAAATACAAAATATAAAAAAGATTGATTCTTTAAACTTTTAAGATACTTTGAAATAATAGTTTTCAGCCAATTACCATAGTGTAATGAAAATTAGAGGGTAAATATTATTCAATTTAATAATCTTGGTCTAAAACTTGGAAGCATTCGATATCGGAAAATCTTTGAATAATAATTACAGGATATTCAATATGTAATTAAGTTTAACGTATAGTCTCAGTTAATATATTCCTGGAAAACCCCCCTGCTTTCTTCGCAACCCTTCCTTCTCCTCCTGTGTCACTCCCCACCACAACACTTGACTGGGCACTAATTATTGCTGTTCTTATATTGGTTAGTTTAATATTTGTCTTGATTACGAAGAGCTTTCGAAACGGGTCGACCGTTCAAATTTATTTAGCCGCTTTAACAAAAAAATATACAAGACAAACATTCCCGGGTTACGAATGACCTGACAATATTTGAAAAACTCCTACTGCCATCATAAGAAGCGGAAGATGTTGCTTGTGCAATGATGGATGACTTAGCCAGCAGAGGAATTGAACGCACGACGCCCGGGTGGGAATCCGACGCGTTTGTCCACTCAGCTACCGACCGGTCGAATATGTTTTATGCAATCTAATTTTGTCAAGCCACAATATAAGAGCTTTTTACGAATAATGTGTAATTTTATTTACGAAAGATTTTATAAATATAATAAAATTAAGATGATATTATTATAAGCAGAAACATTTCTTACTCTAAATGTGACATTTCAGTGAAATCGTATTTATTCGGTTTCTACGTAGTTTTCCCTCTAAGAGATTGTTAATTTTCAATGCTTTATTTTTCTCTTTCAATAAACCCTTCGCGGGAACAGACTTCGTGAGTAGAATACTGCTTGCTCTTTATCAAATTAATTAGAACCTACTTCAAATACATAATTCATGATTTGAAAATTAATTTCATTAAATTATATTATCTAGCACGGTTTTTCGCTTTTGTTTGCAGCTGGGTTTGGAAAATTAAACATTTAGATTTGCGATAGACACGTCATCGCCACGATCGCATTACAATGATGAAATGAAATAGTCAACTTTTGTTTTGTACTAATACCTCAATGTTTAGCCGTTTATGCTTTCAGTGGTTTCATTTAACTCTAGACACGATTGATAAGCCGATGAACGTTTTAATAATAAATCATTAATACAATATCGATAATATTCAAAGAATCAGAAAAAGAAGAAGACACAGAAAAAATAGGTTTGCGACCGAGATAATAATTCTATAATTGGGTAGCTCAGTTGGCAGATGCGTTACTCCCGGATGTTGTAGAGGTTTCGAGTTTGATTCTCGGTCACAACCTTTTTATTTTCTGTGTCTTATATTAATTATTGAGACTGTTTCAGTAATTAATCTAACAATGAAAAGATTTACGAAGTGCTTGGTATGATTAAGCTTTTAATAGTAATAATAATAATTGACTGATATATAATATATAGCGCCGTTTTCGTGACAAAAATATCACCTCAAGGGCGCTTTACAACATAATTAACATAATATTAAAACTAAGACTTGATATCAACTTATGTCTATAACTAGGGACTTACAACTAACATATTTACATTAACAAATATATGTAATGGTTGTTGCCTGTGCTGTCGAACCTAGGGTAGGAAAAACGGAATAATCAATAGTAAACTAACTATAGCACTTAAGCTGAGTAATCTAAACTCTAGTGAAGTAAATTCACGTTATTGTGGGTATGATAATTTAAATAGGTGAGCCTTTAGTTTTGCTCTGAACTCAGTTGAGCTGTCGATCTTTAGTAAATGTGAAAGAAGATTATTCATAATTTAAATAAAAAATATTTTTGTTTTAAGCCACTTTATTTATACACATATAACAATTCGACCGGTTTCGGTTAAACTTAACCTTCATCAGGAACGTATATATATAAACAAAAGTTTATATATATACGTTCCTGAAGAAGGTTAAGTTTAACCGAAACCGGTCGAATTGTTATATGTGTATAAATAAAGTGGCTTAAAACAAAAATATTTTTTATTTAAATTATAATGTCAAGCTACAAAGTGATTGCTTCCTTCGATAAAAGAAGATTATTCAAGTTGTGGGGCCCGCTACAGAAAAGGCTCGGTCTCCGAAATCGATGTTGGAATTGTGTACCCATACTTTACCTAGCACTATTAAAATAAGTAATGTCATTTTACGACCTCTACTTTTGGTTGAATACCTAAAATAAAAAAAAAACTTTAGTTTCAATGAACTTACAAAAAAAAAAAATCAATTCAATTAAAGATCGTCAACTCGAAAGTATCTCTAATAATTAAATATAATTAATTGAAAATAGGTGTTTCATTGCTTCTCACTCAACGGTTGACATAATCGATATTATAGTAGAACGCAGTACGCACCTCGTATTCAGGAATAATGTATGACTCCACATCTGCGTCTGACATTAATGTTCATCATTAACCTATATCAACCATTAATTAACGAAATCGTGAATAACGTATTCATGGCTTCCCTTATACTAGCTTATTATTTTATTTGCACAAAGTCTCGCAAGTTTTGTTGCATAAAAGTCAAACGACTCGTTCGCATAATTTAATAATTTGCTTTCAAAAACACAACATAATGTATTTATACTAGTTGTTATCCGTGAAAAATCACGGGATGTAACTTGACTTGCGAAGAAAAATATAAGTTGATTCAATCTACACATTTCAAATTTAGAATAATGTCTGGTAAAATAGATTTTAGTTGGGCACTTTATTGTGTGGGTAGAAATTTGAAAAGATTCTTTTAAACTGACAAGTTCAAAATTTGAACAATTCCCTCTCATACGTACGTACTGATAAAGTAAATTATTTATTTTGCAATTGTAATTAACTTTAAAGCATTAATGCTTATTTTTTTAAATACTTAAAAAATGGCAACAATCAACAACACAAACATGAAATAGAAAAAGCCAGAAAATAAAAAGACAATGGTCACAGCCAAAAATCGGAGGAAATTTTTTTTATCAAAATTATATCAATAATCTTCAATTAAAGTAAGAGATTAATTAAAAAAGTTAGTTTCTTATAAGGTCCCAATGGCTAAATTGGGTGAAGCGTTACTCCCGGATAAAGTAGAGGATCCGATTTTGAGTCTCGGTTGTGACCATTGTCTTTCTCGCTTTTTCTGTTTCATATTTGTGTTGTTGATTATCGATATTATTTAAATATTTAAAACCCAAATAACTATGTATCAACTAGAGAGGTTGTGTACTAGAAAACATACAATTTCAATGGTGTTTTGTTGTTCAAGTTGTCTTAAATGGAATACAATAGTTTTGTGTATACCACTTTTTAATTAACACAACTGGTTTGGGACATAGCCGACTCTTTATCGGGGTAATATAACATTTTTTTGGGCAAAACGGTATTTTTCCGAAGCTAGTTAGCGTGTAAAAGTAGTGCACATAAAGTTATTTTGTTCCATTTGACAATTTTCTTACACGAAGCTTCTACTTTTCGAAATATTCAAAAAAACGTATTTAAAATTTTAATGCAACCTAAAATAAAGAAAGTAATTTTAAAGCGTAAAATATGGTTGTTAAATAAAAGTGTCGCTAAGTGCACGGCAAAGTGTTTGTTACAACTGTAAAGTGATCGGAATACCCGGAGCACAGGAGCAGCTGTGGGTGTTCGCCTGAGGCGTGATGCGCCTGCTGGTACTGAACTCGCTCATCATGTTCGACATAGTGTTCGTGTTCTTCTTGTTCCTGGTGGGTGTCACCTGCTTCGTATACTACATGCCTGGCAACGCCATACGGAGAACGCCGATTGTGGAGGATAATGAGACGGACCTGATCCCTCCCCCTGCTCCCTTCCGGAACGACGACTGCCAGGAGGCGAGAGTGGTGAAGGAGGTGAGGTCCTCCTATATCTGCATACCGCCTGCGCTGCTCGACAGGGACAAAAAGACGCGAGGCCCGGTTCACGAAGTTTAGCTATACGGGTAAATAATCACCTTTATTATTATTACGTAGGACCCTTATTTATTTGATTTTTTTGCTTCAGAAAAGCCAATCATCTGTAGACGATTTTTTCAATTAAAAACCATTCAAATTATTTTGTGCTCACAAAGTATTACTGACTATAAATAAAACAATCACAGTGTAATTTTTAGGTATGTTTCTTTTAATTGGTTTCATATTGAACATCATACAAAAATAGTTAAGCTGTTAAATGCTTTGTCAATACTGTAAATTAAATCAATGCGGGATTTTTTTAAGGTTCGAAAAAAAAAAGCAATAGGATAATCAATCCTTAAACTTACATGAATTCAAACGTTGTTTAGATAAATCTAGGATCTTCAATAAGCTCTAGCTGCGTAATTGAACCTTATAATATAAATCCCATCATCTTTTGTAACATAGTTAAGGAGTCATAAGATATTTTATTTCGTAATTTTTCGTTTATTTTCTCAAGCTCGTTTTGTTTGTACCTATTTATTTCCAGTCGATATGCATTTATTTTGGTAATAGCATAAATGACAAAGAGCGAATTCAACCGGCAATCATCTTTTATGAAATAATTCAAGAAAGTTGAACTATGAAGACGATTTCATATGACTCTTTCATAAAAACTTCCGGTAAGAGATTTTTTATCTTGAGATCTAACAAACTTATCCCGAATCAAATATAGAACCCCCAAATAAAAGAGGAAATTTCACAAAGAAATTTATATCTATCTTAATTAATAGAGGGTCTTATCGTGTATCGTACATCCGGCTTTTCCGTTTTCGCTAGGAACCAAAGAAAGGGCATCCACCCAATTATCGAGCACTCTAGGCCTCTTTGATATATAATAATATACTCCCCTCTACCATTCAAACCACCCTATACCATTAACAATAACTCAGCTTAAATGATTTACTAAATATTTTGAGGATTTAAAAAAAAATATATATATATCACCATATATTATGCTTGAATCATTATTATTTTTATAGAGTGACTGAATCTTAAATGTCGATGTTTATGTTTATGTTGTGATGGACACAATTTATTCACATATTGAACTCGTATATTTTTTTAAAAGCCCTTGCATAGTGCTTTTAGTTATTATAAAGTTTTACTGGTTTGCGGAAAATATTACACGATAGCCGTTTCAACGTAGTCCTTACGTAGGTTTGAAATGTTCTTACCTGTCTGAAGATGCCCGCATCAGGGTAAAACCGATGCAATCGAAATAATATTTGACATTAGCAGAGGAAAATTTGTAATTGGCATTATTTTTATTAGTATATATGTACTAATGAATGTTGATTTGCTGTCAATTTTCCCAAAATTAATAAAAAAATAAACTATTTGATTCAATTCAATTATTCAATAAAGTTCATCGACGTTCTTCGTGAAATCTTAAGAATATCAGTATCACAACTTTACGAACTGTCAGATATTCAGTAGTATTTGCAACTCAGTGATTTCCCACATACAGCGCCCGAGTTCCGAGCAAAAGTTCCCCAGGACAGCTGAAGCTAAATGTGAAAGCTTTCCGTAACCCGGCTCCGCTAACTCGCAGCTTCGGAAACGGATATCAACGGAACTTACACTTATCCATAGCCGACGTGTTACTTGTGCTTTACTCGTAAGAGGTTGCAGGTTGCAAGTTGCTCCGTCTTTTAGTTTATTTTTTATTAAGTTCTATGCATGTATGTATTTTGTGATACTGCAATGTGCAATATTTTAATTCTACTTTCCTTTTTTACTTTTAATATAACATTGTGATTACGACGGTATGTTTGATGGTGTGGTGTGTTTGAGAAATTCCACTCAGAGAACTCGAATCTTTTTTACAACGTGTGTAATACAAATATGCCCAACAACCCCCAATTAAAACCTTTTTTAATCTTCAAAATTCTAAAATCTTTATTGTACACAATTGACACAGTATGTATAATAAACATTGGGTTAAGTCTATAGGTTTTACATTTTTTATATATATCTGACCCGTTTACAGTACAGTAGTTTAACATAATATTATTATCTTAATTTAATAATTTCGATGAGTGCCGAACTGTGGTATAGGTACAGCAGTGACTGTTGATGCGAATCTTGGAGTGACTTTATATTTCCTCCAGGGTTAACGTATACACTTATTTTCCCCTTTTCGCTAGAAACAGTAAGTAGACATATGCAAGATAAAAGGCTGTTTCTCAGTGGTGTTTCGTAAAGCCATTACTATAGAAAGTGTTTTTATATGTACCAATACCCCCAATTTTGTGTAAGTATGTGTTGTTCGCATCATCTGTATTTGGACTTGTTAAAACAGCTGTTACGCGTGATAATAAATAAATACTTGGAACTTTAAAAGTCCGCTTAAGAAAATTATTCTAGTCACATCTTGTCGGTCTCGTCACGTGGCAACCGATTACAACTAACTCATGATTTATTCATTTTGGCCCAAGTTTTCAATCAGTTCAAAGGTTCAAAAGGTCATTTTATTGAAACGAGCTTCGACGGGCGCAATGTGCGTACCCTTCCATAAATAGGTCCGTTCGACCATCTGAATGGCTGTATTGCTTCACAATCTACTCGCTTTCCAAAGGTTTTTACTATTAGCTTACTCGTGAGATCATTGTTTGCATAGGCACTTTTATGTTTTTCATATCGTTAGCGTCCACCATATGAAGACTGCTTTTATGGATTTATTCTGAAAAAAGAAACAGTTTCTACAAAACAAAAATACAAAAATCGACGCTTTGGATAAATCGGGGCATTTAATTCCAAATTGTTCCTTCTTCCCGAATTTAGAGTGTA
Source organism: Drusus annulatus (assembly GCA_022651775.1). Lineage (NCBI taxonomy): Eukaryota > Metazoa > Arthropoda > Insecta > Trichoptera > Limnephilidae > Drusus > Drusus annulatus. Next base: position 303,918 of record JAGWCC010000362.1, on the reverse strand, counting down.
TTTTCGAAGAAAAATCGACTTGATGCTCCTAGGTGTGTTTTTTTTCGAATCAACTTAATTGTCATCTATGGCAGATTGGTAAGCAATTTGGCTCTGCACATAGTGGTCGCTGGTTAAAAAGGTACAAAGTTAAAAAAAAAAAAAAATTATTCGCACATCGTTGGTGGAAAAAAAGGCTTAAGCGACACTTTGCTTAAATATGAGTGAAACATGCAGTTTTGTTCGGTTTTTTTCCGGCATTGAATGCTTTGACTCGTTTGATTCTGAAGACTTTTGTGGCCCTTTAGCCATCTAAAATATGTTTACCATTTGGGAGACAGCTTGATTAAAGCGACACAATTTTGGGACTTTCTTAAGATTTTTGTCGCTTTAGGTAACTCCGTGAGAGCATTGAGTTACTTGAGTTAACTTTTTTTCAAAATCCAACTAGGTACTGAAGACTTATGAATCTTATTGTAAAAAAAAAAAAATTTTGAAAAGTGCTCAGGTGTAAACTTCCCAAAGTGGCGCTTCATCCATTTTGCCTTTCCGGTGTTAACGCAATTTAAAAAAAAAACACTTTTTTTTTTATTTCGGTAACGCGTTCCATAGTGGTAGATTTTCTTAGTCTCGCCCCGTTGAGTGGTCGCAATTCAGAATCAAAACGTCACCTGAAATGGCTATAGCTTTGTTATGTGAGATCTGAATAGCCAGATTCTTCCCTATCTCATTTCCACCCTCATTTACTTCAGCCTCAATTTTTTTAGTGCCTACTGAAGTGTTTTATAAAGAAATCACATGTGATGTTGTACATCTTATTTTAAAGTGTTTTTTGTATATAGTTTATCGCATGTGTCAGTTGTATTATATTTTATTTAAGGATAAATAAATATATATTGAAAACGCCTGAAACCGAATGTAGTCAGCGTTCATAGAATTTTGTTTACGATGGTTTGAACAAACCTAAACTCACTCCGGTACACTATGCATGAAAAGCCAAACATGATTTATCCCGGCAGCTCAGTTGCAGCCTTCCCTAGGAAATATGAACTGGGGATTATTCCGACGCCATTGCTTTTCGTTCCATTATTTGTGTTTATTCCTCCATATTGAAACTCCGAGTAACAATGGCTCCACGTACTACGGCGCCTGGAATGCGGAAGACGTGTTGGAGATGTGTTTCAAATGTTCTCCAAACAAGTATGGCGTAGCTAAAGAGCCCATCTTTATCAGCTTTCTTTAGTGTACATACATTGTCCTCCACGCTAGGAGTTCACCTGTGATGTGGAGGACATTTTTCGAATTGCATGTTAAAACAATTTAAAATATAAAAGAAAATCTAAAAGAAAATCTAAAAGAAAAAAATAATAATAAGATAAAACAAGATAAAATAAAATAAAACAATTTAAAAATATAAAAAGAAAAGAACAAAAGAAAAAATAAATAAAATAAAACAAGATAAAAATAAAATAAAATAAAATAAAGCCACTTTAAGATAAAAAAAATTACAAATAAATAAATTTCCTAGTAGCACTATTATTATAATAGTGTATAATTAAAAATTAGGAGGATTTTAACCAGTTCCAAACATGTTTATTGTATTGTGCAAGTGTAGATGTTTTGATTTGTGTAGGAAGAGAATTATAAAGTTTAATAGCCTGGTATCTGTAATGCTTTTATCCGAAGGATGTGTATGTTTTAGGTATTTGTAGTTGATGTGCATGTCTTGATCTAGTGTTGCGAGTATTTTGTGAGGTGACAAACGTATTTATATTTTTGTAAAGGAAAGTTAGTATATGTTTAGAAAATATTTTTTGTATGGTAAGCACTGGAAATTTTTGGAATATGATTGAGGTCAGTGTTTGTATCGGTACTTTAAGTATCACTTTTATTAAGGTTTTCTGGGCTTTATACAGAGTTTTAATAAAAAATTATTTTGCACAGCCCCAAGCAATAATGCCGTATTCCATAATGGATTGGGCTAGTGCAAGGTATATGTTTTTTATATCGTAGATGCTTAGAATATTTCTTAGGTTTTTGAAAAAGTGGATTAATCGGTTTAGTTTTGCTTTTACAGAATTAATTTGTCTATCCCATTTCATGTATTGGTCAAAGTGTACGCCGAGATATTTAATGGTTTCCGTGTGTGTTATTTGGGGACAGTTGCATAGGGAGTGTGCTGGGTGACAGTTATGTATTTTTAGGTTAATGCATTGGGAGGGTTGGCCTCTCGAGTCAATGCTGAAAGTTATGAATTTAGTTTTTGGGATATTAAGAGTTAACAAATTTGAGTCGAGCCATTTTTTGGTGATTCTAAGACCGAGTTCTGCTTTTTTGCTTAGTGTATTCCAGTCTGTAGCTTTAAAGAGTAACACAGTGTCATCAGCGAAACTTCTAATTTTGCCATCTATTTGGAGGTGACAAAGATCGTTAATATATATAAGGAATAGAATTGGACCAAGCACGCTGCCTTGGGGTACTCCGTAAGATACTTGTTACGTGACACTACTTATGTTTTTTATTGAAGTATACTGAGTGCGGTTTCCCATATAGCTTTTTAATAGTTTGAGTTCTGTTCCCATGATTCCAATATTTTGTAGTTTCGTGAACAGTTTTTGGTGGTGTATTGTATCAAATGCTTTTGCGAGATCTAGAAATATACCTAAGCATTTTTTCCCCTGATCTATATTTGTTTTTAAGAAGTCAGTTACCGAGGCTAAGGCATGGGAGGTGCCCATATTTTCTCTGAAACCGAATTGATTGGGGGATAAGACATTATTAAGGTTGAGAAAACTTAGAAGATTATTTTTTATATGTTTCTCTAGAATTTTTGACAAGGTGTTCAAAATTGTGATTGGTCTGTAGTTATTTATTTCATCCTTGTTTCCGTTTTTGTGGATTGGTATCACTTTGCCTGTTTTTAAGATTGTTGGGAAGATGCCTTCTTCAATACATCGATTTAGTAGTTTTGTTAGAGGAATGTGAAGTGTAGATTTTAGTATTTTGAGTGTAATTGGAGATATTTTGTCACTGCCCTGAGAGTTTGTGTTTTTTGGTCGTTTATAAGTTTTAGTGTTTCCGATTGGGTTATGTATGGTATTTTAAAGGAAGAAATACTGTGTTTTTTAAGGTGGTTTGAGGAATCTGGGATGGCTGTGTTCGTAGTTATTTTATTTGCTAAAATCTTGCCTACATTAGCGAAGTAATTATTGACAAAATTACATACTTTCAATGGATATTCTGATATTTTAACAATCTCGTTGTCTATTTTAATTTCGTTAATGGGATCACTTTTGCTAACATTAGTGTGGGATATTTCTTTTAAAATTTGCCATAGTTTTTTTGGGTCTCTGTTGCATTTATTTATTTTATTTTGATAGTATATTTCTTTTGATATTCGTGCGAGTCGTGTGCATAAGTTTCGATATCGTTTATAGAAATTCAGCAGATAAATGTCATATGGGTTCGATTTACTTTGTTTGTGAAGTGCATCTCTTTTTCTAAAACTTGTTACTAGTCCTTTTGTTATCCAAGGTTTTATAAAATTAACTTTGGATGGTGATTTTTTGTCGTTGTTTATAGTATTTGTGTTATATTCTTCTTGAATACATTCAACGAAATTTGACCATGCATCGTTAATGTTTTTGTTTTCTATAAGTTTTTCCCATTTTTTATTTAAAAGTGTATCTTTCAGTTTAACAAAATATTTTTCCACTATTATTACTACTTTATTTTTCCACTACTTTATTCCACTATTTTTTATTATTATTTTAGACCTGACCGGTTTCACCTTATGACGGGCATCTTCAGACTAGTACAATTTTAAGATATTATATTATTGACTATTATAAGATATTTTACCAATCCACCAATATATACCTTATATAAAATACATTAAGCAAACAGATACGGAAAAAAAAATAGCCAACTGTAAAAAATAAAGCTGACAACAATAGATATTATATGTAAAATTTTAAAAACTCACAAACGTATCTAATACATTACTATGTAACCCGTCTCTCAGAAGGTATTAAAACTACCCGAAGGTATTTTTAAATGTTATTGTAAAGCCGCCTCTGTCAGCGATAAATCAAAACCCTAAGTCACAGATGTTCACTATGAGAAATACTCAACAAGCGTCCATTCCGGACATTAATAGTATATACTCGTATACCATAGATTTACTTAAAATTTTATCAGTCTGAAGATGCCCGTCATAAGGTGAAACCGGTCAGGATTAAATATATTTTTTTAAACAGTGGAATAAAGTAAAAAAAATGGATATTATTTAATCATTAAAATGGAGTTCCACCACGAATTAACAGTTTCAAAATTAGAAATTATCCTCTCTCTTATTTCTGTTTTCTGATTGAAAATTTGATATTAGAAATCTGAAGATAATCTGTTCGTGTCACGTGCCCGGCATAGTCCAAATTGAGTTGAGATTTTAAGGGCTATGTCGACTACCTTCATTCATCTTCTTTTTCACTTTTTCGTCAACAAATAAGTTTTCGTATTCGCTCCACAGAAATTTTTATGTACTCTTTCCATTTAATTTTATTGATACCTAGCTTTTATTTTATTTTTATTATTTGGATATTTTAAACAGAATGATCGGCGACAAAGTGGACGTAGTTATGCAGAAAGCGTCCAACCAACAATTTGCCAAAATCGGGTTTTACGCATTTTCCTATAGATAAATACAAGAATTATATCTGCTGACAACATCCAGGCTCCAAATGTAATAGATTTTTTGTAATAATTTTTTTTACTAACGCACATTGCATATATTTGACTTAAATTAAAGCTTAAAACATTATTAAATGTAGGATAAGATAAGTTTTTTTTTAATAAACACATCGATAGATTATTAATCAAATGCCGATTACGCATATTAATATTTTTTTATCGTCATATTTTCCCCTTTTCTCAGTTTCATATTTTTGGGGTTTGATGCTTTCTGCATAACTATGTCCAATTGTAGTTCGAATCAAATGTTATATTGATGTGTGTCTTTTTGAGAAATTATCTTAAATATAAAGCAGAAATTATGTTTGCTGTTTATTTCTGAAGCAATAAAAACTCTAATGCTCATCTCAAACTTCAACGCAAAACATTTTCAGCTTGAAACGTCACTTCTATTGTGAGCTATGTTTCTGTCTGGGAAACGTCGAGATGCCATAGTGTTTGTTTTATATTTTTCAGCTGTTATATAACAACAAAAATACTTGAATCTCAAAAATACTTATCTCGGACGAAGCCGGGCACAATGCAACAAATGCCAGCTTTCAGTTGCACAATACTTCGGGTTTTAAATGTATTTTAGATAACGTAAAGCCATAAATTTGTGCCCATCCGATTCAACTGGATAATCCATAAAGTTGTTGTGTTTTGGTTGGGTTGTAGATTTGTTGGTTGTGTTGAAATTTAGTTGGGTTGTGTTGATGTCGTCGCGTTGTGTTGCGGCTGCAGCAGGACGCACTGGGGGCAGTACGGCTATTTGAGTGTAATCGCACGAACGTTGCTCGAAGCCATTCGAATTGCGCTCTGTAGTCTAAATTTTCTCCCAAAGCAAATCAGAAATTCTCTTTGTAATAAGGATTAATTATTTTTTCGCAGAAAGCAATCACTTTGTGGTTTGACATATTTAAAGAAATGAAAAAATAACTTTGTATGCGACCACGAATATTATTTTGTTCTTTTGTTAAATTTAAATGTTATTCTGTTGTTTTTTTATTTTATTTTATAATTTGTTTTCCCTCTGTATGTATATTTAACCGCACACTTTGTATTTTTTGTTTAGTTTAATTTTGTACCCCGATGATGCTGAAACGCCCGAATATGTATTATTCAAATGCAAATGTGTATTATCCAATGTCTATTGATAAAAAACCCCGAGTTCTTTGAACTAGATTTTAAATTTTACAACAAAGTCTCCTTTTTATAATCTTTTTAGGGATTGCAATTCAAATATAATATTTTGAATAATACTATTTTGGTCACTTTCAAAATAATACCGTTTTTTTGTTAGATTTATATTGCTCTGATGGTGTGACAATAGTAACGAAACAAGTCTTCGCAGTTTATTCCAATAAATGTGTTTCAATGATGTGATCAAAACAAACATAATGAATCACAAAGTAAATAATCCAACGAATTAATATTATTCGTATATTAAAGCTTTATCCTTCGAATTTCTGATACCAAAAGATAAAAGTCGATGCGTTGTGATAATTTCAAAATATTATCATTACGAAATGTAATATTTTTTTGTGAATCAGTCATTTTAACAGTACTCTACATTGAATGTTATTCACTGAAACCTTTGCCTTATAATAAAACCTTATCAACTGTTGATGTAGGCTATTCTTAAGAGTCAGCACCTAAAAATACAAAAAATTGGCTTTCTAGTACAAGCAAAACTACAAATCATTTATCTGCTAATTCTATACGTATAGTTCGGAAAAATGAAAAAGGTTTCCAGTCAATACAATTCTTAAACAGTAATATTTTAAATTCTTTAAGAAATGCATACTGGAATTTTAGGTTAAACGTTTATAAATACCTTTGCTGGTTTTCAAACTGCACATTTTACTTACATTTTAGTATGTTTTTCACAGAATTTAAAGGATAACAGTTAATAAATGTATTCATTGTAAACCTCGGACTCTAACTACCCCTAGAAAATTTGTAGATAAATCATTTGTAGTATTACTTGTACTAAAATGCTACAATGTAACGTTTAGCGTCATTTTTGAGTGCTGATCCTTAAGCTCAGTTCACCTTTATGGAAATCTATTAACAGATGTGTTCAGTTTGTTCGTTGTAATATTTTCATAAGAAAAAAATAAAAACAAAATAACTAAAAACACACTTTGTATCAAACTAATTTTGATTGCGTGTATGCACATCATATAGTTCGTTTTTTGAAATCATTAAAATAAGTCTATATGTATCTGTATGTGCATATGTTTATTCACTACTCGTATATCAAGAAATTATGTAACTCGTGATAGTATTCCCTCTCTAAGCACGAGAATTTTCTCAATTCGAGAGATTATTTTTCAATTTATAAATAATAGGGATTCCATGAAAAATATGCATTGTGTTTACCCACTGTTAGTATTGAGTAAAAAAATGATAGTTAAAATATGTAATAATTTTTTTAAAGTAGCAAAAATTCCTAAAGCTTGGTTTTGTAACAACGTGCGCTTTGTGCCCATGTAACTTAGCAAACTACCATGGTTCAGTAATGCGAGACACTACCCCATCCCTTTGTGTCGTCTTTTGATCGTGTTTGTGAGCATTTCTGAATTCCTGGTTTACCACTGCCTTTGTTATTGTTGTTGTACTGTGTGTTGGTAACCAATTTCATTGTATAACCTATTTATTATTCTACAATTTCTAAGTGCATGGTACTTGTGTACGTGTTAGTGATAGTACGTTTAATAAAATTATATTACATATTCGTAAGAATCATTAACTTTGGTGTTTACCATATTTATAAAGAAAGCAGATAACATTTGTTTAAAGCCACTTCTTTATTAATATTTCGTCGGCCGGTTTCGGAAGCACCCTTCCGTCTTCAGGACAATATTATAATTAAACTGATTTATCATATAGTCCTATCCTAGACATATTTCCAGTAAGCCGTTTTGTTATTCTCACAATCCCCTCAATTACCCCTTCTCATTCCCATTGCAACACCTTTTTAATTTTTTTTTATATGAATACCGCACAAGAGTCTCAACTGCTCCCAACCGTCTAAAGCCAGTACGACTATGGCATCCACAAATAGGGTATGTTGTGAGGCTGAATGTAGTGGGGAGGAGAAGGAGATTGGGAAGAGGAAGGTTGGGAAGTACCTGGCTGTGGCCGGTGGTCTTTCGCCAGGGCGATACTTAGAGTATCTACAACTCTACATATATGTTTAGATATCTCATTCTGTATCTTAGTTTTCTTTATAAAAATTATATTAGTTTCGTCATATTGCGTTATTTTTTTGCCGATTTTTCTCTCTTTTGACCAACCAGAGTTTTTATTAAAAATAAACGCCATGTTCCCACTAGCCACATTTTATAAAAATAAACTTGCCCCATTGATCTCTTTGCACTGGTGTATATCCAAGAAACACGCAAAACCCGCGCCCAACATTTTTACACAGTTGAAATGCGCCACATGAGAACGGATCGCTTCTACGACTTGTTCAACAGCTCGGCTATGGATTTAATTACCGGCCTCTGTATTTCCTCCCTCTTACGACCCAGGTTCATTCCTTCCTTTCCTTCACCTTCACCCAGCATCCCCAAAGTTGATGGCACATCTGAAAATTATTTCCCTCGGGGACAACTGTGTGTAGCTCACATAAAAAAACCTTTTTTTTTTTTTAATGAAAGACAAACATTCCCTGGTTACAAATAACCTGACAATATTTGAAAAACTCCTACTGCCGTCGTAATAAGCGGAAGATGTTGCTTGTGCAATGATGGAGGACTTAGCTAGCGGAGTAATTGAACCCACGACGCCCGGGTGGGAATCCGACGTGTTTGTCCACTCGGCTACTAACCGGTCAAATATTATGTAACATTCTTGAACCCTGCCAATTTAGCAGATTTTTTGAGAAGGTAGGGATTTTTTAATAATCATAGTGTAATTATTCAAAATATTTTATTTGAATTATTCATAAACTTACCTTGGATACGCATCTTCATAGAAATTCAATGCTTAAAGGAAAATAAACAATTGTTAAATTAAAACTGAAGAAATCTTTTAAACCTAACAAACAGTTTTTTTAATGTCAGGGTGACTCTGGGTTCGAAGGGGGGGGAGTAAGTGAAACGAGGTCATTTGCTGCATCGATCAAAGTTTTTTTTACTCTTCGGGTATTTTCGCTTATTGCATTTCCTACTCCTTGAGCAAAAATTTCTGACAGTTTTGCGGATTTAGCAGATGTTGAGTGTCTTACATTTTTCTACCCTCTACACATCTGCCCTAAAGATGGCCACTGTAAGACTGACCGAACCGTTGGCCAAAGAAGGAAGGTAAAAGGGTAAATGCAACGCACCTAATAATTATAATTAAAAATAACTCATGTTATTCGCAGTATAAAGCTAAAATCATTTCCTAAAACAAATTTCTCTATCATGTACTCAACTGACCTCTCGTATAAATCTTTGGTAATTAAAGACAATTGTGAACATTCAATTTTTTTACAATAGTCTAGCGCGAAAGCTTAAGTGCCTACTTTCCTAAAGCGGTAATTATTTTTAAATAAAACACAAAACGCTCTCCTATTGATTAATCGTTGAAATAATTAGTGGGGCTATATCACGCACAGCCCTTAACTTTTCAAACTTTTCATTAAGGGTTTTTTGCTCGGTAAAGTTTTAAATATTTCTATCCGAAGTTTGCCCTGCGTTTACCTGTAATTCGCTCACAGAACGGTGCCTGGAGATTATACGATTTGAGTCTGCCGGGGCAATTGATTTTATTTACGGAAAATTATAAAAAATCTTCCGCGAGACCTATTACACGAAGGCGGCCTGTGAAGAAGAAAAAGGAGTTTATTCTTTTTTGTCGAAGGAAATGAAAGACTTATCTGGAAAACCCACTGAACCGCATAAATATTTTAAATAATTTTTAATCGAACTTGTAGAATTATGGTATTTCTTTTGCACCTACCGTTTTCATAACATTGATATTGCAGTTTAAAAAACGTACTGAAGATGGGATATCAATGTAAACTACTATTTATCTCTTTACATTTGATGCCTTGTGTGTTATGTATTGTAAACGCAAAATTTTTAGGCGACCACCTCCGTGGCCTTGCGTGTAAGATTCTCGACTACGAATCCGAAGGTCGTGGGTTCGAGGCCCAGCGTGCGAAAATAAAGTGTATTTGATTTATATGTGTTATTTCACATATTCTTTAAATTAAATAATATATTCTATATTTGCGGCACGTCCCAAATTGTTAGATACTATTCCAAGTATCATCGCGGTAATAGACCACCATTCAGAATCGAAATGTTGCTTGAAATTGTAATAGCAGTGTTTAGTGAACAGATCTGAATAGCCAGGTACTTTTAAACCTTTTTCTTCTCCATCACTACTCTCTGCTAACAACCATGTAAATGTCATGACAATCACCGCTGCAAATATTTTTTACTGAAAACTTATCGATTCACAATGTTGGATCCAAAGCTACGATAAAACACTGAATGTATTTTCAGCTTCAGATAAATTTGGAAAAGAGTGGACTGTAAATGATAAACTATACTATTTAGTAGAAGTGTCTAATTGTAGCTTGTGGAAAAATTATGGAATGAAGGAAAAATGGGAAAACATTCACTCACCGATGAAGTTGAAGTTAAAAGTTCATGAAGTCTTCTTTCACAATTGTATTATTAACGAAACAAATACACCACACTGATTTAAGTCTTCGTATTCAAAAATACCACAGTTATTTTATATTATTTTGAGAACAAAACAACCAATCGACGAACAAGCGAAAAACCAACGAGCCACGTTTTTACACATCAAAACTCTTTTGTTTGATTGTCAATTGTTTCGAACACAGTGTTGTTGAATACGGAAATCGAATAGCGAAATGGCAAGATAGGTAGGGATTTGGGTGAAAAAACATCAAGGTAATAACCTAACAAATTATCAGTTTGAAATCCAACACACTTCTAATAAATTTTTCCATTATTCTTGACTAGTGTCGATTGTATTTGATTTTAACTATATTATTATAAGTTTTTTATGGCACAGGATGAGCTTTTATTCTTGCATGTAATCTCTGCACAACTTAGCAATTTTAAATATTTATGAACTTCACTCACGAAAGTAAAATGGAGCGCGAATGGTAATCGTAATTTTAAGTGAGAGTCTATGTCTAGTCCCATCCACATGCGACGTAAGACCCCCGCATAAGCCTTTTAGCCCTTTAGCTCTTTTAGGGAAGACCATATTTTGACGTGACTGAAAAGGATTTTAAACTTTATTTAAATGTTTGCAGATTGAAGAAGAAAAATGATTTTTCCAAAATGGATAATGTTTTCAGGATAAATCGTATTTCGTTCTCAATTCATCATATTTTTTGCTAAAAGTTGACATCGCATATTTTTGTACGTGATGGCTTGACAAAAAAACTCTTAACGGTTACCTTATTCTTGTGTGTTTCTTGAAACCATCTGGTCCCTCTGCTACCCTCGCTCTTCAGAAGGTTTGTCATTTTATTTCCGAAAAATCTCATCCTTTATAATAATAATAATAATCATTTTTTAGTAATTTGTATAGCGTCGTGTTTTTACCCTTAATAATAATATAATTTGGATAATTTGTGTAGCGCCGTTTTTGTTAAAAATCACTTCAAGGGCGCTGTACAATTCTGAATTTCTAGTTAATATTTATTCCTAGTTTATATAAATATACAGCATCTTACTTATCTAACAGGTATACAGACATACTACTGGCAGGACACAATCAATTTATTATTAAATTTTAGCTGATTTATTTACTCGCATATATATATATATATATAATTTTTTAGGGCTTGAGAGCAAATTTAAAATATAGTATAGCATATTAAATGCCTTTTAAATTTTTTGTGGTAAGGAACAGCCTTGACACTAGACATCGGATTACATGTATTTAGGTATCGAGCCGTAGAGTCGCTAAGATCCTCGACCACGAATCCAGAGGTAGCAGGTTCAAATCCCTGCGTATTAATATTTAAAGAAATTAAAAAATAACTTTGTATAGGACCACGAATCTTATTTTTTATTTTTTATGACCGACCGATTTCGCTTAGCCTAAGCATCATCAAGGTACTAAATTAAAATAATATTCGTGGTCTTATACAAAGCTGTTTTTTCATTTCTTGTATGTCAAACTACAAATTGATTACTTTCTAATAAAATATTTGCCATTTCATCTTTGATTCATATAAAATAATATATAGTATATTTGAGGCCCATTCCAGAGTGGTATATACTCTCAGTATTTCCGTGGGGAAAAACCACAATTTGGAATCGAAACTTTGAAATGGATTTAGCCGTGTTTGGTGACCAATTTTGAATAGCCAGGTACTTTCCCACCTTTCTTTTACCAATCTTTTCCCCCCACCCCCATACCACAAATGGGGATGCCATAGTCCTATTGGCTCCAAAAGGTTGGAAGAAGTTGAGATTTTTTTGCGGTATTCACATAATTTATTTATTTTTTTAACTATTTATGGTTCATGTTGAATACTTTTATAATACATAGACAACATATATTTTATTGACATGTCACTACATTTGCCCAGCGATTACTAAGTGAGGACTTGTCATATTCGTTAAAGTCATTGAATACGAGATCAACTTTATTTAATTTTCACCTATGATAGTTGATTGCATTTAAATTTTTCGGTTGATGAGTGGAAGATCTTTCAGTAGTTATTGTCTTAGTAATAGTTATTCATTCAGAATCGAAATGGCGTTAGCTATTTACAAAGTTTTGATCTGGAAAACGGGTTCTCAACTTAATTTAACTTTCTCTCTCTCCCAACTTTCTTCTATTATAAAACCTTGCTCAAAAATGAGACTGCCTTAGTTTTATCATCTTTGGGATGTTGACATTTTGGTTACATGTCCAAACCCCAAAAGAATAATTATTTAAAAAGGATCGTTACGTACTGTTTGCACTTACATTCAGGCGTTTTACATTTTGCAAACTACATGTTATTTGTACAAATAATTTTCAGCTTTCTGCCTTATCTTTTATCGTCGCAAAGCTCAAATCCTAACTGCGCTACCCTTAAGCTATCAAGGTTGTCTCCGCGAAATTAAATTTACTTTTATTACATTATTTATCCTTTTGGACCTTTTGTAATTTAAGCGACGACGTCCCATTATAGCGGACCGGAACTTCTGTTCTCTTATTACAAATCATTCTAGTTTATAGTATCTGTGGCTGGTTCGAGTAAAAGTTTTGTTTTAAGAAAAAAAACTTAATTTTCTACTCCCAATGTGCTAACACCGTATTTAAAACTAACTGCCTCGAGACTTTTGTCTAGAACTATACGAATGTCCCCGACCCGAATAAGAAAAGGGGGAGAAGATGAGAGATGAGATGAAATAGTTCGCTCGAAATTTATGTGAAAATTTTCGGATCTTTGCAATATTATTATATTGAAATATCTTACCATGTTAAAAACTTGTTTTCATAATCTTAACGAGGCTAATTTTTTTTTTTTAAATACTAGTCACCTAAACCATCATTTTTCCTCTTATAATACAGATTCCCGTAGACACGGAAAGTTTCTAATTACGTAAAATTATTTGTTTTTGCGTCCATATATATTTATTTTCATGCATGAGAGAAATCTCTTGAAGATATTTGAGATAAGCAATATCTACTTTTCAATCATTAAAATAAGCTTTGAACTTGACGCTTTTTGATTGGTGGCACCATCTTAACAATAAAGCAGACATTATGTGTGCTAAAGCGGCAAATTTCTAAAGATGAGCCCTAGTGCCATAAAATTTGCACTGATTTCAAACTGTTTCTTAAGATTAAATAGCTTAACTCAAGAGAAGCCGGTACTAACTACTGTAAAAGTTACCAATAATTATACTTGCCCAAAAAAATTTTTTTTTAATATCACTTACACTATCACTTGGGCGCTCTACAATACTAGTAAACAACAGCTTAAATGCTTCAAAAAATATTTTTTAGCTATTTAACTTTAAATAACGCTTTACTAGATTATCGAAATGTTATATTTAACAACATTATCCACTGTGACTTTTTCAATTTGGATTGTGCACAGTTTATTTTAACCCCGTTTACTGACTAAGCGAAGTTATGTTTATTTTATTTTATAAATTTTTCACGGTATATATTTTAGGTTACTTTTTTAACCTGAACGTTTTACCGGGCCGATAAGATAAATTGATTGCAGTCGAAAATAACAATGTTGGTTTTAACCCGTAGAATGCCATGAAACGTTTAATTTGCGATACGGCATAGAATTGCTAAAAGCGACGTTGTTTATGAATCCCTGCTTGTGTAACGCAGTAAAAATATTTTCTGCGTACTAAATAGATGTCGTAATGTTCTTACAGATATACTTAAGCTTTCCAGCAATCTTTAAATATTTTTTAAAATTTTATCATTACGATATATTAAATATTATAGAAGAAATGAAAAATTAAGTTTGTATGACCAGTTTCGCTTAGCCTAAGCATCGTCAGGGTACAAATTTAACTAAATAAAAAATACTAAGTGTGCGGTTATATATATACATACAGAGGGAGAACAAAATAAAATAACAGAACAATGAGAAAATAATAGAATAATATTTAAATTATAAAAAAGGAACAGAAAGAAAGAGACAGATAATATGAATTGAATGAGACAAAACGTCAACTGAGAAGGTTATTTAAGAATAGTAATAAATTTTACAAGTGCACAGAAAATATACCTAATATTGGACTACTAAATATTATAGAGTTAAGAAGCAACGAGATAACATTAAGTTTATTATAAACTGCTTATTTTATTATTATTCAGGCTCTTTTTATTTATTCAGTGAGATATTATATACAACTAAAACAAGCAAATAGTCGTTAACTCTTAATTCGAACATATATTTAGAGAAAAGTTTTTCAAGACCAAATTAGTGTGAAAAAACGTATTCGTACGCTTTACATTAAAATATCTGTGATTAGAGTGTTCTTCACGGGATTTGCAAATAATGTAGTATTTGCGCAGTTAGAGGTAGGTCAAACCATGCCAGTAAAATTTTAGTTCCTTAATTAGTAGACTAATAAAAAATAGATATAAATGTTTTTCTATGGCACGATATGTATATATATTTTTTAAATCTACATTAATTCAAAACATGAAAGGTTAACGATTTGCGTTATTTTGATTTCGTTTCATTGATAACAAAATTTCGCGGTATAGGTGGAATTTTATCACAAAATGCTTATCTATTGGACACACCTGATAATGCGTAAACGTTCAGTTCTAAAGATCCGTTTGATAGGAACGTTCTGTGCATACGATTGATAAGTATAAAAAATGACAGTGACTTGAATTAGATTTCGGAAATTGTTTAATTAAAATTAAAGATACAACTTATAAGATTTCAAATCATATAAGTTGATTTTTTACGCATATACATTTAAATATACGTTAACCATATCTGTACTCCGAACTTTGTGATGAAAACAGGTGTCACACAACAAAATATGATTTAATTTGTTTG
Source organism: Drusus annulatus (assembly GCA_022651775.1). Classification (NCBI taxonomy): domain Eukaryota; kingdom Metazoa; phylum Arthropoda; class Insecta; order Trichoptera; family Limnephilidae; genus Drusus; species Drusus annulatus. Next base: position 288,680 of record JAGWCC010000362.1, on the reverse strand, counting down.
GTACGAAAGTAGCCTGAATGGTGCATGATAGCAAAGTTGACACAAAGAGACAGGATTCACAATCTCAGCAAACATCAAACATCTGATTGTATCTGTAATCAAAAGTTTTGGCACCAACTGAAATCCACCATGGACGAAGAAGACTGCGGTTGTGTGCCCCCTCCTGAGTTTCTGATTCCACCTCCCCAAATTTGGAATGACCAAGTCGACAACTGTCAAGAAGCCCCACCATTTCCAGATGAAGGCCTATGTAAACCAGAGTTTGCTACGCATGTTTTATTAATACTTCTTTCAATTATAGTAGTATTAATAGCTCTTACACTCTTGATATGGCATAAGCGCACAAATAGAAAGCGCTTTATTCCGTGGAAAGAAGAAATTCCCATGGCAGATTTAAGACATAAAGTTGCAGCGAGACCTCCGTCCATTTATGCTGAGCCGTATAATCCAACCAACGATGATGACTCATTTAAGCCCTTTATTTTTTAAAAATAATGTGAAAATGAGAGCAATGAAATTTTCTTTTAAACTGTGATTTTTTCAATTTTTTCTTTTATGTGTCGTTTTGTGGAATTTTTTTTTCTTCCTATGTCAATTTTTGTTAGAGGTGCATTAATGAGGAGATAATCCTTTCTACCCGGTGAGTGTGCAGCCTTTTGCTACCGTAGAGCTTTTTTGTGTATACTATGTTTATATAGAAGTACTTAAAGTGAAATTTTGTAGACTGTGTTTTGTGTTATTTTAGCGATCTTTTATTTTAGCCCACTCACCAAGGTTAGGGAAGGAAGTTCTATTATAATAATATTATCAATAAAAATATCTGACTACTCTTGCCTGCTTTTGTCTACTCGCTAACCACTGTAGGAAACGTTTAGAAATGAGTGTTTTTAATAAAATTATTTAAATTCGCCCTGTGTCATTTGGTTCAGACTACCCGTTGAAGTTGCCGAACAATAAGTCACGACTCTTCTCTAAATAATTCCTGATATATGATGTCTCTTCATTAGAGTCTCCTGCTACATTTCCAAACCTGTCCACAATATTTATTCTTTGTCTCACTGCGCGGTCGTCATTGTTAGTCTTGTTATAGGGAAATTTATTGTTACTCATAGGTGCTAGACTATCAACACAGTCGGCTATTCATTGTCCCCTCGGAACACCGCCGCACAGTGGTCAATCCTCTGACCGTTTGATTGATTATGTGTATGCCAATCTCACGAGTGCTTGAAAGAAATAACTTTTCCTACGTGTTTAATAGTGATTTTTATTCATAGATTTAAATTATGTAATCTTGCTACCGATTTATTTCTGTTTTTATTCATATTTATATAAATCTGTTTTTATTTAAATGTAAAGTTTTTGAATAAATATATGTAAAATATATATTATTTTGGTTGTTTATCGTGAATATGCAACGTGTTACTTGCACTTTGAAAGCAGAGATATACCTTGCAGGTGAAATATCATATTTATTATCTACAAGTTTATTTCTACAAATTAAGAAAAACTGATTTAAAAAATAGATCCTCCCTCATTGCGTATTACTGTTAATTCGCGGACCGACTGATATATGCTTGAGAAACGCAAAATATTTCTTTAATATTATCAGGCGAATGACTTTTTATCAGTGTTAAACAAAGAATATGAATTGTAAGTACGATTATTTTTATATAATTCATTTTTGTGCTTCTCAAACTATTTCTGACGAGTTCAGTAGATATACCTACAGAAAATCAAATACGATAAATTCTTCTTCGTGTTTACTATCTTCTCGACACCCATCTGAACTTCAATTTTCAAAATTTCTAATTATACCTCTAAAGCTCAGCTTAAAACAAGAATACAAAATATTTTGATCCAATTATAATAACATAGCCAGGTGCAAAATACTCATAGAACATGACAGAAAGGCACACAAGTCGAACATTTATGAAATGAAAATTGTATTTACGTTTGTCGTGGAAAGCTCGTCACGTATCTCATCCCCCGATAAGAAAATCCCTCAGGCATTATAATTTCTCGAACGTAGCGCTATCTCTCATTCACTAAACATACCACAAAGGGTTGCTTGTTTTATTATTACTCGAACTTTTTTCATTCAATTACCAGGAAAATACTACGCGTTTTGTGATGACTTTTAGATTCCCATTATTAATACTACGTAGATATCTTTTTAAAAGCAAAGTATTAATACCTTTTACTTGAAACAAACAGTCCTTAAATTCTTTAATGCTCTCAAGATAGTGTATTTATTCGTGTCTAACATACTTATGTATTGTTTATTCGTACACAATATTAATATAATTACCCAAACACAAAAGACAAACTTGTTCTAATGTTTCGTAAAGAATTCCACCACCACGTTTTCACAGGTTTGTCTTATTCATTCACACAATAGTACGCTGTCTCTTACATCTGTTTTTGATTTTTTTTTCTATTATTCTTTCATTTTCTCACCACCTTTTCCACCCTTGTCTTCCTGGACGTTTTATATCCTTCAAAGTTTTTTAGGTCACCTACAACACACGCGTCTACACCACCCAATGTAAGCTAGTATTGGATTATCAGTTTTTTTCCTGTACAAAAGGCCATTGTTTTCTTTACAATTCCCAATATTTTTGCAGTATTAAAAAAACGGCTTTCTTGAATGTTTTAATACGATTGATTTTGCCATTTTTTTGTCTTGTTTTTGTTTCCGCTTTAGGAGTGTTGGTCTCTAGTTTTATTTGTTTTAAAGCTAACATGTTGATGGCGCACACTATGATCATTATGTCGTTTATTGTGAAGTTGTTCAATACAAGCCTTCCAATTATTTTTCAGTCTTGTACAGTTTTTTCATTCATTGCCTTCAATTGACGGGATACAAATTAAATATGTTAGGTTCCACGATTTCGCGGGGAGTAACCTTTAAAAAAATCGAATAACTACCACACCAATAGTTAAAAGCAGTCCAAGTCTTAGATTCTAAAGCTGTTTTCATCAGAAATCATTTCAACCCTGAAATTAAGTGGCGAACTGAGACAGCATCATATTTCTCAAGCGCTACCACTACCATTGTCTCCTTCGCCTTTACTTCCTTACCATATTTTGAAATAGATGGCCTGTTCAAAAGAAAAGGTTAATTTTGAATTTTCTCGGACTGTGTACATTCGATTATCGATTTTTTTGTTGTTGTTATGTTGGTACACATATGTTTATCATATGGTAGCATTATCAGCCATTTTGGATTAGTGGTTTGTTTTTGACAACTGGAAAGGTTAGTCACGTTTTCGTGTGTTCTTCGATTTTTTACTTTTGAAAAAAATGGATCAAAGAATAAAATCCATGATTTGTTTTTCCACAACTCCAGGACGCTCATCGTCATAAACATCTTCTCGGCCTTCTCTAAAGCGCTTGTACCACTTATAAACACTTTTTTTGAGACAAAGTAGACTCGCCGAATGCCAGTCAACATTTTAATTGCGGTGGAGCACTTCATTCCATTTTTAACGCAAAATTTAATGCATATTTTTAATCCATTTTTTTCAAAAGTAAAAAATCGAAGAACACACAAAAACGTGACTAACCTTTCCAGTTGTCAAAAACAAACCACTAATCCAAAATGGCTGATGATGCTGATATATGATAAACATATGTGTACCAACATAACAAAAAAAAATTGACAATCGAATGTACACAGCCCGCGAAAATTCAAAATTCACCTTTTCTTTTGAAACGGCCTCGTATACCAATATCGGCTCCTGTAGCAGCATTTCTAACTATTATTCTTCCCCTCACTACTGGAACAAAATAAATGTGAAATTAACACACATATTTTGAAATGCATATTTATATACCAGGACGTGCTATCCATGGATACTGTAAAACTATAATAATTAAGCTCCCAAAAGTTTAAGATAGAGAACCAGCTAAATTAAAATACGGCGTTAAACGATAGGCTTAATGTCCCCAGTTCTGTTAAATATATTTATGGATTAGCTTAGTAAAGCACTGAATAAAACAAGAAGAATGCCACATTGTCGGGGTATATATGAACAATATCAACCAGGCAGATGATGTGGTCATACTAGCCCCGTGCGAAGCGTTCGTTGACAGTCGTGGATTAATGTAAAAAGCCAAAAAATCATCGCTTCTGATTTTCAGAGTTATGTCAGTTCCTAATACCGTACCGCCTATACGAGTCGATCTGAATATCAGCGGCGAAATGAAATTTAAAAGACAAGAAGGACATAGAGCGCCACAAAAGAGCACTAATAATGCTCGCCAGGGATTCAACAGGTGCAGTCTTCCGGTGAAGACATTATTATTCAAGACACGTTGTTGAGCCTGTACGCTTATGAACTCTGAACCAGATACACACAAGAAGTCAGGAACACGCAATGATCACAGTACGAACACGCATTCAGGGTGCTTTTTATGTCTTCCTAGGCGATGTAGCGCCTCGCAGATGTTCGCAGAAGAAGGGTGCGTGGATTCGCTGCTTTGATGCGCCACAGAGTGGCCGGAACGAGTCAGCGCTACCGGAAATCCGAGAACACTCTAATTCAGGCTGTCGCCCAGTAACATAGCGCGCCTTTACATCGTAGATGGAGAGTTTCCCTTAAGCCACCATAGTAAAAATGCTTTAGTTAAGTTACGTGCTTAGAGTGTACATGTAGGCACTCATAAATGCTCTCATGTATTATCATTATTATTTTATCTTATCGTGTTCTTCAGTATTATTATCATATTTTTAATAAAAAAAATGTTTTATCTCTTTATTTGTTTTTATATTACTTACCATATAAATATTATTTATGTGGTAGAGAGAGTATTGCATCCACCGCTCTGTTTCGCTGAAATAAACAATTTTATGAATTATTGAAATAATATCAATAATCCTCAACGTAAATATAAAATAGAAAAAATAACGGTCAGAGGCGTTTCCCGCGGATAGAGCAGAGGTTCCGAGTTCAAGTCTAGGTCCCTACCGTTATTTTTTCATGTATACGTTGAGGATTATTAATATTATTTCAATAATTAATTAAAAAAATAATAAGCATTAAAAGGCTTTGAAGTTAATTCTAATTTAATGTTAATTCTTGACTTTGTGAGAAGTCAAAAATCTTCCATAAATAAAAATAGATGGTTTGTCCAACACACCATCTAGGTATATAATATGTGATCGGGTAGAGGTTTGTATACCATATAAAGAAGGCAGCCAAATAGGAAGAAAAAAAAAAAAAAAAAAAAATAAATGAAGAGTGAGAACGCCGGTTTCTTATAAGGTCTCGGTAGGTCAATTGGTAGAAGCGTTACTCTCGGATAGAGTAGAGGTTTTGAGTTCGAGTCTCGGTCGCGACCGTTTTTTTTCTGTTTCATATTCACGTTGAGGATTATTGATATTTTTTCAATAATTAATATAAAAATAATAAGTATAAAAGCTAAATTAATTCTAATGTAGTAAACAATTTATCATTGTAATAATAAAACTGTTTTCGTTTTTCCTGGGGGCATGCACAGCTTTACGTGGTGCATGGACTGCACGCCTATACTAACTGCCAGTGCTTACTATCATTGAAATGTTTATGAAGGTTTGTGTATTACGGTAAATCTTCTATCTATTGACTTCCGAGTCGTCTAGTACCCGAAGTACCTGCCGATATATGGTTCGCCGTGCATTTCCGCTTCTGGCAGCGGCCATTATGCTGTCGTAAATCCTCTCGCTGAGCACCCTTTGAAGGTGCAGCCACCACCAATGTTTGGTTATAATGCACTCCGATTTCTTGGAATAATACTACTACTGGCAGACCGCCATGTTCGTATGCAATTTCATATTTATTGGCTCATTTCTATTCATAGACAATCAAATCTGACTCAAAACGTAACAAAAACTAATAAACTCATCCTCACGCCATTTCCCCGGAAGGGCATGAGACAGACGTTACTAATCACCAAATATCTCTGTCTTAGCACGCATAAATTGATCCATTGATGTTCAAACATACTTTTCTGTTATACTCACTTCCGACATGATCTGACTCAAGTATTTGATTTACTTGATAGTGGTATGTCTTCCTACCATTATGTGTATCCTAGGTTATCTTCGATTTCTTGTTCCATTAACTTGCAATTTATATATTCTATTGAGACCACTTCCTCTGTTCATCTGCTCTACACGTGCAAAACGTATAAGCATGTCGTTCATTATCTTGTTCAAATGCTTACACCGGCCTTGCATTCTTTTCGCAATTCAAAAAGCATTCTTACTAATATTTGTATACAATCCTAGTTGTGTTTCCTTCATGCTGTTATATCTTGGAATATACTGTATTGTCAATTACTTAGTTTCAGTACTATAGACATATTTTCTCACAGACGACGCGTGGCATAAAGAGAGGTTACAACGAAATTGTTAACGATTGGAACATATTGAACAGTTCATGTTAACGTGCCCCATAGGTTAGAGTAGAATGATAGGTTAAATTCAGCGCTTTAGGTTGAATTATTACCCTTTCACAAATAAATGATTCTATGCGCATTGCGTTTTTGGGATTCCCATTGAATGTATGTTCGCAGTTATCGATGATTAAATAAGCTTGATCCAAGCGAAACCGGTTGGCCTTCATCATAATAAATTCTGTGGTTTTAAAACAAAGTATTATTTTATTCAATATTCAATGTGGGTACAAAGTGTGTCCCATGTTTTTAAATAAGGAATATTAAGCGTGTGGAGAATAATTATCTGAACAATGCTTTTGTAAAAAGAGTTTTGCATCACAAAAAGGTGTAATGCAAAATTGATTGCAGTTATCCATTGAAATGTAAATTTTGTAGTTATATTGCTCTCACTGAGTTACCTAAAGCGATAAAAAGCGAAAAAAGTCACAAACTTGTGTCGCTTGAGTAAAATTTTCTCCCGAATGGTAAATATAATTTAGATGGTTGAAGGGCCACAAAAGTCTTCAGAATCAAACGAGAGTCGAAGTTTTCGCCGCAGAAAAAAAGCTGATCAAAACTGCATATTTAACTCATTTTTTACCAAAGTGTCGCTTAAGCCCTTTTGCCTTTCTACCAACATATTACATTCATCAATCTATAATGTAAAACTATATGTGTAATGCATTTTACCGTGATGCTACGCAAAAACGTACATTTTTATTAATATTATGTGAAAACATAATATACAGAACCATCCTTACCTGAAAGGTCATTTCCGCGGATATACTAATTACTGCGCTAAAACCTTTTCACCTTGAATAACCTTTATTATTCATTAACGCTGTATCTTGTTGTAAGGATGGTAGGGAATTCGGAACATCTTTACCTGCTTTTATCTGTAAATTCACTCTACGGGCTACATGATGAAGAAATGGAGTTGATTATTTTCCCGACAGAAACCATTCCAGAGTGGTTTTTCTCGTCTAAAAGCAGTCCATTGTGCTGAGCTATCATTGTTTTTCTCCTCGCTTCATTTCTTTGGGTTTCGAGCGATGTTTTTATGGACGGGAACTGATTCGAGAAGTAAAATATCACAGACACGGAATTAATATTGAGTTTGATAATTCAATTCGTGGAATTTAAGGCTGGGCTCAGTTGGCGTGGATATTCAGATAGCTAATTAAATTCCGCAAAAATAATTATTTTTCAATAAGGGCTTAATTAAAAAAAAAACTTATTTCACTCCAAATCGTCGTCATTCCACTCGTCAATTCAAAATCAGTTGGATTTTTTTAATGACTTAAAAGTGTGCGTAAGTCTTGAATTATTGTCAATCGAAATTATTGACGAGCTCCGTGGCCGGGCGGTTAAGATCCTTGGCTATGAATCCAGGGATGGCGGGATTGAAACCCGCTGTGCGCATTTTTTAAAAATAATTGTATGTGTAATATTTCACATACAATCAAAATAATAAATAAAGTATATTTGCGGCACATTCCAGAATGGTAGATGCTTTAAGTATCGCCCTGGTCAAAGATTCACCATTCGGAGAAGAAACGGTGCTTGAAATGGATTAAGCCGTGTTAATTGACCAAATTTGAATAGCCAGGTACTTCCCAACCTTCCTCTTTCTCTTATTCTTAGCAACGAAGACATGGTTAGTGATTTTCATAAGCTGAAACCTAAACATTCTGTTGGTCCAGATTTTATTCCTTTTTTTATTTATTTTTACACCGACGTTTTACACACCGAAAGTTAGAACTTCCTCATACAAAAACACACCAATATATAAAGCGATGGAACTATTCAATGAAGCTGCATCTACCTTAGATATATTTAGATGCACATATATAGAGTCATTATCTCTCGATATACGTAAAAGAGTGACCGTTAGGTACATAACGATCTACATAATCTTAAATAAAACATATTTTTTCTACACCCCTTTTTACACTTGCCAATTCAACGATTTTCTCAAGAATGAACCTCTCTTATATCTTATCTTTTTGTTTTTCATTGCTAACCTTATTTGCGTTATTATATCATAAGTATAGTGCGTCACACTACTTTAGTTAGTACTTATATAACTCCTTTGGATATATAATACCTTGTCTATATGTGCGATGTATACAAATGTTTAATTTATTTTTTAAACTATGCATGTATCCACAATATTTTTTTTATCATTCATCTCTTAATGTATTTGGTGAACAACTGTTTTTATGAGATCTTGTTAAATAAATAAATTCTTCCCCTCCCACTCCCTTGAGCTTCATAGCGTACTCAACACAAGATTTCTATCCACTTTTACTACATTATCGCCCTTGAGGTGATATTTCGCAAAAATGGCACTATATAAATTAGCGAAGTATTATTATAACATTTTTGAAGCATCTCCACTAACTTATATTAAAGTGGTATTTTGCTAAACATATTTGTTAATTACTTCTTGTTGATTTTCTCTTATATTTTTATTAAAACCCCATTAAAGGATTTTTACACAAATATTAATATTTTTTTAAAACAATAACTCAAGTGTACAAAAAATATTGCGAAAGAAAAGAAAAAAAAAATAATAAGAGGATCATCCATAGTTCAATAATTTCTACAATTAATTTAGTTCTACTAGATGAAAAAAACTGTACTAAAGTATACTTATATTGTGAAATTGACGTACTAAATATATCAACAATATCACAGTATTAATATATTGCTCATATTATATGATTATTATTACAGTGCCCTTGAGGTGAGTTTTCACAAAAACGGCGCTCCACAAATTATTCTCAAATATTACTTTTTATTAGGTAAAATGAATCACTCCGCCCACCCTGAAATTCACGTAAAAGTATTGTGCAAAATATGATTTAATCGAAGTTTTAAGTTTTAAATCGCAAAAATATCTAAAAAAACAACTCTGCCACCTTAACATTCACATATGTTTCTATTTATTTTATGTTCTAATATCTTCTATTAATTTATATTCGCTGGATACCTAATAACAATTTTTAACAGTAACTCAAAATTATTCTTATTTTGTTGATTAAAATGTTCAATTAGACTAGTTGTATTTCAGATCTTTGGCGATTTACAGATTTAAATCTTCGATTAAATTAGATATCGCTCATTAATTCAACAATAATTTGGCTTTAGGGCCGTTTAATTTTGTATTTAATTATATTTTCCATGACTGTTAAAGTCTGGAATTACAACAAAACACAATTAAATTAATTACAAGATGTGTTTTTAACACCGAAAGTATATTTTACTGAAAAATGTAAAATGCTTATGCAGAATCATTAATTATCCTTTCACTTACTTCAAAACCTAAATACGGTTAAAAAAATATTCCATTCACACCCTCATTTGCATAATAATATCGTAAGCCTCGTGGAATTCGAGCATTTCGAAATATTAAATTATCATAATCTCTGGCTTATGTGATTTAAATGACGAGGCAAAACGAACGTTTTTCTGTAATTATTGTTGCTTTTTCTTTTTGTGTGGGTGGGTTAAATCGAAATTCACCAGAATAATGATTTTAGAGGGTACCGCGGCCTGACTGCTAGGCCACCCTACAAAAAAACAACCTACCTTGCTTTATCCACCAGAGTAAAATATATACTTAATATTAACTATAAATAATTTCCCTGATGAAAAAGTAACAGTGTGAACATTTCAAATATAATATTCAGACGTGATTTTAATTGAAATTATCAAAATTTTTTTATTTTTTTCATATCCCCACCTACCTAATAAATTGCCTACCCAATAAAGTACATACCTAATAAAATAATTGCCTAATAAAGTTCCTACCTAATAAAGTACCCACCTAATAAATTATCTACCCATAATGTTTTTTAGCAGACATTATTTTGTATTTGAAATGGGTAATTAGAGCACGTAATATCTTTTCTTGACAAGACAAGTTAGATCCCGTTATTTTTCACGGATAACAACTAGTTAAGTTGTAGGTACAAAACTTCGTACGGTTGTCACGCGTTGTCCATTCTCCTTTGTGAACTTTCTGGCGACCAGCTTTGAACATGGACCTCCCACACTTTTTATAATATCTTCCGATTCTTAGCGACTTTCACCCACCTGCAGATTGCTTAAAATCGTCATCCCATCTCATCTGTGGGCGACCTCGTCTTTCCTTTCGTAATATAGGACGTCTTCCGATGATACTGTGTTTCCAACAGTCATTTGTAATTCAGTCCGTGTTATTTATGAAGTATATAATTACTGGTATTCGGAATCTTGGAGAAAAAATCAGGGTCTCATTTTTACAGAAAAAATAAATAATAAAACAAATAATAACACACTTAAAACTCTTATTTTAGATTAGTATATCATGTTTGAGCTAAACAGGGGGTGGTGCTTGGAATGTTTCGGTGAGACCCAAACAGTTGCACTGGACATTCCGAAGGCCTTTAACCGGGTTTGACACCGAAGACTTACCAACAAACTGCCATCTTACGGACTTCACATCCTTGTGTACGTGGATTGCCGTGGATGGTCGATTCAGACGGTTGCTGACGGTATCAACTCTTCCTCTCAATCAATTAACGCTGGTGTCCCACAGGGTTCGGTTCTGTTTCCAACTTTGTTTTTGTTGAACATCAATGACTTTTTGTCGTGTGCACCAATGCACTGCTACGCGGACGACAGTAGAGCTTATTATAGTTTTTTTGTTTGACAAGCCCCCAAAGGGCACACAAACTACAACTGCTCGGGAGGGCTTTTGAACAGAGACTGGACGATTACCTCAACAGAATTTGCTCTTGGGGTATGTTTAATGTAATAAAACCCAATCTGACTATGACTAATTTTTGTGTTCAGCAGTTCGGCTGTGGAATGATTTCCCGGCCTCTGTGTTTTCCTCCCCTCTTGCAACACGGAGTCTCTTAAAGATCCAGACCCACTCCTTTCCTTTCCTCGAAAAGACCCACCACACATCCTCCGACTAAACCTCTCAGGGACTAAACCTTCGAGTATATAGAGTGGTATCTATCCAAGGCAGTGTAGTCAGTTTTTGATGATTTTTACCGGACTTGGCGGACCTGAGCGTGGCTAAGACTAAGGCAAGGGTATTTATACATCCATTCATACCACATATCGACATAATGTTTTTGTTTATTCGCATAACCACTTTTTCACAGTTTTATTGTCAACAAAAATATAGCATATAACCTAAAAAACCGTTTAGTTGTGTCAAGTTTAGTGGCATAATAAAAAATGTAGACGGAGTCCTCGAGGTGACCCAGGAGCCTAAGATCATTGTGACAGTACATAGAAGCGGTGTATTATATTTGCTGTCTCTTTCTCTCTCATGATGTATGACGTAAAAATCCTGAGAAAGTGATTTATCGCAAGTTTGTATAGGTTGGGTAAAAATAATTAGCTCTCTCTCCATACATTGTTACTTTAAAGACTAAACCTACTAGAGTTTTGATTTTTTTTAAATGTTTTTAACTAACTAACCAAACTCCATCTTACCATCACTGAAATTACCTTTACTGCAGAATGTAACTATAGAGAGCCGCCATACAATTCTGTCTTGTATACCCACGCACTTGCTTCATTCACATTCATACATCGTCTCATGTTTACTCTTCTGTTATTCTTATTTCACATGGCCCGATTCAATTTTTTAAATGTGATCGTGCCATGTCTTTTTCGGGCGTCCTAGACTTCTTCTTCTATTGACTTTCGCATCATATATTCTTTGCTTAATAATTAATTAAGCTTAGTATCAAAGGTTTATTCTGTAAATCGTAGGGATTATTGCTTCTTTTTTAAATTCAATTCTAGATGAGGTTTTGTCTTTCTTAAACACCTTGTACTAATCTTAAAAACAGTTTTTTTAAAATTTTATTTAAATATATTGTTTGTTTGTCTCTTCTGGTCTCTGATTTTGCAATGAGAATCCGGGTTCATCAATTAACTAATTTCACTTTATTACTTTTTATGCAAGATTTCTGTTGTCGACGCTCATTTTTTTTTAGTATTTTACACATATTTGAAAAGATGGCGATGACTAAGCGATAGCTAGTCTCTATAACAATAAAAAAGAAAAAGCAGAAACCGTTTTCAAAATCCAGGAGTTTCAAGCTCCCGAGGGAAGTAGGTCACCCGCATTAAATTCCAAAAATGTTCCCAGGTAAGCAGCCGGTGCTGCCACCCTTTCCGCGTACAACTTTATCATTTTTCAGGTAGCCGCACTTGGCTGCCAATTTTTCCATTGTTACATTCGGCGGCCCGTTCACACCCCCTGCCGGCCACAGACAAGATTAATCACGGACTCAGAATTGTTTATGCCCCGCCAAGTGCGGGGTTAAACCAGAAGTGCGGGGTAGAAGCAGAAGCGCGGGCTTTCCGTTTGAATTTGGAACACGCGCTCGTCCACGGCGCGTGTTTGTACTCGTAAGCTCCGAGTTTATGGCGAATGTCACCGCAATTGTGTGGGTATTATTAAGGTTTTAATTATTTTTTAGATCGCTTTCTTGGACTTAATGCCCCGAATGCCCAATCTACAGGTTGGTTTTGAGCTTAAAGGAAAAAAATCGCCGTTTATGTATTTTTTGACGTGGCAAACATTATAGGTTGTATAAATAAACGGATAACCCTTTTCTTCACTGTATTTTTTATTACGTTTGGCATAAAATACCTTTGATACTTTTTTTTTTTAGAAATTGCCTTACTCTCCCCTAGATAAAGGCACAGAATTGTATACAAACATGCGCTCCACCAAAAACTCTCGAACGATTAGCTTTGGCGTTATAAAATTTCCATAAATCTTTCTGTCTTGAATTTCTAGGTCAATTCAACAATTTTCAGGTGGCGAGGTCTTTTATTCGGGTGATTTTTCACATAAACAGTAATATAAAACGACATTTGGTTTGTGCTATATTTTTAAATTGTTCAACCATTGTTTTTTTAAATTTAAATAGGGCCAAATCTCGGGTAGTAACAAACTAGGTAGTTGTCTTTTAAATATTGTTATTCATCTTTAGGATTTTTAGACAAAATAGTTGTGAGACTAATTATTATTTAGTAAAAGTTTAATTATACATATTAAGGTTATTTTCAATCTCGGCATTGGCTTTAATTCGGTAGGCGTATATCTAAGAATCTAAGCGCCCTTGAGATGAAATTTTACAAAAAAATAGTGCAAATATTTGCCAAGTATCACTAAGACTGGTAGATGTTTTGTTTTAAATAACTAAAAGCCAATTATATTCCAAATGCATTCCACCTTTTAGCGCATTAATGTGACTGCCAGATATCGTGATTGATAATAGTTAATATAGTCTTCAATAAATTGATTATGACTTATAAATTTAAGTATTCCGCTTGCTTTTACGGCATTATTTCTGCCTTAATTTTTGTCAGTTTTTCAATTAAAGCCCTCTTACATTTGTTAACACCCCTCCCTCTGCCTTCATTATTACTGATGGGCACTTCTCATTCATTTTTAGGAGACTCCAGTTCGTTATGAGAAGCTGAAGACCCTCTCACGTACGAAAACAATTAATTTCATCGTGCGTTTTCATTAACTTTGGTGTTTTTAATTAACGTGAAATTCCACCCCTAACGGGAAGGAAAGCAGACTTCACGTTGAACGTGTTTTTGCTAATTCCAAGTTTAACCTCTCTCAGCTCTGAGGTATGTGGGTTGGAAGAAAGTTCACTCCCACTTGCTTATTTCATGGCTTTTGGAATCTGAGCTTATTAAATACTGTAAAATACCACCCATCACTTCCATGGGCTAAGGTCTTCTTTCGATTTTATCCCAATGTGTGTGCAAGTAAAATAGTAATTTAAAAACGTAAAACATTTAAAGAAATGAAAAAATAGCTTTGTATAAGACCACGGATATTATTTTAATTTTTATGACCGACCGGTTTCTCTTAACCCAGTCATTTCCAAAGTGGTCTATATCGACTCCCAGGGGTTGATTCCGACCTGCAAGGGGTCCACGGCAAATTGAGGGTGCATGAGACGTAAATGGGGGTCGACGAGAGTGGATTCCATTTAGGCAGGCCGTCACCAAAATGTTGGCTTCCCGTAAACTTCAAAGAACTTCTTCCTTTTGCGGCAGTTCCAACTTCGTTCAATTCTCATTGAACAAATACTTCAATTGAAGTTGGTAGTTCCGTTGATGCGAACTACTTCATTTTGCGGCAGTTCATATATTTCAATTCAAGTCGGACTTCAATGAATTACTTTTTCTAAGTACTTCAATGGAAGTTCTAAGATAAGACTACAAAGAACCAAAGAACTACAAAGATTTGGCGAGGAACTGGTTCTTCCTCAGTTTCATCTTTTTGTCGATTTGCTAGTACTTTTTTGGGGAGGAACTTTTGTCGATTTGCTAGTACTTTTTGATTTCAAATCTCTACCGACTAGTGCTTTTTTTCGTAGAGGATTTTTGTTGATTTGCTAGAACTTTTTGATTTGAGATCTCTACCGACTAGATCTATTTTTTGGCGAGTTTAAGCAGGGGGTCTATACAAAACAGAAAAATCGGCAAGCGGTCTAAGGGACAAAAAAGTTTGGGAACCTCTGTCTTAGCCTAAGCATCATCAGGGCACAACATTAAACTGAACAAAAAATACATAGTGGGCAGTTATGTATACACACAGAGGGAGAACAAAATGTATAATAAATAACAGAACAATGAGAAAACAATTTAATTTCATTTAAATTATAACAAAATAATATATACCCTAATTATGCTTAGGTTAAGCGAAACCCGGCGGTCGTGAATAATAAAATAATATCCGTTGTCTAATTCAAAGTTATTTTTTCATTTCTAGATAAAACCTTTATTTTAACAATAATAACACTGAATAAATGTATTCAAGTAAGAACAACGGGGGGGGGGGGGAATTGAAGGTGGGTAGAAGTATATAAATAGGTGGGAATAAAAATAGCCTTGGAATATTTCTTCAATAATTAGATTGTATTACAATTTTTCACTCCTCATCCTATATCAATCCTTTTTATATTGGCTACAGCAGTCTTTCGCTAGTTCAACAGCTTAAGTGTGTGAATTCCCCACACTTTTGCCCACACTCGTCGTCCCATCGCGCCGTGTCAAGTGTACTTTTACCCCATTTTATTTCTCCAACATCAACACCCTTCACAGCTGACAACGCCACCATTTTGTTTCGCAAAAAGAACACTCCGAGCGACCACATTCACAAGATGTCCGTCCGGGTAATTTAATTTGTCCACTTTAAAATCCAACGCTCTTTATATAGAATAAATTTAAGATTAGCACTCCAGTAGAAAATTCAGCTCTAAAAACTTACATATATATATATATAAACTTGAAAATTGGTTGGGAGCAGTTGAGACTCGGTTTTCATATATATATGAAAACCGCACAAGAGTCTCAACTGCTCCCAACCAATTTTCAAGGTTGTAAATTTCAAGATTATTTTTATAGTGAAAACCGCACAATAGTCCTAACTGCTCTCAACTGTCTAGAGCCAGTGAGACTATGGCATCCCCCAATAGGGTATGTTGTGAGGCTGAAGGTAGTGGGGAGGGGAAGGAGATTGGGAAGAGAAAGTTTGGGAAGTACTTAGCTATTCTGATATGGTCACCAAAGATGGCTAAAGCCATTTCAAGCAACGTTTCTATTCTGAACGGTGGTCTTTCACCAGGGCGATGCATAGAGTATCTACCACTCTGAAACGTGCCGCAAATATACTTTTTACAATTTTTATATGAATTAAATGTGTTATGACACATATTAATTAAATAATAGTTATTGGCGCACGCCGGGTTTGAACCCACGACCTTTGGAGTCGAGCGTCTTACCACTCGACCATGGAGGCCATCAAATATATTATAAATATAGTGATATGTTTTTTTTTCGTTTTCTCCTTTAAAAAAAAAGAAATTTGTATACAGGCGGACAAAAAGGAAACTTAAGAAAAAAAAACTATTTTTCAATCAATGTAATGTTATAAATTGCTAAAAGTATTCACCTTGATTCATTATATTTTACTGACCGTCATATCATGAAAATGTCACATAAACCTTTAATATCCATAACTTTAATTATTAATTGATACATGTTTTTTGTTCATTCTTTATTAATTGATACATGTTTTTTGTTCATTCTTATTATTTCCTCCATCATAAAAACTGTCGACGATCTAACTAACTACCTATCACGCTGTTTTTCTGCAGGAGTAAGCCAGAGAGGATATACCGCCACACAAAAATGTATTGGCACACACTCCTTGTTTCATTCACATTCGTACATAATCCTACACTCTTCTGTTATTCTGACTCTTGAAATGATCTGACTCAAGTATTTGATTCATTTGATCGCGTCATGTCTTTACCAGGCGTCCCCGACTTTTCCTACCATCAAATTGAACGTTATGTATTCTCCTTACACTCCTTTCTTCTTTCAACCGCACCACATGTCCAAACCATCTAATCGTCCCTTTCGTAATCTTATTAATCAGACTTGCATTCTTTCTGGATCTCCACATTTGTAACACGGATGTACGAGTACATGTTTTTACACCACAAACGCCTCCGAGATTTTATTTCTACAGCATTCAGTCTACTGAATATTAATGTTTTAAGTGCCAACATATTAACTGTCCTCAATCTTATTTCCTTTTCTTTGATTTGACAAATGTGTTAATATGAATTCATATGTTTCATCTGAATTTTTATACCCTTAGCTCCTGGTAAATTATTTTTTAATCTTTTGATGTACACATACACTGTTATACCCATATCTGAACCTTTTTTCTCGTGATTTATGATAACGATTATGATTTTAGATAGTTTTAATTTGTATACAATATTATGTATTATTTTATCCTTCCTCTGCCAGATCCAGACCTCACTGTCACAGATATACTCGTATGTCAATGATCTTGTTTTATAAATAGTTAAAACATCTATCTGCTAACTTGCTTGCACAACCTTTATTCTTCATAATTTAATAATTTCGATGTCTTAATTTTTCGCACCTTCGAGCAATTTTTATGTACCTGCCTACCTACTTATTTTTGAATACTCATGTTATTAACTGGAACTTTCATTAATCTTTCCACGTGTTCTTTTTATTAGAGTATAAGCATTTAGAATATCCCTTTAAATATATCTTTTTCTTGAACCAAAATTGTATTTATAACACGCTTTAATACCTTATTCCAGGTATCTTGTTACCTAAAACTATAATGGGTGTAATTTTCGGTTACAATAATAAACATACCTACCAAAAATTAAAAGTTTCGTTTTTACAGTAAATATTTATTTATTTTGTATATACGCTCAAGTGAATTTTACGTTTATTGAGTTTATAATACAACCCAACAGTTGATAATATTAGTAAAATAAGATAAGTAAAAAATAATAACATATTTAGGAAGTAATACAAATTAAAAATAATTGTGAAAAAGACAGGAAATATAAGAACCTACAATATGTAAGACAACACGTAATGTCAATATTAGAATCAAAGAACATCTTTGATCTTTAAATAACCACGGTTTTTCAGAATTCGCCAATCGTCTTCTTGAAAACGATCATACCTTCAATAAAAGCACCGGTGCTCATATACTTTACGAAAATGGTCATGGCAACAGACCAATTAATCTAGAAGCACTAGAAATAAAGAAAGCCATTAAAATTATTAGTCATATTCTGAATAGTTACAAATTACTCTTTAATCACCTTTTCAGTTGACGTTTTGCCTCTTTCATTTCATATTATGTCTCTATTTCTATGTTCCTTTTTTATATTTTCAAATGTTATTCTATTGTTTCACTGTTTCTTATGTTATTTTATACTGTGTTCGCCCTCTGTATGTATATATAAAATATAACCGCACACTTTGTAATTTTTGTTTAGTTTAATTTTGTACCCTGATGATGTTTAGGCTAAGTAAAACTGGTCATAAAAATGAAATTCAATCCGTGATATTGTACAGAGTTATTGTTTCATTTCATTGAACTTAAAATTATTTAAAAAATACATATTAACAAAAAGAGCATCATACAAGATAAATCATAAACACAGTGTAAACATGTCAAATAAGTGTTGACAACATATATGGTTGTCAGATGTAGATACTGCTGTTCGATTAATTGAACCATCTCGATCAAATAAACCTGTTTACTATGATCGCGCTTTTGGTGTATCTGGTCCATTTATCTTGAATAAGCTTCCCACAAAACTTGCCAACATACAGAACCTAGCAGAGTTCAAACGAGTCTTAAAAACCAAATTGTTTAAAAATCCCACATACAAAACGTAACTTATTAAAATTTAATTTCTGTGAAATCGTCCCTAATTTGCTTTGTTTCGGTTTTCTCCTTTCTTCTATCATTATAACTCAATGTCCTCACTATCTACTGAAAACCATATACTCATTGTCATAAAATATTTATTTTCTTTTGTTACTTATTATATTTACACTGTTTGCATTTTTAGAATCGTTTACTTATAATACTTGAATATTAATGTTTTAAGTGCCAACATATTAACTGTCCTCAATCATATTTCCTTTTCTTTGATTTGACAAATGTGTTAATATGAATTCATATGTTTCATCTGAATTTTTATACCCTTAGCTCCTGGTAAATTGTTTTTTAATCTGTTGATGTGCACTGTTACACCCATATCTGAACCTTTTCTCTCGTGATTTATGAAAACGATCATGATTTTAGATGGTTTTAATTTGTATACATAGTATGTATTATTTTCTCCTTGTTAGTTAATCTTATTAGCATAATCAATTTAGTATGAAGCGCACTTGAGGTGAAAAATCACAAAACTGCGCTATATAAGTTCACTGTTATTATTATTATTATGGTCTAAGCAATATTGAAGCTTATAAATTATTAAGCTACTAACAACTCTGTTACAAACAGGAGCGTGCTCTATCAATCTCATGGTTCTGCCGCTGAGAGATCCGTTGTAACTCCTATTTCAGATATAAGCGTCGTTAATGAAAAGGTCGGAGAGATTACAAATGAGCTACCAGAAGTATGCCTTTAGTCCTCTAACATGAAATGAGACACCAGCCGCCATACCTGTGCAAACATAAATTTGTCAAAATATTTCATTATTACGATTTATGAATATTCTCTTTCATCTCTTTATTGAAATTTTATGAAAAGTTAATAACGTATTTAATATACATGTGAGTAGGTATGTAATCACTTTTTCTTCGATCTCGCGCTCTGGGGCCTTAGTCTGTTTCCATTTAAGCGCATTACCGTAACTTTCAACTGCATATTTGAAACGTATTTAAGAATTGTCAAAATGCTCTTATTGATCACTTTAACTCACGTTAATATGTAAAGGTCTCCCTAGGTTAGCCTTTATTTTTCACGTGTCATCTAGTCCGTCGGGTTCGAAACCAACTGCGGCTTCGATTTTCTCTCTTTTTTTATAGTTTGACGCAAGGGTCTATTACGGTTTATAATGAATTTTTAATGAATTTATTAGAAATTCATACGAATTTTGTTTTTTTTTTTAAATTATATACACCTTTATGGGCTTTTACATAACTGTACAATAGATTATATAAAATAATAGTGATACAGAAATAACATGGAGTAAATGATAAGCACACACAAGCATATTTAAGTTACTAGAGATATTACAGTGGAATAAATTAACGTTAGTATTTTTGAAAGAGCTATTATAGCTTTTTTGTAACTAGATTTAGTACAGTTGAATATATCTACTATTTCTGCGAAGGAATTACCCACTGCATGCAATCTAGGTACAAGCGAGTATCTAAATGACTCAGTCCTGATATAATTGTTAAATTTAAAAATAAATAGTTTGGTTATGTACATGAAAGGTACAGTAACATTATGCATGTAACTCTGGAAATGTTGTATTTAAAAAAATCCACTCTCCACAGATAAACACATACATAACCTTTATTACTTTGTAATCTTTGCTTTTCTATTCATATTTCCGTACTAATACCTAAAATTGTTTTTTAATATGAAATCCTTTAATTTATTATTCATATTTTACGAGTAAGTCAATATTCTACAGCTCCTGTAATGTACTTGTAACTGTAGCGAGAACATTACAGACCCGTTATCATGTTCCGTTTTTTTACTTTGTGTTATTCCACTCCCGTTACGGATGAAAGCTGAAGTCAGGTTTGTGGGGCGTTATCCCCCGTTTGAACTCAGACTGTTCAGGTGTGTTTGATCATAATTAAAAACTAAGTCCGTTCCAACATAACGATGTAATAATTCAATTCACTTTGAAAACGTGACGGTGAATGGAAAATTCAGAAACCTTTAGTTTAAAGGCTCTTTTAGCATTGGATTCATACTGGGACACCCACAGTTTTATATCTTATTAGATTTTTTAATTTGAATACCGCACGGGAGTCCCGAGTGCTCCCTACTGTCCGGAGATAGTGGGCCCATGGCATCTCCAATAATGGCTTAAAAGGAGTGGAGAGGGGAAGAAGATGAAGTGGGCAGAGGAAGGTTTGGAAGTGCTTAGCTATTTAGATATGGTCACTAAACACTGCTCTTGCCTTTTCAAGCAACATTTCGTTTCTAAATCGTAGTCTTTCATTAGGCCTATACCAACCACTCTGTGTGTCAAGTTTGTTATTAAATTTAGTGTACTCTTAATTATTTTAAAACGCATTCTAAATAAATTCGTAATGTACAAATTTCGCAAAGTACAATATGTATGTGCTCGTTGCGACAAATACAGACTCAGACGTCATGAAATTCAAAACAAACTCAGACGTCATCAAATTTTAATAGCTTTTTCAGAATAGAATTTCTAGGTTTACGCAACTATCATACGATCATAGGGGTATTTTCATTGGTGAATGACCACCATTCAGAATCTTAACATTAATCGAAATGGCTTTCGCCGTGTTTAGTGACCAAATCTGAATACGTAGGAACTTCCTTTGTGAGTTATGGGGCTTTGGAATACCTATAAAAAAGACAAAACGTCATATTTTTCAATACAATTTTCAAAGAACGCCGGGTAGTAAAAATAGTGATAATTCCTCTTTGTTAAGTTTTTACTAGAATTCCTAAAAAGGTAGGGGAGTAATGGGTCCCCACCCGACTGGGAGAAAAGAATGGTAGACAATTATAAAAAGCTTGGCTTAAATAGTAATCGTAAATAAAATGTCACTGCAGAAGTTATGTACATAGAAGATACACTTCCATGCCATGTTTATGTGTTTTTCTTTTCTCTTCTTCGTTTTAATAATAATAATAACAGTGAACATATAGCGCAGTTTTGTTATATTTCATCTCAAGTGCGCTTCATATTAAATTATTTAAGCTAATAAGACTAACTAACAAGGAAAAATAAAATATAAAATGTATACAAATTGAAACTATGTACAATCATGATCGTTATCATAAATCATGAGAGAAACAGCTTCAGATATGGGTATCACAGTTCATATATACATAAACAGATAAAAAAAACAATTTACTAAAAGCTAAGGGTTAAAAATCCAGATGAAACGTATGAATTCATATTAACAAATTTGTTAAAGCAAAGAAAAGGAAATTAGATTCGGGACGTTAGCATGTTGGTACTTAAAAACATTAATATTCAAGTATTATAAGTAAACGATTCTAAATATGCAAACAGTGTAAATATAACAAGTAACAAATTGTGTTATATGTTTATTGTGTTATAAAACGATACCTTCTAGTGCGTGTACTTGTAAATAAAAAATCTAACCTATCCTTTCGTGGAAGTTGGAATATAAATATAATATTACTAGGTACGAGTATACTCAGTTAACCCGGAAAGTTTCCGCGCGTGGAAGGCAACCTAACTTACGAAACATGAGCACGCAAAGGGTTTTCATGTTAATATGAGCCTTCAAGTAATGCGTTAAAGCCGACGTTAAATTTCCACCGCTCTTCCTTTCCTCAGTTTATTTTATTTAAAAAAATTAAAATAACCGGGAAAAGGTGTAGTGCTGATGGCTTCAATTTTATAACTGATATCATATTGCCCCATTTCCTTTACCTTTACGTGACGAACGCTCGATCCTCACGTTTCTGTTAGTGACAAAGTATAAGAATGGGGTCCCACCCCCCATACGTGCTGTGAGAATACTGTGCCACTTAAAACCCTTTCTCCTCCCAAGAGGTATTAGAACATGTTGATGTTTGCTTATGTATCGACTGATCTTTGAAATTTTCTGTGATTTTTTTAAATCTCATATTTTGAACACAAATTGAAAACGAGAATGGTGGAGATTTTATGAATGATATAATCTATTATAATTTTTGCATTACATTTAAATGCTTTCTTTGTAAGCTCATTTAAAAACGAATTGATAAAGGTAGAGAAAACATCAAGATTCGTGAGTTAATAATGTTTGGGTGAGTTTGAAGTCAGATATCTTTTGTTTGATATGTAAAACTTATGCTCAGTGGATCCAACAAATCTTTAAAAAATCAGTTTGGCTAGTAAAAAGTTTTTAAGCATTTAAGTACTTCTTTATGTGTGAATAAACGAAAGACGCGAGTGCTTGCTTTGGAAAAAGTTTTTTGTGATTCAAATTGATTTAAAGGTTAAAGTTATCCTCGTGTCCCGTTTCTCTATTAGATAACTAAAAGACGGAGGATATCACAACGGTATAAATACAAACTGCTGAAAAATAATATTTACAAGCATTTACTTATTAATTATCAAAGATCATACCTTTAATAAAATCCCAGTGTTCATATACCTCTCAAAAATGGTCATGGCAACAGATTAAATAAATAAGAAGCACTATAAATAAAGAAAGCCATTCAAATTTGTAGTCATATTCTTAATAATCAGTTAAATTTGTCCAGTAGTCCAAGATTATGTATATTTCCTGTAAACTCATAAATTTTCATTATTCTTTTAACACCTTCTCAGTTGACGTTTTGCCTCTTTCATTTCATATTATTTGTCTCTTTTTCTCTGTTCCTTTGTTATAATTTTAAGTGTTATTCTATTGTTTTTTCACTGTTCTCTTATTTTATTTTATATTTTGTTCTCCCTCTGTATGTATGTATAATCGCACACTTTGTATTTTTGGTTTAGTTTAATTTTGTACCCTGATGATGCTTTGGCTAAGCAAAACCGGTCGGTCATAAAAATTTAAATAAAATATGTGGTATTATACAAAGTTATTATTTCATTTTCATTAACTTATTCTCTCACTTCTCTACTACTGGTGGGATTTGAAGGAGATAAGTTCTCTGTATGTGCCTGCTCCTACATTGTTCTTTGAATCCACCTCAGATTCGGAATCCTGTCCAAAACCTTGGTTCCTGGAAGGTCATTTCATTTCAGTCAGGAAACTACCGGTCTTGTGGTACATTTCCAAGGATGTAATATATATGTGATTTAGAGTCCCCTTTCAATATTTTATTGTTCCACAACATAACGTATTCTTTCATAACTTATATATTACGTCTTCGTTATCCTCTCATTCGCTTTGAATGCTTTGCCCATATCTCAGGAATAGGGCAAACTGTTGACTCAGTTCTACATTTCTTCTCATCGATCGTTTTCTTCCATCGTAAAGGGGATACTTTTATTTGGACAGATATAAACTTTAAGTTAATTTATAGTCTACTGCACAGATCTACAATGATAATACCAATATGTTATGTAATAATAAGTTTAAACGCCTTACTTTTTCTGGAAGTTAAGTGTACCTATTTGAATTTTGAGAATTCGGTTAGTGTGTAAAAATGATTTTATTTTTCAGAGAAGAAAACTTTGTTATTTGTTTGTCTTTGCAGAATATTCCAAAAATGTATGATATAATATGTTCCTGTTTTCTCTGCTAAGCATTCGCTTTGCCTCCGCAGCATAATGATCTGTGCATTTGACTCTGAGTCAAGAAACCACAAGTTCGAATTACGCCGCATGGAAAAAATGTTATATTGGAATTGATCAATTCATATATAATGGCACTTTTCGTCTGCCATTTTAATACTTCCATAAGTGTTGTTCATCATTTTTTTTTTGTAAAAATAATGCCTGTTTTTTCAATACTTATTTAATAATGCTTTTTTCGAACGATTTATGTATTTTTATCAACCCCAATCGGCATACCTCAAAAGCGACACAAAATCGATGTCGTTCGGAACAGGATTTTAATAACGTTCTAAAGGGAACTTTTTTTTATAACTACGTACCATACCCTTAATGTTTGTTTAGGATTCTTTAGAATACTCTGAAAACACAATGATGTTTAATCCTTTAAAATATATTCTGTCCTTTCATTTGTAATCTATTTTTCAATTTGCGTTTTGCTTTATGAAGTCTTTGAAAACATTAATGAATGATGTTTAATAACAAATATATAAATACATACACTGGAAATTAGCCTTATAAAATATATTCTGTCCTTTTGTTTACATTTAAAGTAAAAGTCTTAATTTTTGTCTAATTTTAAAAATAATAAGTACACTAAGTTGTTTTTTTTTTTTTTTTTTTTTTTTCTATGTGAACACAGCTTTCAATTTTCTACCAAATGTACTACTTGTATCAAAGAATATGTTATATGTATATGTTAATATGTTCGTATGTTTTGTTAATATCATTCGTGATTTTCAAGATCATTAAAATTATTTCATATTCTAGTTTAGGTGCTTGTAAAGTTATGTATTTCCATTAAGTTATTTTGAACTTATTTTACTTTATTTGTAATTCATTATAAAACCCGTTAATGTGCGTAAATAAATTTAAATATGAGAGGTATTAGAGCAAAGGCAGCAAGCTCCCACTTTTGTGTTTTTGAAAAAAATAAAAACAAAAACTTGTAAATATTTAATGGGCACTTCGTCAGAAGCTGAAAAAGGACATTATGTAGAATTTGATATTTGGGATTATTCGCATCCACAAATTTTGTTCAATGGAAGTATAAATAAAAATAAATAAAGATTGGCGCTTTTGCTTTACACAACATTAGAGATTCCTGTGTTTTCTACAAAACTTTCCAAAAAATGTTTGGTTCGTGTTGATTGGCTTCTAAAAATACCTAAATTTGTTTGATTGGTCGAAGTGGAGATTGCTGTGTTTTGCTTTTGAAAGAACACGGAGATGACAATCTTTGCTTTGAATACATATTTTCAAACGTGGTTTTTGATGAGAAAAGCTGAGTTTGCAACTAACTATTGAATTTATTAGTTTCACACTTTGAATCTCTATGGAACTACATTCTCAACTTTTTTTTCGACTTTTTGGTATTTGCTTTTATACCCCTCGTATAGTTTTTTAAAGCTTAACCATAGAATATTTATAGTTTATTCATTGGATTCCCGCATTATGGAGGATTATGATACTATTAGGATTTTACTTAAAAATGTAATTGTGTTGTGATTTTTTGTAATAATTATGATGTTTTAATCATCATACAAAAATAATTGTTCTGAAGAAAGGTGACTTTTCACCGACCAAGAAAATCCGTATACCTAGAATTATAATTTCCATCAAAATGTAATCAATATTCCACCAGAACCACCCACCCTTGGCTTTGCAGCAAGAATGTTCAGTTTTCGATCGGGAACGTGTTTCTATTGTAAGGATTTTTCATCCCCCGTCACGTTGCTCAGTCGCTTCCCCAAGGCCCGCTCGTTATACACCATATAATCCACCGTACCATTAAATTTTATTGTTCACATACAATCCTGTCATTAATTATCTTATTTTGGCCTATTTTTCGACCGTTCTCCGCCATATTTTCCTCGTTTAACGTGAGTTATTATTAAGTACATATTATTTTCGCGAAAATTCTCTTGACATTTAAGTTCGGAAGAACTGTTATTAAATTAGGTTCTTCAAAAAGAAGACGTAATTTATCGGATACCACTGATTGTTATTTAATTACATTTACCTATATTAATAGTTTTATAAGAAATGACGTTATTATATATTCCTAGAATAATTATGTCAAAGTGAATATTTCTTAACCTTTATTTATATGAATATTTCGTACCATTCAATTCTTTTTCCGTATGGTGGATACCATTCAACGTATATTTGTCAATGATTTTTTTTATTATTTGCAAACGTATCATGGAGGCTTTTTATAATTAAGCGAATATTTGTTAATGTTTCATATGAATTTCAGACGAGTTTTTCTGGCAGGTTTGCAGTAATTGAATGATGCATGGAGTGTTAATTATTGAAATCCGATAACTGAATTACAAAGCGAATTAAATAAATCGGTATCAACTAGCGACCTTAATTATAATTTATTATTACCACGATTGCATTTTGTGGATGTCATTATTACAATCCAGTGAAAATCACAGCAGTGAATACTTGGTATACTCACTTATCGTACATATATGTAAAAGTAAAAAAATATACATCTAAAATTGTTCTCTCACAGGAACATATTTTAATTGATTAGTTTGAGGCTGCGGTAATGCATGATTTATTTCCATGGGAAGCTTTTCTATAAGAGTTGGAATACAATGAACTCGATAAAGCTCATTCGCGTGCATTTTTGCTACACATTCCGTGATGTGTAGTTTGTCTTGAATACGATTAGTGTTTTTAGTAGATGATGTAAGCTTTATTTTTAAAACATGATGAAGTCGTTATTCTTTTTGCTTATGAAACCCCATGACTTTTATTAGCAAGATAAAAATATATTGAATACACTTAATTAAATCTTGAGCAAATCACGAGATTTCATCAATGATAAAGAAGGTATCTTAAATAGACCTACTGGAAAAAAAAACATTAATTTTTTATTGGGACTCAATAATTTTTTTCCTGTAATTGTAAAAAGATGAAAAATATCGTGTCTAAACATCAAACGTGGTTGTAAATTATAAAAAATAGGTTTATTGTATATTTTCACTCATACCTGCTGTATTCTTTAGAAAAAAAGTAAACACATTTTAAAATTTATATTGAATTTTTTTGTTTTTCGAAATATGTTCGATGTTAACATACTATGAGGTATCAGTATTTTCCTATTGAACAAAATATTTTGTGTCAACTATAAATTGTATAGGAATACGGTGCGAGCCCTGGGGAACACCACCAGTAGTAGTAGAAATGCATACAGCGATAAGATAATTAATCATGTTTTATTTTCAAACTAGGTTGTTCTTAGTATTGCTGGTTTATTTGAAAGAATTTGAATGCAAATTTCAACAAACACCTAACTCAAAAATATTTTCAAGTCACTCGCTGCGTACTCACCAGATAAATATGTTACTTTTTTTTTAATATAAGATAAGTTAAAATTATTTTTCTGCTTGAAATAAAACCTTATCAGTTATAATTTTTATTATTGAACATGTTTTCTCAAATAGTATTTGTGTAATTTTTGAAATTTCTACTTTTATATGTTCTAGCAGGTACAGTTTTTTTCCTATCGAGCGAAGGTTTGTGTAATATTTTGAAATATTTTAAGCCTCTAATTATTTTACGAACCCATTTTGATATATTAAATAATGAGGGATTTTTTTAATCATTTGAGAAATTTTGTGAATACTTCATGTTAATTGGAAGATTTTTTCTAAACCTTCTTCTTTAAACGGTCAGTCGATGTTATATAAACAATCACTCCATAAAGATGTAATGCGCCATATTGAAATTAAGATACTGTATTTAATTTTAATTTTGTGTGTTTTCGGGGTACTTTTATAGTATGTCAATAGGAAAAGCTGCTTTTTAAGTTATTATTTTAATTAAAAAGGCTTAATTATATTTTTACGTTACATGGTACACGGTAAACATTTGCATATCTTGAGCTGTTAGAGTACTATGGAACTGTGTCGTTAACAGCATAGACAAGTACAAATAGATGTTTGATATTCGTGTGGGCATCAAAAATACTTTTCTTTAGATACGCGTGTATAATCCTGTCTCTTCTTGATTCTCTACTACTTTTGGTTGGTGGTACAAATGTTTTTTTTTTTTAAATTTAATCTTACCGAGTTTTTTGCATAAACGGTTTTGGAAAATCTATACACTACTCTCGTTTTTAAATTAAGGATAGCTAAAAAAGGATTATATATACAGAATGACAGCCCTCTTTCTTATAAAGAAAACGATGGGATTAATAAATAGATACCTGCATCTTGCACAATATAGTTTAAATATACAACATGAGAAAATACCAACGCCCTGATGACCTACCATGTCAATATTAGCTACATGAATATATTTTTAATAAAATGCGTTATTATCTTATGGGTAAACTTTTAACCGGAGGAAGTTATGAAGGTATGCTACCTTAATATTATTTTTTGATATATTTGTAAATATGATGAAGGGTATTGGAAATAAGTAATTGATGAAAATTTATTTTTCTGGAGAACAGTTATTTGTTTTTCTGAATTTAATCGGGTAAGACTAGCATGTTTAGATTGTAAAATATTCGGCTAAGTCGAGTGAAAATGTTTTTATCGTTTTTGGCTAGCCAATATCCTTATTTTTGAAGAGAATCATTTTTGAGGCTTGTATGGAATTTGTTTTAGTGTGGACCCAACGTGTTTTTTTACTTAAGTATATATCATCAAATTGACTTCAATTTCGTTAAAAAATTACATTATATGAATAGTCAATAGTACCTCTGAAAATATTGAGTTTCATTTAAATATTACTTTTTCACATATTTCATTAAAAAAAAACATTGAAATAGGTTTCTTAGTTTACTTCCAAATTATACTTCTTCATATTCACATCAGAAGTTACATAGATTTTCATTCTACCATTTAGAATTCATTTTACAGAAACCATGTGATTATACTTGAGAGAATTCAACATAAATTATTTTAAACTATTATTTTCAATTAAGTAACCATTTGAAAAGATTAACTACTTTTCTCGTTTGTAATTAGTGGGACTTATAACATTAAAAGAAAGGTATAAAGTTTATCGCTTATTTTTTATTCACACCCCTCGCCCATCCCTTCTGTTTGTACTATTTCCCAATCCAATACTTTATAATTACTAGAATTCAATATTTCTTTAGGTATTTTCTGTTGGTTGAACTTTTTTCCTGGTTAAAGCTTGGTTAAGGGGAGGTTCATTCTAGACCGGTTAACAGTTGTAATATTAAAAACAACTTGTTGGACTCTGAAATATTATCTTTGTTTAACTATCACATGCCGTTTAGAACCGATCTCCACAAAATACTTTGCGAAAAATAAAACAGAATTCAACACCGAAACGAATCTTCATCATCGATTTGGGCATGCACATTCGCATACATTTAAAATATGTTTGCTTACACCAGGATAACTCGCTTGTCTTTGTATAAGCAAGGTGGTTGATGCATTACTAGAAGCACCTGGCTACCTCACCTGTAAAATTCCGTAAATATTCAATAAAAAAACTGTTTCAGTATGTATGCTTTTGCGCTGCGCGAAATTGAACCCGCAACATCTAGACTCAAAGTCAATTTCTTAGATAAATCCGCAATGAGTAATGTTTTTCGACTATGAATGAAAAATTTTCAAACAGAGCAATTAATATATGTTTTCCTTCATGAAACCATTTTCCTTCCGACTTAGCGGGTACCAAATCTAATATTGTTATTTCATCCTCAATCCTGTTTTCGTCCTTTCAAATACATGGGAAAACTCGAGACATTTACACAAAAAATAGCTTGCTTAGTTGGGCCATTATTCAGTGTAATATTGCACGTAGAATTTTATTCTCGTAATAATTTACCCGTGTTTGAAGGAGAAACGTACACCGTGTATTCATTATGCTATGTGAGAACAGTAGGAACGCGTTTAATTTCAAAATATGAATAAGCTTAGTACCTCGTACTTTGTTGCAATTTCATTGTACTAGACTTGATTCCGGTTACAAACCATAATGTTGTAATATTTTAATCCTGTGAAAGCTTATTTTTTTTTTACATGGGAGAAATATGGAGTTATTACACACAGGGAGGGATAATGAAATGCTTTCATATTTTGTTCTTTTTTGTGTTGGCATTTTTCAGATAAATCAACTTAAGGTTATACTTTGACTTAACTTATACGAGCATACATGGGTTCACACACGATTTAACTAATTTAGAAGTGTTTATATTGAAAAGATTGAGAAAAAGTAAAAAATATTTATGAAAACGACGAAAATCACTTTTTAATTGTCTAATCGCTATTATTTAATGGAAATCAATTTGATTAGGTACTAGACTTCTCTTGAAGGATTTAATATTACTTCGCCAAATCCCTACCCTTTTCAACGCAGTATAACATTTTAGACACAGGCCATTATCCCAACACATCAAATCGTAACAGCCCAATTAAAAATATTATATTTTCTTCGTTAATTTCACATTTACTCGAAACAGATAATACAAAATTTTACATCTGTAGTTATTTTTAATTACCAACGCAGTCAACAATTCTTCGTGCCAAATTAGCTGTTCGATTTAAGACTAGCGTAAAGTTTATATTCTCCCTTCGCTAAAGATAAACAAAAGGTCTCATAATAGTAGTATAATGAATCTATAAAGGAAATTCTGAGCTTTATCTATTATTGTAAAAAAATGTAGTACTCGGGCTTTGTAAACCTCTAAAGCTCTTGTTTATATCGCTATGCAAACACCTTAAAATTACCTTTCCCTGTAAATAAATGGTTGGTAGATATCTCGCTCAAATTATTTCATCTTCGGCATTCAAAAATAATGTCCTTTATTTTTACAAAGTTATTGATTATATTATAGATTTAACAGTGTTTGCATGGTCTATAAGATTAGGAAGAAATACATGCTCAGTACCCTTTGCGTCACAAGTTTTATTTAAGGTCATATCTCCTTTCGTAATTCATTGCCGGCTTTGGGAATAGTTTGGTTATTATGTAAATATATTATTTGTCAATGAATGAATATGTTACTCAAAACAAGAGACGAACTCGTGAAAACGGACCCAAAAATATGCTTTACTTAGTATATTTCCTAAAATTAGACAAGTCTTTTTTTAATAATTCTTTATAATATTTGAACAACAAAGAAATAAAGGATCGTCCGTTTCAACACACATTCGAATGGGTTAAACAGTCTTCGACTCACCTTAACGGGGATTTTAGTTTGCTTAATATTACATCGCCCCAGGAAAAATACGATAATGATGACTTAACTTTATTGACATTGTAATATTTTCTTTATTTCGGCCTGTCGAGAGGTTACTGCAAGCCCACATATACAAGATATCCAAACATTAAAAACTGAGAATAAAATATACCTTTGATTAAAATGCCTAGGGAGAATATTATTGTATAACATTATATAAAAAACCCAGATATAACCAAAAAATAAACACATAAAATAATAGTTAATCAAAACACGAATTAATTTGCCTAAAAATGAAAAAAAAACATATAATAGAGACACAATGTATGCAAACATATAGATAGTATTTATGTTCATAAAGTAGTTTAAAGAGGGTATACCAAAAATAATAATCCATTTTCTCTTTCCACGATTCTAATGTTTTTACTACCACTGTGATAAATAATTACTGTAAATTTTAGTCAACGTTAAGTATCGAAAAGTTTTCCATGTAGAAAACAATTTTCCTGATCATAATCTTTTACATTTCTTCATTCAAAAATATCAGTTGAATACCAATATTTTTAATTCCATAGACCTATTGGCAATCCTCATAAATATTTATTTCCAAAAAATAATTAATTGGACTCGAACATCAAATGATTATTTTTTGTTAATTTATAATGTTGGTAAAAAGTAGATTTCGCCTAATGATCGTCTTTTATCTTTTAATTGAGAATCGAATACCGAGTATCTTTACGTAAAATAAACTTAGCCAAATCATGCACCAATTTCGGCTTAATTATTTTTCTCGGTTAGGCGCTTTGATATAGAATTAACCAGATCGACCTGTGGGCAATAACAATTAACTCATATCAATCGTAATAAGCCCATTTCGTTAGGCATTTTATATATATACGTTGAGGGGTAAAGACATTTTTAAAAATTATAACTAATAGTAGCTTATCGCCTGAGCATTGCAACTTAAACCTAGCTACAGAATCAACCATTTAAAACCATAAGAAAAAAGTTTAAACAGAAATAAAAAAAAACGACAAGAATTAGACCAATAAACAAAATTCCACGATTCTAATCGAATAACGATAGGTAGGTTCATACAATAATTAAAACATAATAACACCGGCTTAGTAAAGGATACCCAGTACAGAAAAATAATTTAAACCAAAAGACAAGTGGCTATCACGCATTTTATTTAACAAACCTTTTTGTTTGTTTCCATAGCGTGGGCCCACCCCAATGAATACCTCCCAACATGTCTCAATAAATTTACACTCAACTAATATATATATGCTATGTTCTAACTGTTTAAAAAATTTGCATCTTTGTTTTTTTCTTCATAAAAAAAATAAAAGGCAACTTAAATAATAAATATTGTGCTACGTTCACCGAGAGCTCCGTTGTAAACTCTCTTATTACATGAGAAAGAGGGAATGGTTTTAACAGAGTTGTCAGCTATATGGCTCAATGTACTTGTGGGGGGCATATCTAGTATTTTATCAATCAATGTTGAGGCTTATTATTTCTTCTTCGCCCATTCATCTACTCATCGCTTTCATCTCCGAATATAACTTTCGCTCTCCGACGTCTCGACTGCGAGGGGGTACCTAATTCAATTGTAACGATTTTCGCAATTTGATCTAATTTAAGGGCAACGATAAAATTTTAAGTCATGGTCCCAAATGCCTTGACGTTGATAATTAAAATGATTACCCTTAATCAAAAATGTTGATTGTGTTACTAATTATTTTTGTCAGGGTATATATTATCACGTAGATATTAAACATATTTTATCTTGCTTAATGGACTTTGCGGTTTTTATTTTTTTCCACGGTGATTAATAAATCATAAAAGCGATTTCTCCAAAAGCGCGGGTTGCTCCCTTTTGCCTCATCACAGTGGGGCTGAAGTTTACTGTTAATTAGTCTGCAAGTACTTACTTCGATATGTAAGCGTTTTCATTTTTCTGAAGTAATTACGTTTTAAATTCTATATGAATGGTAATCAGCATTAAACTCTGAAAAAATATTTTTTGTAGAATTTCCGCCGAAAAAGTCGAAGCTTTGAAAATTGAAACCGCTTTTTTCCAAGGTGTTTATTTTTTTTTGTTTTGTTTCTTCCTAATTAATTTCTATATTAACATTTCTTAATTGGCGTATTTACAAAAGAAATTCACTCTGCAGTCTTTGAAAGCTAATTGATATTTAGTTTTGTTTTTGCGAATTCATGAGCTCTGTTTTTATTTTAAGACGTTGCTAAGATATTTCGTAAAAAAATAATTTTCTCATCCTTTTAGAAACGGGAAGATGTATGCGGCACATTGTACACATTTGTTCGAGTTCGAGTAGAAACGTAAATTTTCTAAAGACTGGAATCGTCTTAGACGAAGGCACTGGTTCAACTTCTCACAAAATGTTTATCTACAAACTTCTTCCCGCACGGCCTTAAAAATGTTTTATAATATACTCTACCATCTCTACCTAGTTTTCTGTATATATTTACGCATCTCTTAAGATTATTATGTGTTAAATAATATACAATAAAACATTACCATCATCTTCGGTAAAATATGTAATATCTATTTTGGGTTAAAAACCATTTGATTATTATCTAAAGTAAATAATTTAATATTAAATTAATAATATTAATAATCTAAAACACAAATATGAAACAGAAAAAAGCCATAAACTAAAATGAACAATGGTCATGACCGAGACTCGAATTCGGAACCTCTACTCTATCCGGGAGTAACACTCTGCCAATTAAGCCATCAATACCTCATTAAAAAGCGACATTTTTAAACGATCTTATACTTCTATTAAAAATTATTAATATTTGAATTTTGGCTTTTACTGTTTTACATTTGTGTTTAAGTTTATTAATATTATTTAATAATAAATAAGCATTACTGCTTTAAAGTTAATTCCAATCTTAATTGAATAATTTAATATTTGTTAGTTATGTTATTAACTTGTACTCCATCCTGACAGTTATAATAAGCCGTTCAGCACATATAAAGGGCAGAAATAGATGTGTTCTCATACGATGAACGAAAACCCACAGTCTGGCTGCCACACATGGACTAATCACCAGCGTTCTTCCACATAACACTGAGCTGTCCGTTGAAAATTCGGGCGCAAAAACCGAGTATTTATCATTTTGCATACTAGCAATTTTCGCTTGCAAAAGCTTTACGGGTATTACATCGGGCAAAAAGGCTCGCTATGTTGGAGCTTACCAGACGTAGGTACTGCTACTCTGCTCTTCAAGTATTAACGACATGAGCTTATGAGTTGACAGTTTAAATGCAAAGTTTAACACGCTTGTTGTGATTTGTAGATTAGAGCCTACAGATCCTGCTAAGTAGATCCAACTTTTTGGAAGTGATTTTGAACCCTGCCTAATGGTCTCTTAGACGGTTGATACGTAAGCTGTTCCGAGAGAGTTATGCATTGTTTGTGTAAAGTCACGCTAAATAGATAGATAAGTAAACTCACCTACATGTCTATCTACACGCTTGATTTCCGTAAAATAATACTATGTTGAATAAAATTAACCCGCTAGTACCAACTTGATCGAATAGTTGAATCAAACATTTAAATAATATCAATAATCAACAACACATATATGAAACAGAAAAGATATAAGAAACAATGTTCACAAACAACAATGGCTGAATTGGTTGAAGCGTTACTCCTGGATAGAGCCGAGTTCGAGTCTCGGTTGTGACTATTGTATTTTTATTTTCTGGCTTTTTCTGTTTCATATTTGTGTTGTTGATTATTGATATTATTTAAATATAAAAAAACATTAATGCCTAAGTTAATTCCAATTTCATGAATATTTAATCTTAAATGTGGATATCCGGAAAGAATGCAAGGCTGATTGATGTGAGCGTAATAATTAGGATCAAGAAAGGGACGCTTAGATGGTTTGGGCATGTAGAGCGAATGAACGAAGAAAGGAGTGTGAAAAGAATATATGATGCGAAAGTGAATGGAAGAAGAACTCGAGGACGCCCGAGAAAGACATGGCACGATCAAGTAAATCAAATACTTGAATTGGGTCATGTGAAGAGTCAGAATAACAGAAGAGTATGTATGAGACAATGTATGAATGTAAATGAAGCAAGGAGTGTGTGCCAAGACAGAGTTATATGGCAGTCTGTCCTCTCTGCCTACCCCTGTGGTGAAACGGCGTGATGGTTAGTTAGTTAGTTTAATCTTTCAAACTAGTTTTGAAGACGCAATTCTATATTTATGCACGTGGTCATAATTTATTTCGATTGAAAGAATAACCTGTAATTTTGAAAGTCGGACTTTATTATTTATGAAGACTATGGTTTGTATTTATTTAAACCGTGTACGTTAATCACCCATTAAAGTCTGTTTGTAAAACCTCGCATCTGGGTAGATTATTTCATTGTTCACGGCATCGGAAAATACATTAGCACCGTATTCCGGAAGCGCTCGTTTGATTGCTTTGGCCAAAACAATTGTCACGTTTTGTTGTTAAGTTTATTTCAATCTTGTTTGTTACGGGGAATAACACTATCGACGCTTTGTATTGATAAAAGTGCGAATTCCAAAAATTAGCTCTCTATTAGTGTGGCAGAAGTATTTCCTATTTTAATATTAGTTTTACGCACAATATAACTGTTTCCACTCAGAGCAATAATATAGCAGGAGGGATAGCTTTATGAAACAGTGTAGTATAATTTCATCATCCGATCCAATGTAATAATGTATATTTCTAACTAAAAACATATCATAATGTAAATGCACTTAAAAATTCCAAACAATCAATAGGTAATAACAATAAATGTAAGTTATTACACAAGTGCATAGCACTTAAAAATTCCTTGATACCGAGAAATTATATAATAATAGAAGTAATCTACTCTAACAGTGCATAATGAATAGAATCATAAAACTAATTATACCATAATGCTGGGAGTAACCCAATAATTAGAAAATTATGTTGTACATCTGGACATCACAATTAAGATGGGAAAATCTAAAGTAAACTCATTAACAATCAGTATTCACCAACCTTTCATTATATAAATACATTGTCAATTCATATTTATAGAAATGCAACTGTAACCCATCTTAAATATTAAATAAAATAAATAAATATTCCAGATAGATATATAAAAAAAAAATAATACCAATAAATTAAAAGTAACTTTTACCCTGTAACTATTAAAATCATGCAACAATACTGATGAATATAATTAAAGTAAAATCATTGTTTACTACCCCTGACATCCCCAAAAATAGTATATAAGCCGTAGGTTAACAACAACATGTACTAGTCTGAAGATGGCCGTCATAGGCTGAAACCGGTCCAGTCATAAAATAAAAGTGGAATAAAGTTATATATTTGTTTTATTAAATCATTAAAACAGTGTAGATTTTTTCCTGACTCGAGCGAGGCTAGGGTTTTCATGGACACACCTTTTTTACATCCATTCATAGCACATGTCGACATAATGTTTCGTTTATTTGTATGACCACTTTTTCACTGTATTGTTATCAACAAAAATATTGGATATAACCTCAAAAACCGTTGAGTTACTGTCCCATAACAAAACGTAGTGGGCGGAGTCGCCGAAGACGCGGGAGGCGGAAAACATGCTAACATACCTAAAAGTGGTGCGATATTATGTGACAACTTCTATTGTCTCTTTCAAAAGCCGGAGAAAGTGATTTATCGTAAATTTGTATGGGTTGGGTAAAAATATTTAGCTCTCTCTTGATATACCTATATATTCTTACTCCAAGTGTTTCCTTAAGTTCATTTTGACGAGACTGGTAAATTAACCGCATAGAAAATAAACAAGTGATAAAATGTTCTATTGTGTTTTTAACCATGATCTTATTTTGATGGAATCACACCATATTTCAAAATACGAATAGGAAGTGACTACCTATTATTTTTTTACTAAATGGTTATTTTGAAATAGCTGCAAATAATTTACATGAAATTTAGCTTTTATTTTGTGAGAATAGATGTCGAACCATGTGGTTCTATTTTTATTAGGGTTGCTTTTGCGTAGTATATTTTTCAATATAAGGAAAGAATGACAAATCCCACACAGTTGGAATGTCGAAACTTTGCTATAAAGCTTTCCATTACTGCCACAGGATTTATGTAAGAGTTGTCGTGTTTTCTTTAAAAGCCCTGAGACTAACGTCATATCTTATAACGTCATAAGATTAGCATTTTATGTTAAGGTTAATGAAAATTAAATAATAACTTTGTATAAGACCACAGATTTAATTTTTATGACCGACCGGTTTTGCTGAGCCTATGCATCATCAGGGTAAAAAATTAAACTAATAAAAAAATACAAACTGTGCGGTTATAAATGCATACATTCTAATATAATATTAATATTAACTAGAAATTAAGATTTGTACACAGAGGATTTTTCACAAAAACGGCCGTATAAAAATTATATTGTTAGTATTCTGTGTGTACGAGTATATATACCCGCACACTTTGTATTTTTCGATTATTTTAATTTTGCACCCTGATGATGCTTAGGCTAAGCAAAACCGGTCGGGTATAAAAAATAAAATAAAATCTATGGTCTTATACAAAGTTATTATTTAATTTCAATTACATATGTCAAACCACAAAGTAATTGCTTTCCACGAAAATATATATTAAAGTTCTTTCTGAAAGACAGAAGCCCGTTCTAAAAAGGATTTAATTTAACATTAGTAAAACATGCGATAACTATGGTGACAAAAATTCTTTTTTCACGTGGACGTTTATACAACGTGTCACCGTTTCTTTAATTTGCGCTGTCGGGATGAGAGCTTTACATTGTTTCACTTGACGTAACTGGAAAACAAACAACAGCCTCTAAGAAATAATTAGTTTGCCACGAAGGACTTTGTTCTGCTTCTTCGTGAAGTATGCATTTTCAGGACAGTAGTTTTACGCTAGTTGCGGTAGTCTCCCCTCCAGCGGGAAAAGGTCGTGCCTCGCCGCAGGACTTGTGAAACGAGTGGGTGTTGGCAATTTGTTTACTGCCGCCAATATCCTTACTTCATCCCTGCGAAGCGACGCGCGACGTGACGGTGAAATTCCATTACCTTTTGTCTTTCACGTTTTACCGGGAGAAGCACATTACTCACTCGGTGTCTTTCGTCCAACGTTTAGCCCCTGTGCTTTTTCAATACGTAGCCTAGAAGCATTTTCTGCCTTAAAGACGAATTTTCAGTGAACGTTATACCAAGTATTATTTTTTAATTCTATTGTGTATTAAATTTTCATCTTATTTCCATAGAAATGTGTTATTGAAAGCAATGATTTACGCTCACTGACTCACGTGTGCGACGCTATTTTAGTAAAGGAATGGTGTTTCATTTTTTTCCAGCTACCCAACCAGTAATTTTATGAGTTTATTTAATTATTTCTTGGATAGACGATGGTTTTTAACTGTTGCGTAAATTTATTCAAATTTTGAAGTTAAAGCTGGGTCTTTATCTAACTAACTAACCATCGCGTCGATTCGCCGCAGGGGTAGGCAGAGAGGACGGACCGCCATATAACTCTGTCTTGGCACACACTCCTTGCTTCATTTACATTCATACATAGTCTCATACATACTCTTCTGTTATTCTGACTCTTCACATGACCCGATTCAAATATTTGATTTACTTGATCATGC
Source organism: Drusus annulatus (assembly GCA_022651775.1). Lineage (NCBI taxonomy): Eukaryota > Metazoa > Arthropoda > Insecta > Trichoptera > Limnephilidae > Drusus > Drusus annulatus. The sequence continues at coordinate 249,517 of JAGWCC010000362.1, read as the reverse complement.
CACGTCTTACTCAGGCGTCCTCGACTTCTTCTTCCATTCCATTCACTTTCGCATCCATTCGCTCTACATGCCAAACCATCTAAACGTCCTTTTCTTGATCCTATTCATTCGCTCACATCAGCCTGCCCAAACCATTTTTTAAACGTCCCTTTCTTGATTATCCTATTCATTACGCTCTCACATCAGCCTTGCATTTAAGTGAGCCGGATATCCACATTTTTTAATACGTTGTCCGTACATGTTTGTTTCACTAATTTATGCACAAACCTCAAATTAGTAAAATTTTGATCACCTCACCATTTAGTTAACAACCCAAGTAATATATATATATATAGCATATATATTGAATATATACGTTTAGGTCCCATTATGGCATTCTTCGTTATATATATATATATATATATATATATATTATATACATATATATATATATATATGTGCCAACATATACTACACGTGGGACAAGGTTAGATAAGCGAACGCGTAATACACGACTGATCTATAGTTACGGAATTAATTAGGAAGTTCCTACTTAATCCTTACTGTTCTTGAATAAAGACTCTCTTGTACCTACAATATTCAATATGCTGCCGATTAAAATTAAAGCAATATCAAATAAACCTTAAGAGTAACCCGTGTACCTTAGTGTAAACTGAAAATGTGGCTAATAGATACAGATGTATTGTATTAATGTTAATCTGTTTTATACATAGAAACTCTACTAGTCTGCTACCATTATAAATATAACACTATGTATAATAGGTATAATAGGATGGGGCGGCACTTATAAAAATCACATACAAACCCTTTACATCGCCCAAAAATTATTAATTAAAATAATCCTAAAAAATTATTTTTTATATCCTTCAGAACTTTTATTTAAAGAATTTAAAGTCAGAAAATTAAACACCCTTTATTTGTACCACGCCACATTACAAATATATAAAGAAGACATTTTAAATAAAACCGAACCATTCAATAATACAAAAAATTTTAGACAAAAATGCACATTACCAATCCCGATATGTAAAAAAACAATAGGCCAGCAAAGTTATGAATATCTAGGAATAAAATTCTTTAATAGTTTACCAGAAAAAATAAGATAAATTAATGATGATCTTAAAGAATTCAAAACACAATTAAAAAACTACACTGAAAACTTAAAATAAATATCTTTGAAAAATCATTACAGCAAATTATTAGTAACTAAATAAATAACACCCCCTCATACACACAAGCATTGCTTTTTTATGAGGGCAATTTATAATTTATAATGAAATGTTTAGATTTAAAAATATATATATTGATATAACACTTGTATAACACTACTATGTATTATGTTTGAAAATAAAATAAAAAATAAAAAACAAAAATAAAAAATAAAAATAAATGTCATTATGTTTGCTTGACAAAGAAGAATAAAAAAGTACAGGTTATTTAAAACTTTCATCTGCTATGAGTTACATTTACACGTTCCTGAATAACTCAACGCCAGGTAACCCTTAGTAATTTTCTTCCAGGTGACCATCGTATTATCACTCGCGCTCCGAACGTAATAATGTCTCATAATATTAAAATATCCCGAAAAGCATATTTTAATCCGAAAGTCACACTTCCCCGCATGGTCGCAAATCTTGACAGCAGACCGTTTGTTGAAGCGTAATATTTTTTGCCTACCACGTGAATTTTTTCAGGGGATGTTTATCTACATCACCTCAATTTGAATGGCCATTTTACGTCTACGTTCTGTGAGGCTGTCTATAATTAAACCCTCATCGCGGTACTTTGGTCGTATCCCGACTCTGATGTAACGCGAACGTTTGTTTTAATTACGCGTGAATTACAAGTTTCGCGAATTTTTTTCCAGTATTTATTACGAAATTATATTATAACGTATTTTTAGGCAGCTTTTTTTACTGACCCATTTTTCATGTCCAGTGGAGGGTTGATTCAGCGATTATTTTTGTATTATTTTGTATTATCATTAATAATAATCATTTTGTAAAAAAAAAATATTTAAAAATAACTTTGTATTGTCCAAGAGTTTTTCAGTGGAAAATTATTAAAACGTTTTTTACATGTTATTGTGTATGAAAAAAATCTCAATCAGCTAAAATTATTTTACCATGTTGTCCCATTAAGTCTATTTCTGTGTGAAACTTATTAAAAGTCGCGTTACCAAAAGTTGTGACTTGAGGAGTTTTACCTTTTTAAAATTGATATTTATTTAACTTTTTTTTAACCTACTTATTTAATACTATGTAATCATTTGATCTATCGAAGGATGGCGCTCACGTACTTTTACTATTGCGGCTTGTTCAATAAATGAGAAAGCTGTGGATTATATACATATAAAAATAAACAAATCAGCTAACCATCACGCCGTTTCCCCGCAAGGGTAGCCAGAGAAGACGGACGGCCATACAACTCTGTATCGGTACACACTCCTTGCTTCATTCACATTCACACATCGTCTAATACATACTCTTCTGTTATTCTGTCTCTTGACATAGCCTGAATCAAGTGTTTGATTGAATTCATCGGTTCGATGAAATTGACCGGTCGGTAGCTGTTGTCGTGCGTTCAATTCCTGTGCTGGCCAAGTCCTCCATCATTGCACAAGCAACATCTTCCGCTTTTTATGATGGCAGTAGGAGTTTTTTTTAAATATTGTCAGGTTATTCGTAGCCCGGGAATGTTTGTCTTTCTTTTTAATGAAGAAAAAAAATTTAAAATTTAAAATAAAATAAGTGAAGGTTATATTTTAATTGGATTTTTACTCCGACATTTAATTGAAGAAATAACACCTCCAAAGGGTTATTGAATAACCTAATCATGAGTTACTGTTTTTTACATCAAAATCAGTTTAGTCGACCTTGCGGAACAAAAATTAAGTAACCGTGCTACTATAGAAACCATATACTTCCTTCCACCCAGACGACTTGCTTAATAATCGACCGGGAACGTATTATTTATTTGACCTGTCACATTACACTTTTCAATCTTAGAAAACAAACACAGCCTTTGTATTGTGCAATTCTCTTCGGTCCGACAATGGATAATACAGATTGTTATTTCCATTTATATTTCCAATTTGTTTCACATCCCTTTCAGTAAAATATAGCGTAATAAATTGGCCAATCTGAGCGAGATTTTTCTCCATTTTGGCATTTTTTTTCTCATACTAGGAACTCTACCGCGAGTAACTGTAATCAATTTCCTTATTTGATAAAAATATTATTGCTTTCTTACATTTTGTGTGTTTAAGTTACTTCAGCACCAGCAGCACATTTTTTTTATCAAATGTAAATCCGGTAAGTACATATTTATGTTGCTTTTATACAGATTTACAAATTGCCATGATCTTTTTAATGCTGGAAGAAAAATAAAGTATGTCGGTAAAAGGAAACATTAACTACAAATAATTTCCCATGTGAGCACCTGCGTACGAGTGGGAACTTTTCAAAATTGGAGCTGATAAATATGTTATTCAATTTAAAAAAAGAATCTTTTCAAAAGTAGACAAGCTATAAAGTGCCTACCTATAATGTTATTCTATATTTGAAATGGGTGTATTAAAGCAACTAATATTTTTTCATGGCATGTCAAGTAACATCACGTTATTTTTCCTGGTAGCAACTAGTGATTAAATAAACAACACAATCACCTTGTTAGTAAGTACGTACCTACGAGTGTGAATTTTTCAAAATTGGAACTGAAAATTATCATATTTTTAATAATCCAGATAATTGATGAAGTACCTACCCATAGTATGACATCTCCAATCGGGGTATGTTGTGAGGCTTAACAGAGTGGAGAAAGGATTGAGATGGGAAAAAGAAAGGTCGGTTAGTACCTGACTATTCAGATCTGGTCATCACACACGGCTAAAGCCATTTGAAGCAACCTTTCGTCTCTAAATGGTGGTCCTCCCCCTGGGCGATATTAAGAGTATCTCGTACCGCAAGTTTATATTGTGTGTGTTATGTTAATTGAATGTGAGATAACACTAATTAATTAAATAAAAAATATTTGCGCACGCATTTGGTATTGTAATGGCGCTCGCCCATGGAGGTCGTCAAAATGTATGTTTATAATTTTAGAAAGATAATAGAGCAAGAAGATATAAAGAAACATAATAATTTAAGAAAAGCAGATGAGCATAAATATATTGTGTTAAATCCGAATCTAATTTTCACTTTCTTAAGTAAATACAATTCGGTACCCCCAGAATCAAACCGCCCATGTTTTGTGATTTTCGCCTTTTCGTATTACAATTAAACGCTTACCTTTTTCATTCTCTATAAAATGCGAATCGTAAGAATTCAATAAATATCTTTAAAAAAAAAACTTTCTTATAAACGTGCCGAAAATTTTGCAATTACGAAAATAACCTTTTTCCAGACTTTCAAACTAGACTCCCTGAAAAAGCAGTTTATATTTGAGACTTGTTTCGAAGTTGGCGAACCTGGCGTGCAGGGAGGATCCAAACGGTCAGTTTGTTTGATCCCGCGTATTTGTCAGCCATTTTTGTCAGTCACAGTAAATTCTTTCGATTGAGAGGTCGTCGCCCGCTCCCGCCACCTTCCGTCCATGCGAGATCCGCGCGGAGTTTTTGGATTGTGCAAAAGCACAGGAAGAAGAAGTTTTTCTGGACTCTATTGTGACGGGGGATGAGACGTGGGTATGTCACTACACCCCAGAATCCAAAATACAATCACTTCAGTCGCGTCATTCATCTTCTCTTTAAGCTGGTGCCCCGACTACAGAAATGTCTCGATCTCGACCGCTATTACCTTGAAAAATAGTTTAATATATTTGCAAGTATCCTGTGAATTTCAATTAAATACAATCATTTTTCGATCCTTCATAAATGTTGTAACCTTACTTTTTATATTTCTCGTATATGTGTATTTTAAGGTTAATTTTATTATTTATCCTATTACTTGCTTCAGCGGTTGATTGCTTAAAATTGGGAACGTAAAGCCTATCGAAATGCATTTTCTAAGTGGAAGTTCATTAATTTAGTGTTCGTTGAACGTTTTGCATCGCTTAAATATTAACCCTACAGTTTCGATCGCAAATTGGGTTCGAGAACAATAATTATAGCATGGTGCGGGAGTCGGTGATTAAAGCTGGAATAAGTTCCACGTAAAATTAAATCCATGTTAGTATTAGGAGGACAAAGGAGGCGATATTTCTCGACTTGGCTTAGAATATTTCCTGAACGTGATGGTGGTTTTTATGGCCCGCCTAAACGTGGGAGACGAAAAAGATTATACGCTACACAGGTGATGTATTGGGTCCGTAAAATGTGAAGCTCTTTTGCAAGGGGAAGATAAAAATACCTTCACGTTTTCCATTAGCATTCTTTTATTTTTGGCAGATTTTGTGCATTAAAGTTCTCTTGTTCCTCGCATTTCACGTGAAGTATGTGCATACAAATTACTTTCAAGCAAGGCATTCCGAATTCGATAGACTTTGGAATATTTGTATCAAGTAAAAGGGTTTTGTAATGTAATTGTGATAAATGTTTCGCTTTACTAGTTCAAACATTGCCTACATTTATTTTATATTTTGCATGTCTACAAAAAAAACAATAGTAAAACTTTATTTATTTTTGCTTGATTGGTTAATCAAAATGTGTATTAATTAATAATATGCTTAATTTGAAGAATGTACATAAATATTATTTGTGCATTATTTTTATTTAATTTTATTTTTTCTGCTGCTCATACGAAACCAAAAAGAACATCGTCTAGTTTATATCGCGTGCGAATCTCCAATTATAGTAAAGCGAATAAAAGGAACAAATAAATTTGAATTAGCTGAGGGAAATGGGACAGCAGGAAACGAAGGAGGGATTAAAGCATGTACATATACATTTTATTTATTTTTTATGTAATTGAATTAAATTTAAAATTGTTATTATTTAGTTCTGCTAGTTTGAGTTTTTGTTTTTAGTGACTAAATGAAGCATGTATAATAATATAATAAAGGCTAAATACTAAGTATATTTTGCTTGAGTAGGTATTTAGTAAAAAAAAATGATTCACAATAAAATTAAATTGCTGCACGGATGAAGCAACATCTGTTGTCACTTCGATGGCCTCCGTAGCCAAGTGATAAGATGCTCGACTACGAATCCAAAAGTTGCGGATTCAAATCCGGCGTGCGCCAATAACTTTTACTTTAGTAATATGTGTCATAACACATTTAATTCATATAAAATTATAAAAAAGTGTACTTGCGGCACGTTCCAGAGTGGTAGATACTCTAAGTATCGCCCTGGTGAAAGACCACCATTCAGAATCAAAACGTTGCTTGGAATGACTTTAGCCGTATTTTGTGACCAGATCCGAATATCCAGGCACTTCCCAACCTTCCTCTTCCCTATCTCCTTCCCCTCCCCACTACCCTTAGCCTCACAACATACCCCAATTGGGGATGCCATAGTCTCACTTGCTCTAGACAGTTGGGAGCAGTTAGGACTATTGTGCGGTATTTACTATAAAAATAAATTTGAAATTTATAATCTTGAAAATTGAGTTATGTAACCACATTATGTGATATCATGTGTGCTTATTTTGCTTTTATTTTTTAAATATATTGTGATGGCTCATGATACGATTATTAGCTGAGAATCAACATAATCATGGCGGCCATTGTTTTTAGCACGTGCCGAACCCTACTTGATACCAGCTGTGCGAAACGGCGCAATGTAGTTGCCTTAGTTCATTTCTACCCTGTATTTGGTATATGGTGTGGATAGAATCATAAAACATGATTGATAATTTTGATTTATTTTCTCTCTTTCGGTATGTGGTGTGGATAGACTGAAAAAAAGCAAAGTTGTAAATTTACTTCGACTTCTATTCGGTTGTCTGAAATGCCAGTAGGTACCTTTTCAATGTTGCCTAAACCACGAATAGCTCACTGCCATACCACGAGTTAGTACTGCGCTTTTATCGAATTCTGGATTTGGCGTTGATACACGCGTAGGGAATTTATGGTGACATTGTTTTGGTAGTAATTCGATTAACCCGTTGAAAACGAGGATATTTCGAAATTTTACCAAAATTATTTGTCATTCTGTACCATAAAGTATGTACTGAATATCAATTAAATGTTTATTTCGAATATACTAGATAGTACGATAAATTGAATAGTTAACGGTACGACGGCCTTCGTAATGAATATTGTTGCTGCCCAAATTAACTTTTCAAATGATTATTTAAGTAGTCGGTAGCTGAGTAGACAAACGCGTCGGATTCCCACCCGAGCGTCGTGCGTTCAATTCCTCTGCTGGATAAGTCCTCCATCATTGCACAAGCAACATCTTCCGCTTCTTATGATGGCAGTAGGAGTTTTTCAAATATTTTCAGGTTATTCGTAACCCAGGAATGTTTGTTTTTCTTAAAAAAAAAACCTTGTGAATGTATTTACTTTCACTGAAATCTAAATTATGACGGTATGCCTACTAGTAAGATCGCAAAAAGCACACAACATAAACATATGATAAGATTTATACGAAACCTCGTAAAGCCAAAAACACACGGATCTTTCAAAGAGTGATGAAAATTACATTTATTACTATTTGATTACATGAAAAAACAGTCACCACAGAACGTCAAACACGTAAATGATTTCATGAAATATAAAATATCACAAACATTATTACTAAACAAACGTCAAGCAAACGAATACTCATCTTAACATCGATGTGTTTTTATTTATTTTACGGACTATCCACTCATAGAGTATTACAATTTTTTAGATTAAGGGTCAGCACCCAAAAATACACAGTTGTTTGCTTTCTAATACAAGCAATACTACAAATGATTTATCTGTTTATTCTTTACGGGTAGTTAGAAAAAATGTCTAATGTTTCCAGTGAATACAAATATCAATCAGTAATCTTTTAAATCCCTTATGAAATGCAAACTAGAATTTTGGGTGAAACGTTTAAAAATGTCTTCGCCGGATTTTAAACTGCATTTTTTACTGACATTTTAGTATATTTTTCATGGAATTCGAAAGATTACAGGTGAAAAAATCATTCATTGGAAACCTTAGACATTTTTTTTTAACTACCCTTAAAGAATTAACAGATAAATCATTTGTAGTATTGCTTTCCTTAGAGAGCCGAAAAAAATGTTTAGCGCAATTTTTGAGTGCTGGGACTTAAATATAAAATCAAAGCTATAAATCCGCAAAAAAAAAATGATGCAACCCTGCTATCCAAACATCAATACATGCTTAGTTAGATTTTCATGTTTTTATTCCTATTTTATGTCCGTCAAATACCTCATAACGATCATCCTAACATTTTGACTTTGTCATCTCAAATCCTCTGCAAGCCCCACTCGCCATTCACGATACACGTGGAAAAATTACCATTGATAATTTTCGACTGATTGTAAAAAATCGTATGTTAAATATATCTCTCTTTAGTTCTTCACACTACCCGTTGCAGTGCAATGTACGAGTACGTATTCACGATTTCCTCGAACTACATATCGCAGTTAAGTAGAGGCTTTACGGGTTAAATGTAATACCACCGCCTGGTCGTACTTACATAATACCACCCTTGCCGTATTTAACTCAACGTCAAATTAAGGACTTTCGATACGATACACCTTTCAATTCCACGCGCGTAATTGCTACGTTGAAATTTCAACAAGTCGCCCGCTGCTGAAAGTGTAAAACATAGCACCCAGGCAACGGTATAGATTGCACAAGATGTGCCCTTCACACATCTTAAATTAATTTTACCATCCATACATAACTTTTTCACGTAAATAAAAAGAATTCACCATTGTGTTTTATTTTTTGGGGTACCCGACTTCCCCAATTTTTAAAATATGTTTTTTTTTTAATCGAAAAATGTGAAACAAAGAATATGGCGTCTTGTTTTACTTTTTGACCGTCAAATAGATATTTCAAAGCTCACGCCTTAAAGGCTGTACAAATTTCGTGATGCCAGAGCTTACTCTTAAAGAATTGTTGCTGCTTTAATCGAACAGATTTCTACTTCTTCGTTTCTTATAGACCGAAAAAGGGCTTCCATGTTATATCAAAACCTATAATTTTGAATAGCTATTCGAGTAGCGTATGACTGTTTTTAATAGAATTTATAATCTCTTAAATCTATTGCGTATATGAATAAGTGATAAACACGATCAAATATATTGACGAAATATTTATTTCCGAACGATTTAAATTCATAGTCTGTGCGTTAATGATGTTGATATTATTCATAATTTCGACAACTTCATTATTTTGTTCTTTACTTAAATCGTTGATGACAAGTCGCGAGTCATTATTTGAACACATCATTCTATTACTGAAAGCTTATTTTATTCTGACCGCCTTTTGCATTATTTCATCGAAATCAATCATTTTATTTACTGTCCATTTACGGAGTCATTGACAGCTGCTGGGAAGGGACATCTCGTGCATGCTACTCCACCCTCACGAGCCCTTATCAACAAATTCAAACAATTTAAATTATAATCGTATGAAAGCCGTCGCCAATCCTGTCGAATACCTATTTGTTTTTCGCACAGGAGGCAGCACCGAGTCAAAGAAAAATAAATATCTGACGAGAGTTGGTGCTAATTGGAGTTTACAGATTCGATGACGAGATTATAATGTTGGCATTTTAAATTTCATTGAAATTTCAGCGAGTTAAACTGAACCTGCATTGATTATTTGTCCGTTTTTCTTGCCTCAGGGCGTTCAGTTTTCCCCGAGATTTTCCGAAAAATGATTTTCCATCTAAACATTTTTGTTCATCAATGTCTTTACGTCAGTTTGTTCAGCACACTTTATTCCGGTGGGGTATGTGAGAATAATATTTTGGCTGAACCGAAGTGTCCCAGTTTTTTTTCCAAAGTTTTCGATTATATGCTGAAACAAACAATGACATGATTTTACATGGCCGTGACTTTACCCTGATATTTCTACCAATTTGATCTCATTAGAATTACAATTCGAAGGAAAAATGATCTTAGTAGAATTTCTATTTCTAAAGATATTATTGTTTCGTATTCCAACAGATTTCGGTTATAAAAATATAAAATTAAAACTTTCTCTCCTGGAAAATCGTAAAATGTCTTTGAAAACCCCCTGAAACGTTTTGTATTAAACGATTTATCAAGTATGTTAGGCACATAATATGTCGGCACAATTTCCTGGGTATCAAATGGCCAACACTCGTATGTTACAATAACCATGAGAATCGTATTTTATATCCCCATTCAAGCATCCTGAAATAATAATTGAAGATTCGCTCGTAATTTCGCCACCTATAGAAACTCTGAATTATTGTGTTTATGGTCTAGACGTGTGGAAAGTTGATTTATTAGGGATAAGTCTTTGAATTGAACAAAAAAGATCTGACAAAAATGTCGAGTTTTTACATTGTGTTGTGCAAAGAGAAGTGTATAAAAATGGCTGCCTTTTTCACGCTTGAGGGGAAAAGAAGGTAAAGGTCACAGTAAGGGTTTAATTTATGGGTGCTTTGCAGAGATAATATTATTTCGGAAATGTTACTTAACTGCATGGACGCGTAAGGGTTGTCAGAGATTACATTAAATAGGACGGCGTATTACTTTCCTTTTGTGAGTTTAGTTTCTGGTACAGGTCAGCGGAATAATAACACCGGTTCATTATTAAAGGTAAGTCCAAGGATTTGTTTCTGTCTGGAATTTAATTTCACGGTCAGATGATTAAATAAAACATTAAATTTTTCATTAGTATCTCCAAGTGGTGACACGAACCGGAATCTAATCTGACAATTAATTTTGTTTTACCTTTTGATTAACTCAGGTTCATTTCATATTAGGCACACTATTCCAAAAATACTATGATATTTTTGTATTCTTTTAATCTATGTTAATTCTCTTCTCTATTAAATTGTGCATTCATCAAACAATTTTCTCGGTATGTGGGTGATTGGTCGTTTTCTCTTGAGGGTACATCTTATCTACAGGGTGATCTTCTTTATAAAATCCTCGGGTTGGTCATTCGCTTCGATCGAACCATTCAAAATTATTTTCAGAGTTTAAAAATAAGCTTGGTGTCGAAAATAGCCATTGTGAAATCTTATAAATACCATAAATCGGGGTTACTTTGCTTCATTTTTTTCAAAAGTATTATTAAAATTTAATAGTAAGATAATATAAGACATAAAAAACATTTTTTTGTGGTTTTAAGTGCACGTATTAATTCTATAAATTATTTGTGTTTTTTTTTTTTTTAATAATGCTAAGTAACTTCTATGAAGGGGTGACTTTGCATCACTTTTCTATTTTCTTATTATCTCGTTGTATACCGTATACTGATGTAATATTATGCCATAAAAATATTTTGGGCACCCCTAAGTGGCATAATGCCACTTATCACCGAGAATTTTCGGTTTTGAAAATCAACTTCAAACGAAGAAATTTATTTTTGACGTTTTTGCTGCAAACATTGAAATCCTGAAAAATCTAAATTTAGATACTCTCTGTAGAGGATTAATACATTCATAAAATAGTTCATCTTTGATATTTGGTCACTTCCAAGTTTTTAATGATTTCGTTATTGCACTGACGACACATCGCTCAGATTTATCCAGTCGTCGTCAGGTATGTTATTCTTAATTTTTTTGTCATTTTTCGGTAAGTTTTGGGAATGTTACTCGACGTGTATCTTGTTTCATTAATGGAAACACAAATTCACACATTACATTACTGTATGTTGTAAACTTCAATTCTTCTATATCCGTCAATATTGATTTTTTATCCTGGTTTAGATGCATTCACGCATTTATTGAAATTAAAAAAAAAAAAAACATGCATGCAAACCAGGGAATTATTGCCAATGCAATAGTTCTGGAAGGAATTTCATATTATTATGGGATGTATTGCATCGCACTTTACCTGCATACCCTCTGGAATAAAATCATTATTATTATTATATTAAACAGAAGCTTTCCTTCACGATGAATTTCCATTTTTACCGAATTCAAGCATTCCTGCAGCTGTTACAGGGTACGAATTACGAAGAGCTGACTTTCAACCTTCCTCTTGTATACTTTATCCATGCATCAAAACAAACAAAAGCTGACTGAAAAGAACACATTATACAGCTTACCAATAAAAATAAAAAGGTAACATTGCATCTGAAGCACTGTAACCCCAAATTTAACGAAAACGTGTGAACTTCGAACGATAATTCGATAAACATAATATTAACGAAATTTGGAAAAAACCAAAAGTCCGAGTACATAATAAAATTTATCGCAAAAACGACTTTATTGACCTTTGATTGATGGACACAGTCAAGAATGCGGATAGATTCAGTTAACTTTTTTTTTTTTGAAAAACAACACAATATCCCTAGACCTTCGATAACTCAATACTCAAACATTATAATGAATTTAAATCGCATTATAGAATAGTGGTTAGCAAGATATGTTGATTTTTTATGGATTTTTTCAAAATTATTACTGACGACCACAGACGTCTTCAAAACGTTTTTCTTTCAAATCCAAAGTTCCCCCGTAAGATATAAAGTAACCCCGGTTTATGGTACTTAAATGATTAATAAACCTCATGGAAGAGCATTACTTATATAGGCTTAAACGCTTGCTATATAATCTAACGTATTATAGTGCTTTATTTTAATGGAATATAATCGTTACTTTGTATATATTTTTTTGTAAATGTCGCACTAAATTCCCAACTGTCGGAGCCTGTAAGACTACGGTATCCCCTATTGGGGCTATATTGTAAAGCTGAAGGAAGTGGGAAGGGTAGAATATCAGGAAGATGAAGGTCGGAAGGTACCTTGCTATTCAGATCTGGTCACCAAAAACGGACAAAGCCATTTCAAGCAATTCGATTCTAAATAGTAGTCTTTCACCGGGGTGATACCGAAAGTATCTTCATATTTGGAAAGTGTTGCAAATATACTATATATTGATAATATGTGAAATAAAACGAATGAATTCATTATCATTTATTTGCGCTCGCCGGATTTGAACCCGTGACCTCTGGATTCACAGTCGAAGATCTCAACCGCTCAACCACGGGATCGAATATTATTTAAATACAACGAAAAATAGTACTCGTCAAGCTGTTGCAAGTAGCTTGTTAGCAGGAGCCTTGTTAAACGATATTACTCGTATATAATATACTGTAAGATAATCATACAACATTAAATCAAAGTTATAAAAATAACAGCACAATACCAAAACAAATACAATACAAGGTATGCATGTTGTAACTAATGTACACGACTTGAGAAATGTAAAAACATTAGCTTTGATAAATGCATATAATATTTCTTAAGCTATTATTCAAATGATGAAATTGAACAATTATCGAAAATGTCTTCATTAGAAAAGCGCAGGAAAGACTTTGATTTAATTTTCATCCACAAAATTATTAATTGTTTTATTGACTCACCTTCTCTGTTGCAACTAATCCAGTTCAACATTCCTTGCCGTAGACTCAGAAACAATGAATTGCTATTCCTCAATCATCACTCTAATAATTATGGGTTTAATTCTCCACTGTCCAGAATGTCGAGACTTGTTAACTCAAGCCATGGTCTTGAAATTTTTGGTAGCAGTCTAAATGATTTTTGTTATTCTTTACGATTCTACCAAAACTTTGACTAGACCATGGCTTGAATGTTCTCTCTTATGCTTATTTTATCCTTTTTTTGTCATCGCTTCATTTATTATTATATATGTGCTATTCCTTCTCTGTTGCTCTTTTTTATGTATTTTTTGTAATTGGACTTTAGTCCGTTAATTTATAAATAAATAAACATTTAGCTACCGTTTGCAGATGCTTGCACTTAATATAGGCACTTAAGCACTGCGTACTCTGCCGTGCGTAAAATATGAATTATATTGGATTTAATAATTTGAAATTATTGCGAAAAAAAACTAGACTTTCAAAAATACGCGCAAAGTTCAGATAATCGCACCGTCGTGAGCGCCCCAACGGCCGTTACTGTAACGTGTCAAAAGCAGTAACTACATGTGCCCAAACGCCGTCAACGTCATAGTAGATTATTCTACGTTCACTAGACTACACAAGGTATGTATGCATGTATGCTATGAGCTGTGTGCACGTTCAAGTGGTTCGTTTGTGTTAGTAGCTTTGTTAGTGTCTAGGCTGTGCCTTTATAGTACAAATGCAAACACAATCAGTGACATCTCTGAGTACCTATCTGTACGTACCTAACCGTATGCACATTATTACTTCTAAAATATTTTATTACATTCGAAGGCTTGTATTGAAAATTGAATTCCTTTAATTTACGATATACAGGGTAGGGTCAAAAAGAAGTAGGACTGATTTTTTGTAGCGCGAACAAAGCGATTGAAGGGGGTCAAACAACCTGGGCGTGGTAGTGGGAAGCCTCCCAAAAAGACCAATATTTTTTTCAGTCGCCTGGGGGAAGGGGAGATTAAGCAGGTTGATTTCCGTGAAACTCTGTTAAGAAGTGTCATTGCGATCCAGGATGGAGAAAAATCTCGAGTAGCGCTACGCCGTCAAATTCTGCGTCAAACTTGGGAAAACCGTGACGGAGACCCTAGGAATGATTAAGGACGCCTACAGGGGTGCTGCCATGAGCCGCTCAACAATGTTCGAGTGGCATAAGCTGTTCAGGGAGGGGCGGGAGCTCGTCGAAGACGACCAGTCAACTTCATGATGATGAAAATGTGGCCAAAGTAAAGGCGTTCCTGAACTCCGACCCGCGCACAAACATTCGTGTGATTGTTGATGAGTTAGGAATTTCGTACGGTAGCATCCAAAAAATTATTACCGAGGATTTGACCATGCGAAAAGTGTGCGCCAAGTTTGTGGCAATAGTCCTGAGTGATGAACAAAAAAGTGTGCTGCTGGTGAGGGAGTTTCTGACCAAGCACAGGGTTTCCAAGTTGCCTCACCCCCATACAGTCCAGATCTGGTACCGCCGGACTTCTTCCTCTTTCCTCGGCTCAAGCGGGACCTCGAGGGAAACCGATACAGCTCCGTAGAAGACGTCCAAAGGGCCGCGACGGCATCTCTGGAAGGGACTCGGGAAAGCGAGTTCCAGAAGGCATACGAGCAGTGGGAATCGTGTTATACGCGTTGTGTCGAAGCACAAGGGTGCTATTTCGAGGACTACTAAGAATTTGTACCGATTAGTTCAATAATAAAAAAATTAAAAATTCAGTCCTACTACTTTTTGATCCTACCCTGTATATTATTAAACAACATACCATACCTTTCCTCCTATTCGACCAATTGGCCAATCATGTACCGCAATAGATAATTGTTATAAATACTTTCACCTAATTTTACAGGCAAGGACTCCCTTAAATTTTCTATGCAAAGCATAGAACATATTTTTTTGTTTACAACTATGGCAGTTTATTTATTGAAAAAAATAAGCAAATTTTTTTTTCTTGATGAAACTGTAAAAAAACTTGGTCTTAAAATCCTCCCAATACGTTGATTTAGTTCTCTCTAAACTGAGGTAAATCTCATCCGCGTGGTGTGTTTCTGCGGCTTATTTGCGGCAGAGGGTACTTTCCTAATACTCCAAACATGGTTTATGATTCAAATCCCCGCCCCTATCGCGTCTGCTCTGATTATTTTCTCGGAAAATAATAAAATAAATTCATTCTCGGCTTCCCATCCGGGAATATTTTATAAATAATATTTTTAGAGATATTTATATGTATATTCGTAAAAAAAAAGTGGTTAAAAACAAAGTGTATGTGTTCTATTTATATTTATATGTATTTAAATGTTGAAAAAATAATTTTTGGTGTGAATTTTTTTTTTATAAATTGATCATGAGAATATAAACTAATGTGTTGGTGTTTATAAGGAAGTCTTGATTTCATAAACATTAGGCATATGATAAAAAAAACATTCGCAAACTTCCAGAACCGCCTAGTTCCATACATAAATCAAAAAATATTTTATTTAAGTGTCATCACTGGTAAATCCGTAATCTTTTTGGAGGTAGAGAGTAATTTGGTTAAATTTAGAAAAAAAAGTTAGTTTTTTTAATCGCTTTTTCAGCATTGTTCACGTATAATGTTATATCACCAGGAGAAAACTTATTGCCTCCCTTATTCAATTTTTAAATTAATATTTATTTTAAAAGAAACATTGTTTATCATAGGTTTTCCAAGAATCTTACAATTACATGTACTATGACGTTTATCTAGCGCTTATAATTTTCTTTATAAACGAGGAAATGATTAAATCTTTCTGCTTTTCCGTTCGGTTCAATTCCTCACTATTTATTTTATGTTGAAACTTTTTATCCATATCTAAGTCATCCTTGACACATTTAATTCCACGCTTTGCATCAGTTTTTTTAAATATAATATCTTTTCTTCAATGTATGTATTCTCTTATATATAAACTTAAAAAATACTCATAATTTTCAGAAATGTCGAGTTATCGCGATCTCAAATCGTAATACCAAATCGAGAAGGTGGATTTCTACAAATGACACGGACTTAAATTGATTTTCTTCCCATTCTTTCTTCTTCTCCTTATTATTACTTGGACATCTCCCAGCAATCTATTTCTAAGATCACCATAAATATAGGTATCATCATTTTAACTAGAAATTTCCTGGAAGCAAGAGCGAGAGGAAATTAATATTTAATCAATCGTGAGTATCATTTGGTTCAAGTCATATTACTCCCATTGTAAGGAGAAAGGGTCCTCCTTTCAATGATCACACAAAATAACCGAATAAGTAATATTTGATAGTATTCTTCTTGTCATCTTTTGTACAATTTTCTAGTTACTAAAAAGAAGATGGCCTCTCAAGAAGCGTACTGTGTCTTCGTTTTGGAGTGGCTTTGTTACAGTTGTGCGTCTCTCGGACTTATTTAAGTTTGAAATATTTTCCCCAAACTCTCAACAGAACTTTTGTTTTGTTCTTTGAAGACTTAAACCAAGCATCATTGAAGGAATAATTTAACTCTTGTTTTGTTTTAAGTTTGTTTGCCACTCATCATTGTATTTTGTGTATAGCAATTATCTGATGAATGGATGAATGAAATGAATTTTGTGTAGTATACGTATCGGAGTGCTGTTGACTTCATTTTTCAATATCGGAGTTTCTTCATTGTTTTTTAACATTATCTAACTATTGATAAGTGAACTCATTATTACCATCATCGCTGGTACATCCCTTGGAAAACGGTAGCCGCCATTAAAAAACGCATAAGATCTTGACTCGACTCCCCCCAGATCCATACGCCCATGTATACAACATTAGCTTCCTCGCCATCCAGCTAATCCTTCGCACTGCAGGCTCATAATAAAGTTTACCTCTAAGGGTTAATCCACGTTACCAGGAAAACATTTGTCACGTTTCCTGACAATGTTTGATACACATTTCTTCAATGATTATTTTTAAATCAAAACGCTTATTGCATTCGCCATACGCCCACCACTCCAGTTTAAAACAGCTGTGACAAAGCAAGTGTTTTTTTTAAATATACGAGTATATATTTATTTTTTCAACATTAATTTCACACGGGAAATTTATTCTTCAGGGCCCATGTCATCTTAGGGATACTGTGGGGAGAGTTTTTTTAAGGAAAGAGAGAAGTGAACCTAGGTCTTGAAGAGGTTCATTTTGTAGGAGGAGCCGGACAATCATTCAATACTCAAACTGTTAAACACAAGAATGAGTCGTAGAGGCGACTCGTTCTCATGTATCGAATGTCAACCGTGTACAAATGTTAGGTACGTGTTTGGCGAGTTTCCCCACGGTGCTCTTTTTGTGACTAAATTCGTTGATAGAATTCCATTGTTAGTGTAAGAATATTATTACCTAATTAATAATGTCTTGTTACTTTTTAACATTTTTTTTCAATTTAATTATTTTATTCGTCTTCTATAAAATTGACATAAGTTCGAAATGCTACAAGAACATTTCGCCTAATGACTGTTCTGAGTTTACAGTACATTTCGTACTCACATTTTATGGGACCGGGTAGGTTTCTGCTTGCTACGGACATCTTCAGACCAGTTCAAATAGCTTCAGCCCAACCTAAAGACGAAACAAAGTGAAACCAGTGTGGACCCAAATAAACAGGCGGAACAAAGTTTAAAGGTCTTTTAAATACTATATTGTCACCAAGCGTGTTTTTCGGCTAGTTTTTATTTTATTTTTGTAGGTACAGTCGATTTTTCATTTCTAACTACTGAAAAATCTTCGTCCCGCACGGTGTATAGGTCGAGTGACACCGGGAAGATTTGAAGCTGGAACGCTGCATCAGTATATCCGTTTCTTCTGTGGCCTTTCATGCAGTGGTATTTTTTCTTAAAATACGATTTGGTAACTAGTCGCCTTTGTCAACTGTATAATTTAGGCTTGCGCTAACGATGCACTTCGTAGTACAGTGACCAACACAACATAATCATTATTTATATTGCTGTCTCATTTAGGCCGCCACGCCCTACTTCTACTTAATGCCTTTGTACAATGATATTTTATTTCCACTATCTCAACTATGAACAATTATAAACGAGCTATTTGAAACGATTCAGAGAGAATTTATGTTCATCTATTGGTTCTAAACTGTATTTGACAGCATCATTCCTCTGCCACTCTGGACCAGAGCATCTGGTGTGTGATGCAATACACGCCATCAATAATGTCAATTTTGTTCTTCGAGCATTCTATCGTGTACCCAACCCAACCCTCTTGATCAATTATTTTCGCGAACGGTTCGGCGGAATTTGAGGTTTGAATTGCTTGCAAATACTCCAGACGGTAATTCAATAATCTGTCCCGAGTTCGGAGGCGAACCCATTTGCCATTCCTATTCAAGTGTGGATATTGAGTAATGGCGTCTTTTCAAATATCCTACACAACATTTCGGGTAATTCAACAGAGGGGGGGGGTGTTATCCGGCTGAATGAAATAACTTGATTTCTTCATCCTGGGAAGGTAAGTGAAAAAGACTAATTCCATCGTCAAAGTTGAGAATAGATTGATATGAAAGCGAGAACGCTTTGCAGAATCTCAGGGTGACTAATAATTGTTATTCCTTCGGAAATTGGAGTTCATGTATTAAGAACATTTATAATTTTTTGTGATCACCGCAAAACGTCCGGAACCGGTGACACTATGGCATCCCCAATTGGAGAATGTTGTGAAACTAAAGAAATATAGGAGGGGGAAGAGATGGGAAGGAGGATTTACCTGGCTATTCAAATCTGGTTACCAAACACTGTCAAAGCCATTTTAAGCAAAGTTACGTGTTTTTTTTCCAGAATGATCTTTCTCCTTTGAATAGTATTTCTCCAGGGGGATATTGAGAATGACTACCCCTCACTCTTTTCACACTCCTTTCTTTGTATATCCACGTTTTTAAATGGTCATACATGCGACTTGGGGATCTTATTTCTACAGCATTCAGTCTACTTTCATCCTTCCTCTGCCAGTTCCATGCCTCTTCTTGCTAATAATTCTACAGTCTTTATTCCTCTTATTTAATACCGTTTAGAAGTTGTTATGTGAATATTATATGAGAAGTCTATCGACAATATGTACGACACACTATTATTAACACACTATTCCTGTCAGCTTTACGTCTACTTCGAGTCGTAGAATACTTTCTTCTGGGACGCAAATCCTATTTATTTCGAGGTTAATCTCTGTCAAACCGGTTTGAGGTGCTTATCGTAACTTACGGGTTCTGCTCTGTATGTACATTCGAACAGCGTTTAAACCCCTTTTTAAAAGTGCATCTTGCGAGGTTCAATTTTCACCATCCTGGTGTCGTATGGAATCTGACTACAGCGTGTATTTTTTGTACCATTTCGCTTGGGGTTTTTCATTTAGGTGGTTTATGAAGTTAGATGGTGAATTTACCTAAAACAAATAATTTCAAATGAGCTGAATCGATTTTTTAAAATAACTTTTATTTATTCACAAATAATTCCCCAAGTTGCCTCTACAAAGCTATGATGGTCCATGTTTTATCATTCATAACAAAATGTTTTTAAAAAATGTGGGAATTTTGCTCAAATTATAAAATAATGTTTATTTTTTTACAAAACTGATAATAAAAAGTAGCTGTGTAAAATTAGTTGTAGTAATGAATATTGTTAAATAATGACAAAGTTTGTAGAATAAATAAATAAATTTCATTTACAATAAAGGATTGTTGATGTTGTTTAATTTAATATTTCAATTTAGACTGAAATTTATAAATATTATCTATATTTTTAGATTTAAGGAAAGATTGTTGAAGTAATTTTTTTCCTAGATAAAGGTTTAATTTTGGGATTTTAATGTTATTCTGATATCTAAAGGAAATATTTTGTAAGTTAGTTTTGTTAGTTGTAAGTAGAGTATATTTTCGCCCGCCATGCTAGGAATGTCCCTGTGCTATGGCGGAAATGAACTAAATTTAAATTGTGATTTTATCATTTCGCACTTTATTTGTTCGTGTTCTAGAAATTAAAATACATTTATTAGTATGTTTAAGTTCTGCTTTGTTTATATCTTTTTACGCGTAACAGCCATGTAAACTGTTAAAAAAAAACACAAAGACAATGTTAAAAAGACATTTAAAACGGGTCGTGTAAACCAACTCAACACAACATCAAAGTGACAACTGACGACCGACGACTGACGGCGCTTGTAGCAAATAAGCTCAGCGCGAATGGTTATGCGACTCCTACCTCATAAAGTCTCGACATCGAACATTTTACATTCTTGTGGATTCGACTTCTTTTCGACTTAAGGTTTCCAGCACACGCCCCTCCTCCCCTCTCCAGCCATTTGACAAGGACTTTGTCACTATTTGTTTGTTTCATGCTGTGTTAATTTAGATTTTTATTATTTTGACATAGAGGTTATATAAGCTTGTCTTTATTGCCTTAAAAATAGTGGCATTTATGAAAAGTCTCAAGGCCTCACACGACATAAATGTTGTATTATGAAATTGGCTCTTTAAATAACAATCATACTTCAACCTTCTTTACTTTTGCAATTTTGTAGTTTCTCTAAGCTCTAAATAGTCTAAATGAACCTCTTTGATGATTTGATTTTATTTTTGAAGAAAGCTAAACATTCCTGGGTTACGAATAATCTGACAATATTTGAAAAACTCTTACTACCATCATAATACGAGAAAAATGTTTCTTGTGCAATGATGGATGACTTAGCCAGTAGATGAATTGAACCCACGACGCCCGAGTGGGAATCCGACGCGTTTGTCCACTCAGCTACTAACCGGTAAAAATGATAATAATAATAATCGTTTGTTTTTCGGTAAGAGAAGCTGAGTTCAATGTGATTAATGTAGGAAGAATGATGTTGATGCCTACTTGTATGTTTGGTTTTCAGAATATTTTGCTCCGATGCTTCCTTTGATATACTAAAATAAGTTATCAAAGTATAACATCATATAAATATGTTGTATGAAGAGTATCTGTTACCATACGAGATTTGTAATTGATTCATCCTTGAAGTTCTAGTATTTTCGTAAATTATTCTTTTTTTTAATCCTACCTACAGTAATAATTTTAATCTTGATAGAAATCATAAAAAAAAAAGATTTTTAAGTTTGCCTCTCTGGAATTCTAAATCATGTATTATCTACTCACTTTATTCTCAGTTCATTCCTTGTGCACCTACAAATTAAATAAGCACGTATCTTTTGTTTCTCAGCATCTTTCATTACATTGAATCATTAATGAATTCTCTTCAGAACCTGTTACTTGAATAAAATACTTGAGAATGGACCAATCTTCTTATTTCCGATGTACCGATTGTAAATGATTTAATTGAAGAAATAATGTGTGCTTGAGAACCAACAGGACGTCAAGAATTACCAACTTTACCGAAAAGTTAGTATTATTTTATCAGTGTCAATGACTACGTGCTGCATATCACTCAGTCACAAAGGGGATTTGGATTCGCAAACTGACTGACTGACTGACTGATTACGGGTCAACTCAGTGAGTTGAGGTGGTCTGGGGGCGATTCCGCGATGGAATTAGGTTTGTTAATCGGAAACCCACCGCACCGCGTCAAACGTATTGTGTTGAATTATACACATACCTCTCGTGGACCGGCTTTAGAGTGTAAATTAACGAATCAACTGGACTATATTTTGATATGTTATTCGAAGTAACTTGATTTGGTATACGTGAGGATTAAAAGTGGAGAAACCAAACAATCATTTGAAATTACAACCGTAATCAGCACGATAACAGAATAATGGGTCTTTCGTTACTAGTTCGCCTTGAAAATTTTGAGTGACTTTCTATATTAAATCCGCATGAGAGGTCTTGAGGGAAATATTTCCCCTCAGGGTGTTATCTTTGAGGATGCTATGAGGATGGTATATTTAAGAAAATGAAGTAGCGAACTTGAGTTTTGAAGAGGCTTATGTTGTAGGAGAGAGGAAACACAGAATCCAGACAATAATCTCGCTGCCTAGCTGTTCAATATAAAACGAGTTGTAGAAGCGACCCGAACTTGTGTGTCGTATGTTAATTGTGTACCGTTGGGCACGCGTTGTGCGAGTTTCCTGACTATGCCCCAGTGCCGAAGGGATCAATGACCCAATTTCCTCGGAGCATCTTCCATATTGAAATACCGGTAAAGCAAGTACAGTTTCTATTTGAATTTTTAACTGTTTTTTTCACAATACTTACATAATAGGAACACAATTAGCCGAAGGTAACTACTGCACGTGCATTTAGCGTTCTGCGGTAGCTACTTATGGGAAGGCAATTAACATCGAATGTTTCGGAATCGATCACATCGGAGCCCTGCTTTGTCTGTCTCAATAACTGTCGCGTGTTTGTAATATGTTCGTGTGAACTTTTTTCTTTGTTCAATTTCTATTAATTGTATACTTCAATATTTCGCATCATGTACCAGTCACCCTGTACAGAAAAAAATAACATAAATCTCCTATTGTGCGGCCAAATATGGTCCTGCCGCTGAGAGTTCCGTTGTAATTTTTCCTTGTTTTACGTGCATCGTTTATGAGAGAGAGAGGGAGAAGCCACAACGCCACATTGGTATGCTTTCACGGGTATAGTTAATTGCACAACGGTAAAGAGCCGGTCGTCTCAAAACGCCGCTTGCCGCAAATTGTAACAAAACTATTCCAAAGCACTCACTTCTGCGGCAGACGCGAAACTTAAATTGAATTAAACGTACCGTCATACTTACGGGTGATGCTTTTCTCAGCTTTTATCATTTTTTTATTATCCGAGCCATGGCGATATAAACGATTTAAAACTTATAATTTGTAATAATAGTCATTTTACGGTTCCGTGCTTCGGGGAAAAGTTTCTGCCTGTGTAAAGAAATAGAAATAATGAATCTCGGTCTCTTACCCTGAAGCGTTTCAAACTTTCAAAGATTGTTTCATCAGATTCGTTTGAAAGGATATATGACTGGACGCGATTTCGCTTTAATCGCTTGAAACTTTTTTTAAATCCGGAAGAAGTTTATTATTGTTTCGCTAAGGGCCTTTGTGTCAGAATCGTAAAATACTAAAAAATAATAATGCTTTTAAGAATATTTAGGGGCGATATCCCTCGGCACGCTATTTTCGGAATACTGGCATTTTATAGTTACGAAAATAAATCGGCACTTGTTTGATAGTGACTCTGCACCCGCCAACTTAATGATTTCATTCACGATGGAATTCGGAGAGATACATAGGTGTTTTTAATAATTTTACGATTCGTTAATTTGTAATGAAATGAAAAAATAACTTTTTATAAGACCACAGATTTTATTTTAATTTATTATTTATGACCGATTGGTTTCACATAGCCTAAGGATCATAAGGGTACAAAATTAAACTGAACAAAAAATACAAAGTATGCGGTTATATATACACACAGAGGGAGAAAACAAAATAAAATAAGAGAACAGTTAGAAAACAAAATAATGACATTTAAATCTTAACAAAGGAACAGAGGAAAAACAGATAATATGGATTGAAAGAGGCAAAACGTCAACTAAGAAGCAGTGGCGGCTTGTGACTTTTTAGTGTGCTAAAGTGGTAAGATTGAAAAAAACGTCATTATTGATGTTGTTGTAGCCGAAAACATTTATTTTTTTCAAATTTAATTAATCTCATTAAATATGTCAAACCACAAGGTAATTTGCTCTCTACGACAAAAAAAAAATAAATTATTGATTTGTAATGATTTTAGCTTTATAAGTAGCCATCATTTTCATTTCTATCCATTGATGGGCACATTTGAAACATGTTCAAATTCTAACCTTTTTTTACTGAATTACAACTATCTGCGGGAAATTCAATCACCCATGCAATGTATTGGTCTTCCATTTCAAGAGTGGAAGATGTCTTCCCAGTATCGCTTCAATGAGAGAATAGAAGCGCTGATTGAAATGCATTTATCGTTGTTTACTTACCAGCCCTGTACCACCCACCCTTCACCGTCTCATCTTCTTCCCATCCATCACATCCTCAAGTATCACAAAAGTTCTCCAAAAGAGAAAGTCATGGTTCCAATTACCCGAACAGTTTCTCTCGCGCAATATTTAAGTCACTCGAAACACCCTCCCATTATTTGGAACTCCCATCCCAGACGATGTCATCACTTCTCAGTACAAATATTTTACATATACTATCTACTGTAATTCGAATGATTTTTTGACATTTCGTAATGTTGCTATTATGGGAATGATCAATCAATTGCATGTGACTATCCCGAGTTTGGCCATAGGTACTCTATCTCTCACCCACCTTTCCCCCAAAACTATCCAAGTTTCTCATTTACCAGAAACCGCCCGCATATTCGATGACCAGGGCCATGGTCAGGCTTTCGGCGTCCTATTTCCAAAAGGAAGTCATCCATTACCCAACCACAGTGCCCTCCCCCTAACGACAGCCTGAAACCTCCCTTAAACGGTTGCTCGACTGATAACATCGACACATATTTTACAAGGTGTATTTATTAAATGAATTGTTTTATGTAGTCAAGTATTTTTTTGATAAATTATTTTACGAAATAATTTTTTTTTTTAAATATTTTGGTTAAATTTCATATTTTTCACATTTCACAAGAAAAACTTAAAACTTCTGGGCTGACGCGATTTACATCACGGGAACACGGGTATTTTCCCTACTCAAGGCTTTGATGAATTATGCGTTCAATTTAATTTTTAATTTACGGAATTATGCGAACGAATTTCATGGTTTTAGCATGAAATGTGAATATAACATAAAATTACCGCCTACTACCTGACGCTGGTCGACATGTTTCTAATCGGATAATATCACAACTAGGACACAAATAAGCACACAAACAAACTTAAAATCTCATTCAAACCATTTATATAAATCGGAAAAATGAATCTCGTCGTGCATCTTGCTTAAAAACGTTTAAAAACCCATTTAAAATATGAAATCACAACGCTTTTTCGACTTAAATGTCAGCACTTAAAAGTGATGCTAAACGTTACTTTTTATCATTCTAATACAACTGATTTGTCTGTAAATTTTCTATGAGTAGTTAGAAAATATCTTAGGTTTCCAGGAATACAATTTGTTCTTCTTTTTTTTCTTTAAATTGGAAGAAACTATGAAAAATATACTAAAATGTCAATAAATGGTGCAGTTTGAAAAGCACCAAAGGCATTTTTGAACGTTTTACCTAAACTTCTAGTATGCATTTTCTAAAGAATTAAAAATATTACTGTTTATGAATTGTATTCACTGAAAACCTTAGACCTTTTTCTAACAACCCTTGAATGGGACGTCTGTCTCACACACATAGACTGAATATAGACCGGCCAGTCGCGCAGTAGCTGCTGTATTGTCTCTCCTGCGCCTGTCCGGGAGCTGCTGCGTCAGTGATCCAAAGGGGGAAGAGTCGAGGTCCAGGGTGTAGCAAAGTCAAACAAGCGATCAGGCTGAGGAACGGCAGTAGGCGAAGCGGAGAATCGAAGAGGCGATGCTCTGTAGTGTGGCGAGAGTGATTTGAGTAGGTTATTGAACCCGTACTTATACCCGGCGCCCTACTCCTGTCCTTTCAGGCGGGCCGGGGACGAGTGCAACCCATTTTCTTATGTTTAGTGATTTTAGATTCGTTCTGTCATCCGCTACGATTTTTGCAGCGGATGAAACAAAAATGCCAGTTATTCACCTCTTCAAGTTCTCTCGCTCCACCTAAGCTGCATTTTCCCCACATTTGTATTAAGCCCAGGAAAAAATGCCAAGTACAAATAGAAGGGGTCCCAAGCCCGACATTTTTTGGGAGACATTATAACAATTTACTTATTTCCACACAAATGATATATACTTATTACTAATTAAGCTAAAGAGAGCTCGGCCGATCTTTCTGTTTACTTTTTTTGCGCTACCTACGGTTAAACTAACTAACCATCTCGCCGTTTCTCCCGCAGGGGTAGGCACAGAGGACGGACCGCCATATAACTCTGTCTTGGCACACACTCCTTGCTTCATTCACATTCATACATCGTCTCATACATACTCTTCTGTTATTCTGACTCTTCACATGACCCGATTCAAGTATTTGATTTACTTGATCGATTCATGTCTTTTTCGGGCGTCCTCGACTTCTTCTTCCATTCACTTTCGCATCATATATTCTTTTCACACTCCTTTCTTCGTTCATTCGCTCTACATGCCTAAACCATATAAGCGTCCCTTTCTTGAACCTATTCATTACGCTCACATCAGCCGTGCATTCTTTCCGGATATCCACATTTTTAATACGGTCATCAAAGTATGTTCAGACATAATGAGCCACGGGTCTGCGGCTGACAATTCTTGCGTTTATTGGCTCTCGGGTCCAGCCAGTCAAACTGACAGGCTGCGGACGGTGGACCAGGATGCGGAGAGCGGGGGGCTGGTTCGGCACCTCAACGTAAATATGAAGCTCCCCTCAGTCCCCACATCCTTCATTGTCACTGAGCTACTGGCAGAGAGAGCATAGGCGTACGAGCTCGCAGGCGTTCTGAAATTAGAGAGCGAGCACTGTTTTGGTTTGGATATCCTCTTCTTTCACGCCCAACGTCCCCGTCCGGTACAACCCTTATATAATTAACACATACATAATTTGTCGTTTTTTTTGTCATGTTGGTAGCCAAAAAGTGTGTATTTTTGGTTGTCCTCATCAGTCATTTTAGTTATTATGGATTGTTTTTGACAACTGGAAAGGTTAGTCTTTCACTTTTTGTTGTGTTCTTCGATTTTTTGCCTTTTCGTTGAAAATGGATCAAAGAATAAAATCCATGATTTGTTTTACACAACAACAGCTGATGTTCTGTCGGCGTGATGTATCCGGCATGATTTAAAAGCGCTTGTACCTGGGATACTTATAAACAGAGACTTTTTGAGTTACAAAAGTTAGACTCGCCCTATTTATAAACGGTCCAACATTTTAAGTGCGTTCATTTATATTATTCCATTCTTAACGCAAAATTATAAATAATTAACATCCATTTTTATCAAAATTAAAAAATCAAGATTAGGGATACTTTTGTTACGCTGAAGAACGTAGCGCGCCAGTTGTCCAAAACAAACCACTAAACCAAAATGGGATTCGTCAATGCTAACATATGTGTGCCAACATAACAAAAAAAATCGATAAATGTACACAGCCCGCGAAATTCAAAATTCACCTTTTCTTTTGAACAGGCCTCGTACTCGTCTTTCACGCCCAACGTCCCCGTCCGGTACAACCCTTATATAATTAACTCGTAAATAATTTGTAGTTTTTATTGTATTAGAAAGCTTAAAAGTGTGTATTTTTGGGTGCTGTGCCTTAAGTACCATTGGTATTTTTTATTATGATTGTTTTTTAGTTTCCTGAGTTGCAATTAGTTTTTCTTTCTTATTTCTTTATGTATTATTATTGCTGTGTTTTCTGCCTAACTTCGTTCGATTAACTGGTTAGGGGGTCTTCTAGTTCCCCACGAATCGATGGTTAGTCAGAACAACAGCTGATGTTCTGTCGGCGTGATGTATCCGGCAGCATGATTTAACAAGCTCCAATTTATTCTGGGATAATTAAGTACAAACAGAGACCTTGGAAGGTTTATTGAGTTACACTAGTTTTAAGTTAAATAGGTATCGGCTTATTCCTATTTATAAACGGTCCAGTAATTTTACTTAATTCATTTAAAATAACCCTTTTCCTTGACGACCCTAGGAATTATAAATAATTAACAAGTATTTTCTTATTACAACTTAATTAATACTTTCCTGAACAAGATTAGGGATACTTTTGTTACAGCTGAAGAGATGCGTAGCGGGCGTGTCTGTATGCCCGAAGTAAGCTTAACTTTCTCCCCTTTCTGGGATCCGTCATTGATCCGTCATTTTCAAATTTCAAAATTATTTATTGAACAGACCTTTTAAATAGATTGACAGTTTTATTGGTCTGTCTGGGGCCTAGGAGTCGATAGTACTTATCTAAATTGCAGATATCAGTTTTCTTTCAAATCGCAAATACTCGTAGATCACACTTAAGGAGTGTCTGTTCACTGTCCCTAACGGATGTAATCTTCTGACGATATAAAATAATTAATACGCACAAAAAATACATTTCCACCGTATTATAAAAATAAATCATCACTTTTTTTATGTCTTATGTTTTTTTTTTCAATACCGCACAAGTCTCAACTGCTCACAACCGTCTAAAGCCAGTGAGACTATGGTATTCCCAAATAGGGTATGTTGTGAGGCTGAATGTAGTGTGGATGGGAAGGAGATTGGGAAGAGGAAGGTTGGGAAGTACCTGGCTATTCAGATCTGGTCACCAAACACGACTAAAGCCATTTCAAGCAACGTTTCGATTCTGAATAGTGGTCTTTCACCAAGGCGTTACTTAAAGTATCTACCACTGTGGATCGTGCTGCAAATATATTTTTTACTATTTTTATATTAATTAAATGTCTTATGACACATTTCAATAAAACAAAAGTTATTGGCGCACGTCGGGTTTGAACTGGCGACCTTTAGATTCTTAGTCGGGCGTCTTACCACTCGACCATGAAGGCCGTCAAAATCATTGATGTCAATATCATTGATAATGAATAATTGTCGTTTTTAATAAAATTCCTCGCCAGGATTCAAAATCGAATACCTAATTTAGTCACTGTCACTGATCACCAAATAACTGTCACAATCAAATCATATTATAATTAACAGCTTAAATCGAATTGGCCATCTCACTTTTCAACGTGTGGTTCGTTGAAATGTTCATCGTTTAATTAACGCTCTAAAATGTCGGCATATCTGTATGATTCGATCTAAGTTTGCGATTCAACTATTCATTTTGGTAAAACTATGGTTTTCCATGTAACCAGCTCATACAATTAAATGTCGAATGGCTTTGTCAAATGTACCACCTAAACCCCCTAGGTTATTAATTATAAAATGTAAGAAACAGTACAAATAATAGCTCGTCATAATATAATTACTGTTATATGCATAGTCGAATCAATGTGTCAAATTAGCTATTTTCTATTTTTTCCTAGTAGTGCCTGGACATCACGGGACAATCCTTCTTGTTTCTTGCTTTAGACATATTTTTTTTAGTCCAATATTAGGTATATTTCCCGTAGAGTCATAAAATGTCTTATTATTCGTTTTATCACGTTCTCAGTTGACGTTTTACCTCTTTCATTCCATATTATGTCTCTTTCTCTCTGTTCCTTTGTTATAAATCACATTTTTTTGTTTTATTTTCTTACTGTTCTCTTTTTTTGAAATTTATATTGTGTTCTCCCTCTGTATATATGAGTGTATATAACCACACACTATGTATTTTTTGTTAAGTTTAATTTTGTACCATGCTGGGATAAGCGAAACCGGTCGGTTATAAAAAAAAATATATATGTGGTCTTATACAAAGTTATTATTTAATTTTCATTAAATTTGTCGAACCACAAAGTGATTGCTTTCCACGAAAATATATTTCATTTTGTTGTTAACCGTCTCTGGTCTCGCTGTAAAATTAAAATGAATTCAACAGAGAAATAGTTCTAAATATTTATATTTATCTAAATTTCGAAAGCGAGCCGGCACTGCCCTACTTATCCTAAAGATTCGTTTAAATATTCGCAAATTTCCAAAATATTCCACTTGTGCCCAGGTTTTATGCCCGAGTTAGTTGCAAGCAGAATTAAAACGTAGGAATTATTAAAATCATCTTGTCTAATGATGAACAGTTTAAATAAGCATGATAAATAATGTATGTTTACGTTGGTATCTTTATTTTGAGCGTGTTTCACGAAACCGGCTGTAACTGTTTCCCCTTTTTGTGAAATAATTAAGCAAATTAGGCAACGGCTTGAAATAAACTAATGAATATTCATGACTGGACCATTCCTCTTCCTGACTCATAGTACTCCATTTTGTTATTTCGAATTT
Organism: Drusus annulatus; assembly: GCA_022651775.1. Lineage (NCBI taxonomy): Eukaryota > Metazoa > Arthropoda > Insecta > Trichoptera > Limnephilidae > Drusus > Drusus annulatus. Next base: position 219,069 of record JAGWCC010000362.1, on the reverse strand, counting down.
AAATCATAGAACAAATGTTGATATAACATACCTTTACTTTTTCGTGTTTAAGACATTTATGGTGGTTTATTATAGTAATATTCTACCGATCAGCGATTGGGTGAAACCTTTTTATGGAAAAATTGATTATTGAAAAATTCACATGATTATACATTTGTATTTACATCGCAAAAAACATGTTGCTCTCATTTTTTCATTTATTTAAAAAAAAAAGACAAACATTCCCGGGTTACGAATAACCTGACAATATTTGAAAAACTCCTACTGCCATCATAAGAAGCGGAAGATGTTGCTTGTGCAATGATGGAGGACTTAGCCAGCAGAGGAATTAAACGCACGACGCCCGGGTGGGAATCCGACGCGTTTGTCCACCTCAGCTACCGACCGGTCGATTATACTTGTACATTTTACATTAAACAGATATGGTGTGGGAAATATGATAAATCCCTTTTCTGAAATTGTTGTTCGATGTTTTACCGCAACATAGCTATAATAATTAAAACTGAACAGAAATATTTTTCTTTTACTGTTAGATCTTTTAAAATTGATGTGTAGCTTAGATTCACTTATTACTTTGATCGGTGGATAAATAATATTGAATCAAGCTGTGTACCGCAATTCCTTATCAGATCTTCATTGTTTACATTAATTTTACTTACCGATACGTCCGATATTATCATTCTGACCTTGATTTCTGTCGAGGGGATACATATCTTCAATCAAATCTTAATTATATTGCTTCCGAGCGATTGCGTTGTTAAACCCTAATTTCTCACTATCCGTTTATTCGGTATAATTTATTTTAACTAACGACTCTTTTGACATGGCCAAGTCAAATATTTGATTCTATTTATCGTGTTATGTCTTCCTGGGACGTCCATGACATCTTCTTTCATTCACTTGCATGTCATTTATGCATCTGACACTCCGTTCTCCGTTCATCTGATCTACGTATCCAAACCATCTGAGCGACTTAATTTTACAACCAATACAACAAAATAAAAAAAACTTTATCATTTCTACAGCAGTTGTGGAATGTTCTTCAATAATTGTGTGGGTATTTATTAAGTATTGGAGTTCATCTGTTGATTTTAATTCCATTTCTTTACCAAGAATTCCGAAGGCTAATTTCTAATGAATTTTAATGATAAAAAATCAAGTAGGTAAGCCTCTTCCACCGGAAGTTCCCCAGAGGCCGCCCCTTCCGCATCCGACCCTCATTAGCCGCCCTACAGCCTGTTTCACTTCCACATTAGAAAAATCCCAGATAAATTGTACCTACAATATAATATTATGAAAATTGCAAGTCACAGATATTTCAATGATAATTATGCTTACGAAATGAGGCAGCATAAGCATTTATAGTCTAGAGCAGAGGTTCCCAAACTTTTTTGTTCTGTAGACCACTTGCCGATGTTTTCTGTTTTGTATAGAGCCCCTGTTTTCTCATATTGATGTTTTTAGCGTTGGGAAAAAATTTCAAAGTTTTGTGAATGCTTCAGGAACTGCTAGTTCTTTAAAATGAACCCTTCACGGTGAACACTTCAATTGAAATCGAACTCGTCAAAAAATAGTACTAGTCGGTAGAGATCTCAAATCGAAAAGTGCTAGCAAATCTACAAAAATTCCTCTCCGAAAAAAAAGCACTAACTACCAAACTGGTAGAGATTTGTAATCGAAAAGTACTAGCAAATCGACAAAATATCCTCCCCAAAAATAAATAGTATACTTGGGGAATTAATGTCTATTATAATAGAGTATTACGTAAGTACCTACATAGGTAGTATCTGTGAGGTGGATTATTACATTTGCGGGAAGCCAACATTTTGGTGAAGGTCTGCCTAAATGGAATCTTTTCTCGTGGACCCCCATTTACGTCTCATGCACCCCCAATGTTTTTTCTTGGACCCCTTGCAGGTTGGAATCGACCACTAGGGGTCGATATAGACCACTTTGGGAATGACTGGTCTAGAGGATGTTGCTACTATCATGATGCTGAAAGAATTTAAGGCTGATTGTTAAAATATTAAGTTAACTGTAACAATATGATGGTGGTCGCAAAAAACTGTGTAAACCCTAATTGGTAAATGAGGTGAAATTAATCGTGGAAATGAGACGGAAAATATGTGTATTTTAAAGTTACGGACTCTTTAAATCTAGTTACTAAACAAAACTAAAACGTTTTGTTTCTAAATGGCAGTCTCACTACGGCGATATTAAACATTTTTCTCACACTGGGACAAAACTCAAATATAATTATATTTTTATGTTGTTAAAAACCTTCTAAAAATGTCCGCTATGCCACGAAGATAGTCAAATATAATGTTGTTATAATAAATCAACACTGATAATATAACAGACATATCAGTACATTAATCATACTCGTACGAATTATACAAAGACAAATATGCGTTAACACACCTTCGCGCTACTTTGTGTAAGACCAATATGATTATTTCTGTTTTTTACGCATATTCCTACCGAAGGATATAAAACCTTTTTTCCTCTGTAAAAAAATATGTAAATTTTTCCCAGTTTTTATTTATTTCTTTATCGCGACCACACACCTCACCTGTGCTAACATTTGTATTTAGCCAAATGGTAAAAAATGCACGATGTTTCTTTATTATACGCAGAATCTTATTCTAATTGGAGATTTGGGTGAGAAAGAGGCGATTATTTATAAGATGAAATTGAACAAACATTAAAAATTTCTTCATTAAAAAAGCGTAGGAATAGCTCTGATTTAATTTGCATTTTCAAAATTATTAAATGTATTATTGACTCACCTTCTCTGTTGCAACTCATCCAGTTCAACATTCCTTGCCGTAGACTCAGAAACAATGAATTGCTGTTCCTCAATCATCACTCTAATAATTATGGGTATCGTTCTCCACTGTCCAGAATTTCGAGACTTGTTAACTCAAGCCTTTTCTTGAAATTTTTGGTACCAGCTTAAATGATTTTTGTTATTCTTTACGACTCTACCGAAACTTTGACTTGACCTTGGCTTTGACTTGAATGTTCTTTCTAATGTATATTTTGTCCTATTTTTTTTCTTTCTCTGTTGCTCTTTTTTTCCATTTAATGTATGTATTTTTTTTTTGTAATTTGACAATTGTCGGTTAGTTAGTAAATAAATAATTGTTAGTTTTTACGACAGTCTAAGAAAATTTATAAACGAGTATTATCATCTGTCAATCAGAATCTTATAGAGGGTCGTGTCGTTTACTAATTAAATCACGTCGAGCGCCTTTCAGTCGATCTTCAAGCCTATCAAATATGTCCGAGGGCATAATCGATATTCTAATTATTTGAAATCCCAGTACAAACAGACGCCGCAAATAATTAACTATTAACCGTTTTGAGGAATGTATTGATTAAAGCTACAATAATTAATTAAATTTTGAATGCACAATATCGCATAGCGCTATTAGTAGTGGGAATTTACAATTTCGGCGATTCCGAATATTGTAATTCAAAATTCATCATTGGTTGGCTGTCGCACTTAGAATGCACTTCGGTTTAAATTTCACTGATTCAGTTTAGTGAAGATTATTGAAATACCGAAGGCTGCGCAGCTATGATAAGCGACAATTTCCAAAGAATTCCTTCACAGTAGAGAGTTTCGCCCAAACTAATGCCTACATAAGCGCTTTAATTTTGGTCCCTATTATGCTCAATGCACAAATGGTCGATTCTCTGTTTTTGTAGCATGCGAATTGAATTTTTCGAATTTCCACTGTTTGTCACTCCATTCATACATTTCTACAGTGGAATTGCAATCTATTCATTTAAACTTTATAGGAGTAATTAATATATATTTTATTTGATAGCATAACAAAGTAATGTAAATAAGCTCTAAAGGGTAGGTTTTTTAAATTAATTAATTTTACTACCCCTGCTTTGCTAATGAATATTAAAATTGTGTGTGCCTTGCCTGCTGATAGTTATACTAATTATTGTTAAACTAACGTGTTTTTATGTTTGTTTCAGGTAAGGATAATAAACCAGATGTACTCTATGGCAACTTTTCACACACCCTGGAGATAAGCCGTATTCTATAGGAATGGAGGTACCGCTTACATACTTTATTAATCTATTTATTTTGAGACTTTGATAAAGCGAAGGCCTAAGTTTTAAACAGCCTTATTAATCAGGTTGTATATATTGTTCCTACAACTGTAAATAACATTCTTAAAACTTACCCCTCTAGAACACAAAAATCACCAGCCGCCACTGTTCACACGTGCCTTCAACAAACCAATACGAGAAGTTGTCTAACTTTATTATCAATCATTTTTTTTTTCATTTCTAGATATTTTTATTTCACCAATTTATTGTTTTTCGTCAGATTTTTTTTAAAAGCTTTATTTGAAAGCTTTTTACCTTTCTGTTGGGTTCTATTTATTTATTTCGAAATATCTATATCCCTCCTCGACATATTGAGTTACATTCTAGTAACTGGAAGAGCTATTGGAAATCCACTTTGTAATACGAAGGGCGTTGTTTTGGCGGTACAAAGTGCTTTTGATTTATCAATTCCCTCCATTTCTCGCTCGCTTACTCGTTGCCTTGTACCCACCCCCGCGAGTCACTCGCTTACTACCTACCCGGTATCTACAGCACTCGATAGCAAGTAACTCAAGCAACTTCAGATCCAAGTTGCAGAATATAGGCACTGCTGGAAGCTGTTCAAACTTGTTCACTTTCGGGATATTTGAAATTTGTACCATCATTCGTGTTTCAAATAGTGGCTTTTTAAAGTTTTCTGAAATAAGTTATTACTATTATATTTTCAGTATATCGTTGAGACTGGTTATTAATTAATTCTCATTGTTGTACGTGTACATGTAATTTATTACACAACATATAAATGCTCAAAGTGCAATTACAGCACCCAGTGATGTTCACATCATTATTAATTGTGTTTTTTTACCAAATAATATAGTTGTGAATCAAATAAAATAACATTAATTCTGTAGAGTTTTGACAATCAACGCTTTTTTAATGTGATGAAGATAGTCTTTAAGGGTCAGTACTCAACAATAAACACTTTGTAGGATCTAACACAAGCAGCACTACAAATGATTTAACATTTAATTATATACAGATCGCTTAGAAAATGACTAAGGTTTCCAGTGAATAAAATTCTCACACTTAAATCATTTAAATTCTATAATATGAAATAAATACCGCAATGTTTGGTAAAACGTTCTAAAATGCCTTCGCTGGTTTTGAAACTCCACCTATTACAGACGTTTTAGTAAGTAAATCGTAGAATTTGAAAGATTACGTTTAAAAAATATATTAACCGGTAACTTTGGACATTTTTCTAATTACCTATTTAAAATTGACAGACACATCATTATTTTCGTAGTATTCCTTGTATTAGAATCCTACCATGTGACATTTAGCCATAGACATAAAATACAAGACACGTCATATTCATACAAATCTTACGAAAAATGTAGCACCGTCTTGTTTTCAGTTTCAACCGCTTATGAAAAGGATAGCCATTCAAAGAATATGTGTGTGCGGATGAGGTAGCTATATGAAGCGTGTCTCGAAGGTATGTCTAGTGGACTCGATTTAGTGCAACCAGGCGAGTTGTCTCAGTAACGTACCTACATTATTTAATTCATCTAAGCATTTAGCGCCATTTTTGGGTTTTAAGGCCATTGGCTATGTTTTTTTTGTATTAATCTTGATCACATCGTTGTGTGCTCTAATATATTTAACTTAAATATGTTTTTCTCTAAAATAACTTAATATAAAGTCCTCCGCCTGTGTCTTGGAGCACATTTCAGTGCTAACATTCTTTCTTAGATACTTTTGAATTTATTAATTTTACTTATTTCTACTGGAATCAATTGTAGAGTTGGTCAGCCCGGTAGATAAAAGATTCGTGTGTGCTTGAATCTGTCCTTGTCGACAGTTCATTTCTCGTCGTTTGACACATCGTTTTCAGAAACTCTGACCGAAAAGCGACTAGGACTTGGCACGAGATCCAAGAAAACTAACAGTCGGAGCCTTTATACATTCCAGTCCTCGCACTTGAATAATAGCATCCATCTTGAATGTATTGAAAAGAAGAATAGATGTTAACGAATGTAGAAGGCGATGAATGCTCGTTAGTAAACATAGAAATGCTTTTGGTCTAAGCCTATCTTAAAACTGGAACTAAGAGTACACCCATCACTGTGAAGAGGATCATTACTTCATCGAAGTAGTATATCTTTAACTATTATTTAATATTATACATGTGTTGTGTTTAGATGGACAGCACTTATGTTTGTATTTATGGTTATCGTGCTTTCATATTTGCATATAGGCACGTAGCTAACATAAGTTATAAATAATATTTTGTGTAAGTGAAACGTAGAAACTTGAAAGAAGAGTTGGAACATGTCGTCACTGGTCGTCATGGAAACGAAATTGGGATTTTTTCATACTCTGTGCATGTAATGTGTAATATTTCCGCCTACCGCCGATAAATTCTGTTTGGAAAATAGTTTGGCCGTAATTATGGTTTTTCTTTATCTTTTACCTGCCCGCGTATGATTTTAACCAATCGCTCGAGTTAGAGATGCCGGCTACTAGCAGCTGTCATTATTTCGGTTTATTGATTGGCATTCTTGAAGGAATTACAGTTTTTACTTTTACTTCGCATTTCTAGATTATTTTGTTTTTGTTTGTGCTTCCAATTTCGAAACACAGTGCTGTTATGCGCCACTATTTGACAATCACTGTCTACCATAATAAAGTTATAAATTGGAACATCCGTTGGTCAGAAATGCGAAATTGGCGTTTAAATCTGGCTTCACCCAGCTTGAATTTCTTGAGCCGATATCAAAATAGTACAACAGGTAATGGCGTATTTTCACGAATAGAAGATACTGTTTAAACCATGTGGAATATTTGAGATTAACTCTCTGTTTCTGATCGTGTCACTAAAAATGTAAAATTTTCATAAATAATTATCGATTTTAAAAACGCTCCGAAATCGCTTATTCCTAAACGGTCCTATTTGACTACGAGGTAGGTACCACTACTGGTTGCTAACACAACTATCATCGGGACCCAGAACTGTCTACGACGCTGGCCGGTGTGACGTCACAGACGCCATCCACACGAGCATGAACGAACATAACGTTTTGGCGGCAAATAAAAAAATACGCTAAATTGTTGCCGAAAATATATTCATAAACGTACTGTTATACATAACACATGTTAGATATGGTGTTTTTCGTTATTTTTTCAAGAATTAAAAAAAAACGAAAACACTAATGCAAAAGTTATGCAGTTGTATTATCAATCATATGTGGGTAATTATTTCTTCACTCTATTTATTGTTATTCTTTCCTACCTAAAATAACAAACAAGCGGGCAGGCTGCTGTTTAACTAATACAATACCTTATAAACTTGTCACTGCAATTTACGAAATTCGTAAGACTCTATTTAAGGCATTACATACTATTTTGTATAGATCCCCTACATTATCTATGTAAAATATAGGAATATACCAATGGACAAATGTAAAAATTCATAACATGATGTTAGTCAAAATATTCACGTTTCTAGACCACGTGTCCGTGGAACTAAGTGACTGTGGAAAGTTTCCGATTTCCAATGGGATTTCGAGTACACAACAACTATCGGGAAGGTTTTAGGACTCTTAACGTCTCATTCGTGGAATTCGGAGAGAAAAAGTTTTCCAAAATAAACCCCAGATCGCCATTATTCGAGTCCACTCAGTCGCGGTGGGTCGCAGAACACGTCACCGATTCTCAATACGTTACTGGATTTTATAATAATATAGAGGAACATCTGATTATCTTACGTTACTAAGGCGGTATTTCATCACCTCTGATTAAACTATCGATTAGCGCTACTCGTCGAAAAGCGTCTATCATCTGTTTCACCACCGCTGAGTAACGGTACCTGTCAAGTAAATGCTTGTTTTTACAGTCACATTAATCCTATGATTAAAGTTAATTGGCGACTAGTTACTTAACAGTGTACTCAGAGGTAGTGAAGTACCCCCTAAGTCACTTCCAAAAAAATAATTTTCTCTTTCTGTGGCCAAGTCGGGTAAATTACCCTCTTTTAAAACGAATGCGAAATCAGACAATTTTTAACGTAGAGAAGATACTCAACAATGACGGGATGAGGTTAAAAGCAACTCTTTTTGTTATGGAAATAAAATAAACGTTTTCCAGGAATGGAGAGTGTAAAAACTCTCGGCCAGGCATGTATCAGTAGAACTGTTTGACAATAAAATCTAAAAATACATATGGTATGATATCCCACTCTGATTGACTCGAATATTAAACATTGCTCCTTCCCTTTTCACCTTTTCAAAATACACCTGCGTAATTCCCCGAATTTAACAAAACTTCGGATCACTTCGGTTTTTGGTTGTCCTAGTCTTCTAAATGCGCTTTCAAACTGCATATTTCTTACTAGTCTTATCTACGTACATATAAATGATTCACGTTTAAAAAAACTTGTTCTCCTTGAACTAAATTCTTACACTCATTTGATCAAAAACACCGTAACAAAATTGTGAAAAACTTAATTCGAGAATATTTTTTATTTCTGCTATTATATTTATTCTGTGACAGCTGTTGAGCGTTTAAAGGAGTGGTCGTTTATCTTTGAGTCAGTAGAGATTGCCACTAAAACTTTGCACTGTATGAAGTATGATTACGCGTGAAAGGACAAATCTCACGAACGTGGACTAGCTATAATGACTGGCGCGATACTATAAGGTATACTCGTATGACGTGTTTATGATATCATCCTTTGTTAACCAAACATGATAACAAATATATTGTATGTGCAACGTGTGCTTTAAATACTGTACCTATTATAACCGGTCCATTTGTTTAGCATAATATTGTGTCAGTATATTAGGATATAACACTCATTTGAACGTTATTGCCGAAATAAGGCTGTATTATTCACAAATAGACTAAAATACAATCATAGCTCAAGCGAGGATTAAAACCCTGTAATGGATAAATCTTCCATTGGACGCGGAACCCTTGTCACTGATTTAATTTATCGGAAATATTTGGAGGTCTTTTGACCTAATTCCTAAAATCGTTTCAGTGCTAAATGTTAGGGGAAGCTATAAAGCTACAATCGCCAATCTCAAGTCGTTAAATATTTCATAAAAAATGTACAAATCCTTTATTGGGCGTCTCGCATAGTTACCTCTGATTTTTAGCACTTTTTTAAAGTCCCATAAATTTTTTGGTAAAAAAAATCATCCATGGCAATGATATTTGCTGAACGTAAATACTTTTTATAGTTACTAAGGGCAGACCATTTTAACCGATGTAAAATCTTTGAAAAGGTACATTAATTTTTTCTGTTATTTATTTCTGTTAGTAGTAGATTTTAATTAGCCGTCTTTTATTCACAATAATTTATTTTCTTGTTTTATGTATCTAATAAAATTGCTTATAGAGGACAACATTGAAATCATTTCTACAAATCCTTGAGAATATTATTCAATGTATTAAAGATAACTGTTATAAAAATGTAAACAAATCAAACATAAAATAAATTATTTTCTTCAAGCGAAATGTGCTCTTCAAATAAGTAGTCGTTTGATCAAAACATAATTAATATTTGCATTCCCAAACCTAGACCATCTTGAGTCTTATATCAATAAACCTGTAAAAATAATTACTTCCAATAAAATGTTTTCATATTTTCATGAAAATACTTTAAAAATCTGAAATTGAAACATAAATGTAAAACTAAACAAAGTTTTGCGGGCGGGAAAAAGTTCACCCATGCGCATAAAGGTTTTATTCGCTTCTCAAACAAAGATTGCTGCGACCCGGGCTTCATTTGTTTCCGCGGGAAAAAAATTGAGACACTTTTTTTAATCATGTTTGTTTTTTGCGATTTTTTTTAAATGTAAAAATGTGAAGCATTGACGTTCCCGAGATTGATAATCAAAGCCTACAAAAAGATAGACCGCTGCTAAGTTTAGCAAGGAAGCAAAGAAATGTTGTGTACATTTAATTATGAATTGCGGAGTAAAACCGCCAGAACGTAGTACGTAGAAGGCTCGGCCGAAATGTGAAATTGCGGTAAAACGGGTAGAAAGCGTCCGCAACCTTCGCAGGCTGGATATGACACCAGTCGAAATAATTACTGCGAGACCAGGCGACGTGCGACGTCTGCTGTAGGACGGTTTAAGTAGCAGCGATTACCTAGTTCTGTTGACGAAATATTTCTGAACGAGAGAAAAACACTACTGTCGCTAAATAAGCGTACGCCCAAATCATTGACAGTCTGAAGCTAATCATTTCATTTCTTGGATTGTGTGTATGATATATATAAAATATGGAGAAGTCTTTGAATTCGCAATTCTCACAGCTTAAAAACTTGTAGAAATATTATATCCAGGTACCGAATACGTTCATTATGTGGTCGCTTATGCACTCTTATCGAAAACCAGGTTGAATTTCATACCTCAAACTAATCACCTTATTTAATATTCATTCTAAGTCTAACTAAAGAGTTCGACGTTAATTACTGATACTTTTATCCCAATATTCCGTTGTACATAATAAGTAATGTTTTTTACTAACAGCACAATTATTTTGTTTGTAATAGAAGGATTATTGCTAACTTTGTTAATATTTTTTTTAAATTGTAAATTCATTAATTTACTGTCCTTTTTGTTATCTTTAAAGTAACACGTAAATATAAATAAATATCCAACTACCACTATCGGTCACCTATCACTTATCGTTAGTTGAATGCTGTAGCAAATGCATTTGCCCATTCCTCAAAACCTTCCTAATTTAGGAAACAAATATGGCCCTTTAATTAATATTTTTCTCAAATACAAGTATGAACTCAGTGGACTAAATATCTCGAATACACGATCGGTTTTTTTTAGTTATATATATTATTTTTTTCATTCCTTTCGCAATATGAACAAAGACCTAGAAGGAGAGTGAGATTTGTCCGAAACGTCAGGAGTTAACAAGTTCTTCTAAAGATTAAATTACACGGGTAAACCGAGAAAATTGTTTTACACCTTACTCCCGTGAAAAACTCAATCATAATCCGTCTTACTTATTAGATTTTTAGGCTTCGGTTCAGCGTTGGTTTAGTTAAACCGGACGTATGTCATTAAATAAAGCGCATAAGCCGTGGTTATAAGTCGATTTTTTCGCTATTCTGACCTTACTCCATGCTTAAAATTTACACCGCGTTTATAAGTAAGACGGAATATAATATAAATATCGACTGAGTTTAGGTGAAAGGTGTTAATCCACATTTTTGCAAGCAAACTTAGGCCCAGTGGTTTGAACCACTGTCATATTTACAGTCTCGCAAGTCGATAATTAGCGCCATTACGATTTTTTTTTACCGTCACCACTTCAAATGATCGCCCCCGTTTACCAGCGATTCTCGAGCCGTTTCAGTATTTCATTAAGTTATGATCAGGCGTCAAGCATAACAGTCACATTCTTTGTTGCAACTCATCCAGTTCAACATTCCTTGACGTAGAGTCAGAAACAATGAATTGTTGTTCCTCAAACATCACTCTACTAATTATGGGTATCATTCTCCACTGTCCAGAATGTCGAGACTTGTGAACTCAAGCCATGTTCTTGAAATTTTAGTACCAGTCTAAATGATTTTTGTCATTCTTTACGACTCTACCAAAACTTTGACTTGTCCTTAGCTTTGATTTGAATGTTCTTTGTTATGTATATTTTTCATATTTTTGTCATTGCTTCATTTAATATTATGTAAGCTGTTCTTTCTCTATTGCTCTTTTTTCCCATTTCGTGACATGTATTTTTTTTGTAATTGGACAATAGTCCGTTAGTTTATAAATAAATAACAGCTTGACCGTTATGGTATCACTTAGACCTAAACAACGCCTTCTAACTAAACACAGTCGATATACATGTATATAATCTCTTACTTCCTTAATACCACCTACGTAAAAAATCTCTTTTTATATACTGTCAAAACTATATCTAAATTGAAACTATTTACCGTACATAAATAAATTCGTATTAATTAGTACTTTGTTTAATTAACTGTGCTTTGTGGCACCTAACTACTTCATCTGCGGCGATTTTTTTGCAAATGACCACAAATTACTTCATAAAATTTGATTAACACTGGTAAGTAAAAGAAGTCGAGGACGCCTGAGAAAGACATGGCACGATCAAGTAAATCAAATACTTGAATCGGGTCATGTGAAGAGTCAGAATAACAGAAGAGTATGTATGAGACGATGTATGAATGTAAATGAAGCAAGAAGTGTGTGCCAAGACAGAGTTGTATGGCGGTTCGTCCTCTCTGCCTACCCCTGCGGGGAAACGGCGTGATGGTTAGTTAGTTAGTTAAGTAAATGTTTGGAATAAATATTAGGCACCTACACCTGTTCCCGTAAAATTCATTTATGGTGGTTTATTGCGCGGTTAGCACCCATTAATCTTCGACCATAATGTTCCTAATATCAAACTAAATATATTGAAATAACCCTAATGTTCTTAATAACGCTCGTCATCTATCAAGCTTCACCGATGTTAAACAATTGATCACAAACCCACATTATTTTCACCCTTCATTTCTTAAAGTTACCTTTTCCTAGCTATTTTATGTGTATATATAAAGGTATCGCCTGAGATGACGAATTTACAACAATTATCAGAATTTCCCCCGGGATCAATAATTTGTTACAAGAGTAGGTTTATATTAATTTCATTCTTAAAAAATAATCGTACTTTAATTTTGCGATGGTAATTTATGAAAACAATGCTTGAAATGAAATGTTTATAAATAGCAGGCATTTTAAGCTTCGAATGGACTTTCTCTTTTTGTTAATTTTCAAATGCTCTTAAAAGACCTACACCGAATTAAGTCGTTTTAAAGATATTATAATGTGCCAATAATGTGAACGTTATTTCCTCTCCGGAAATAGAAAAAGAAAGTTGGTCGCCCAAATGCTTATTCTCACTTTTGAATGTCTGATTTATCTTTAGAATATTTCTCAAATATTTTATGATAAATGTTACTTTTACATTTTCTACTGGTGTACTCAATATCTCTAAAGAATCACGGAGATCAATTTTTAGTCCACTATTATGTTTTAAGGACAGCGGGCCGTCTGTATGTAATTACATACCCAAAAAGTTTGAAAAAAGTGTGATATTTATTGTTTGTTTTTATTTTTTATTTGCTTTTTTTGCATCCCAATTCCTGGATTACAAAAGAACCCTTAATATATTTTTTCTGAAGGTTTAGCCATTCCTCACCCTTTCAGTTTCAGGGTCACGTTATAATGAAAAATAAACCATATTTATGTGGCGTTACTCTATTTGATTATGAAAAGTTTAATAAATTATTAGGTCTGATTTATCAAACAAATTTCAAAACAAAGAAAATTACCACGGCGTTGAAATCGTGTTTACCTAAAATCGTGAATATTTTATTTGCCGTGTTTATTTTTTTATGAAACTTTATGATTTCAGCAAAATTACAAAGTCCCGACAGCAGATTTAGACGTGGATTTGCAAAAGATGAATTATAAGTAAATTTGTGTTCTTCATCAGAAACTTAATATAAGTGTTGAATCATATTCTAAGCTTTCTAAAATGTTACGTGAAATTGTTAATTTGTTCGTACTGTTCTAAGAATTATTATCAATCACCTATCAAACTGATTACTTCGGAAGTCAAAGTGCGAATGTTACATTTTATGGAAGGGAGAATATATTTTTTTTAAATAATGCGTATTTAGTCGAACCCAGTGGTTATATTCATGTTTTTCGTTTGCAAGTGTCAAATAATAATAATAATAAATGGATAACTTTTATAGCGCCGTTTTTGTGGGAAAATCACCTCAAGGGCGCTTTACAAATTAATTTATCTAACCTATAATTTATCACTTAAGCTTTTGACTAATAACTTACAGTTAAGATTTATTACTAATGGCTTACACCTAATATTTTCAACCAGTGACTTACAATGAGGACTTATATATATATAGCTTGTAACTAACAGTGAAAACGAAGAACAGAAACTTTTCAATGTTATGAGCTTAATGTTCGTATCTGGACAACAGAACACTGTCTCGACATTCGACCTTAGGTGGCCTAACTTCGTTAAATGTTGTAGTGGGACAGTCGTCGTTTTGAGGAAATAAAAATATTTACTTAACAGAAAGTTCTCATGCATAGCTCAATTTCCCAAAAAAAATTGGACAACCGACGTCTGAGATACCTTCAGAATTACAACTTCGTTTAGTAAACTTGTCTTTTTTGATATTTCACATAGCACTTTATTTTAAAATCACTTAATTTTCTCGTTAACCATTTCATATATGTATTATTTGAACTTTAAAAAGCTTTCGCAAGGTAAACAAAACAAGTCGGAATCAATTTCTATTCAAAAATTCCTCAGCACGTAATACAAATAATTCGCCGAGAACTTTTAATGCTTTTCCGATAAATCGTTGCTTGTGGATCGTACACTGTTGCTTCATTTTTACTTTTACTGCAAGAAAATAAGTTTTCTGAAAGTCGATCGCTTGAAAAATCAATATTTTTTATCAGAAAGTTCTCGCAACTAGAAAAATCTTGAAAAGAAAAACGATTGCCAAGTTACTGAGCATTTTTCCAGCAGCGGAGCTTTCCTGACAGGCAGTGGTAAATGACCAATTAATAAAACAATGAAGGATTTGATTAGTCCGCTTCGTTTAAGCAGAGTGAATATTGCATTTCGAATTCAATCTTTCTTGACTGTTACATCATATTACTGTTATACGAGACAGCTGTTTACAAATAACTACTTTTAACAAATAAAACTTTTTTTTTTATATTCATAGAATATATTTATTTTAATAACAGGACAATAAGAAAACAGTATATTACCCTAGTATAACAGTCGGAAGAAAATTATCTATTAAATATGTTAATAAACCTTTTGCGATTATGAAATGGAAATAATAAAACACACAAGTAAAGGTTTTTTGCAGATCTTAATCTTTCATTTGTTGCTTCACAAAATGCATTAACCATTGTATACTGTGGTCAAGGTTATCACTTCTAACGTCATAAAAGCGATATTTGTAAACGAAGTTTCTTTGCTGAATGATTTAATGACGATTGCAAGTTAGTTCAAAATCATGATATTTAGAATGTGGTGGCGAACGGTGAATCCTTGTAGCAAATGGATGAGTTTGTGTTGGTAGTTGGGAGTGACGTTTGGGAGACATAGGAGGGCTGATAAAGTCTTTGACAGTAAGTTGAATGCAGTAAATTCAATTAATGGAAGCTTTGAAGGCAGTAATCGCTCATAAAAGTGGACAAAGGATGCGAGGTTAGTCCGTTATGGAGTTTTAATACCGAAGCATGGCAGTAAAGCAGTGGTAGAGGAAGGGCAATGTTAGACTGGATACATTAAAATGAAATCCCTTTGGGACTGATGTGGATTCGAAGTATTTTAGTTTTACGAAAGAGGTTGTGTTAGCGAAAATAGGAAGATTTGGAAAGGGCGGCTTTGAGTAAGAAGTATCAGGATAATAATTCATGACGCAAAAGTGGATGGAAACAGAGGTCAGGGATATTTCAGAAAGTCATGGCACGATGAAAAGAGTCAAATTCTTGATTCTGATTGGGTCAAGTGTCAAAAACTGAAAGAGTATGTATGATAAGATATGCATGATTAGATTTATAAATGTAGATGAAACAATGAGTGCGTGCCTAGTGTCCCAGACAGAATTGTGTGGCATTCAAAAGGCTCTGCTTACCCCCTTTTTGGAAACATAACGTGATGGTTTCTTACTTATTAATAATTAAATATCATGTTAATTTGTCCCTGTCAAAAATACTTTTTTTTTTGTTATCTGCTTCAACTTTTAGTAAGATTATATGAATCATAAATATATAAAATATATTTAAACCTCTCAATAGATTTCTGAAAACACACACAAAATACTTATTTCATAGTATAGTTAGAACCAGAACTCCAATTTAACATTCTTAATACCGAAGCGT
The DNA here is from genome assembly GCA_022651775.1 of Drusus annulatus. Classification (NCBI taxonomy): domain Eukaryota; kingdom Metazoa; phylum Arthropoda; class Insecta; order Trichoptera; family Limnephilidae; genus Drusus; species Drusus annulatus. Next base: position 203,014 of record JAGWCC010000362.1, on the reverse strand, counting down.
TTCGATGGGTTAGCACAAGCCGAATGGATGTGGGTAGCATTTCCCACAGTTCGCGGAATCTGCGGTTAACTGAAGACTTCCGACTAATTGATTATCTTAACAAAGGACCGCCGGGAATCTAGGGCGGTGGCTGCGGCGGCAGATGATTCAGCCGCGGATAGTTGTACATAATATCCCGCCCTAGAACACAGATAGCGAGCGCCGCGGTACAGCTTTCTGCCACTGTCACCGAGATGTGTATGTAGACAGTCAACTATGCGGTGGTTATTTATGTGATGCTGCGCCAGAGTTCCTACTGCCCGGAGCCAGTGTCACTATGACATTCATTTTGGGGAATGTTGCAGATCTCGAGAGGTGAGTGGATGTAAATAGTGTAGAGCATCGTTTCTCAACCTTTTTAGTGTCACGACCCCCTTAAACGCCAAAAAATAGTGTAAACAAAACTGTACTACCCCTTCGCTATAAATTTTAACGTTTTACATACTCATGTGAAAAATAATATGTTTACACTTGCCACGAATACCATTTGTCACTTCCAACTTGTGCGAAAAAGGCTTCTCCTCTATGGTTTTAACCCTTATCTTGGCAAGGTAAGAAATATAAGATAAGATAATAAGCTACAATTTTTGTTTAAACTAACAGCAATTGACAGGACGATAAAGAAGAGATTTTTGAAAAGTGTTGTTATTACTAAAATTTTTACAACATTTGTTAAAAAAAAATTAAAAGATAACAAAATCTGTGTAACATATAAGTCACACTGCCAAGATACGAGTTAAAACACTAAATGCATAAATCGTCTATTATCACTTAAAATAATTTACTTATGAGTGTTTCAAATCTCGACCCACGTATTAAAAACTTTTTCAAATAAAAAACAATCTCAAATGCCGCATTAATAAATTAATTAAAACATTTATAAATAAAACACATAAACTATGTTTATAACCACTTTATTATTTAATATTAAGTCTACTGGTTTCGAAAGTACCCTTCCATCATCAGGACAATATTAAAATTGAATTTTAATATTGTCCTGATGATGAAGGGTACTTTCGAAACCGGTAGACGTAATATTAAATATTAAAGTGAATTATAAACAAAATTATTTATGTAACACTTTATTCTAACTTTGAAATTCATTATTTAATAAATGCTTTTTACGAATATGGAATTAAAACATCTTTTAAAATTGGGCTGCTGGATAAATCTAGTTGCTTATTATTTAGGCGTAGACCAATCCCATTTTTATGGAGTACATCTATTCCAGAAGATTTGTGAAAAGGATTTTACGTATACGTTACTTATTTTTTGACAGATTGCGACCCCTCTTATTTCTCACCCTGGGGGTCGTGACTGAGAGTATAATATTATATATGAAGAAAACTACATAAATACTATAATTTTTCAAGAATGTAAAGTCTTTCCGCTCTACCACAGAGGTCATATGTTCAATGTTGGTCTTTCTGTTTGTGGGTTCACTCTGTTCGCATTTAGATACTACTGTCGTAAGGCAAGTTTTGGTATTAACGATACATCAGCATGGCCAGCCCCTTCGCGCTGTTGTTCAGCCATACTTTGTTAGATCTAATCATAAACGATATGTCCGACTTGACTGTCGTAATATGTCCGACTTGTGGTCCCTGTCAACTGAATCGCGTCAATAAGCCGTCTATCCAGAGTGGAAAATAATCTCAGTATCGCCCTGATGAAAGAACACCATTCAGAATCAAAACGTTGCTCAAATTGCATTAGCCACAGAGGTGTTTACTGACCGGATCTAAATATTCAGGTACTTACAACCCTCTTTCCTATATTTTTATTCTCCCCATTTCCTCCATCTTCACACACTCCAAATAGGTGATGACATAGTTCCACTGAGTGGGCTGTTCCATCACCGATAATTATCGCGCCTTTTTCCTGTTAAGTCGGAAATTCATTAGATCAGTTTGTCGCATCCAACCATCTCAAATAGTCTCAATTCATTGCAGGATCAGTCTTTCCTCGGAGAACTTTCACATTAGTCCCTGCTTTGTCAGGGATGGTCATCTGGACGTCTTCCCTCGGGGATTGTCGGTCAATCTTCCAGATGTAATGATCATCTTAAAATAATTAAGTCTATGTAAACTAGATGCCATAACGTTACATGCCTAATCGCCTATTCTACCCATATCGCTTCTCTACGAAATTAATATCCGCCAATAAGTCTTTCAAATGCATTCAAATATAGCAACCCTAATAAATTGAGTTACTTGAATTTAGTGTTATTCTGGAACACCCTGTCGTTGTTGATTTGGATGAATAATAATATTTGCATATTTAGATGGATATATTTGTTTGACTATTTTATTTTTCTTAACAATCAACGTTACAACATCAAGACTGGTGCATGAAATGAATATGTATTTGTTAATGAAGTTTTCCACTGGAAGTGTAACCCTCAACCTTCCGACTAATGCGAATACCGTTACTCTACGGAAGCCGTGTAGAATCGATATGGCGAAGAAAGCGTAATGCTAATGAGTAAACCAATCACAAATTTCGAAAGTTTGCAACATGATCCCCTTTGTGCGAACCAATTTTAGCTGACCAGCTGTTCCTAGGTTCGATAAAATCTCTGTTTTGCCCGGGTTTCAATCGGCCACAAAAAAAAATTACTAACCATCACGCCGTTTCCCCGCAGGGGTAGGCAGAGAGGACGGACCGCCATACAACTCTGTCTTGGCACACACTTCTTGCTTCATTTACATTCGTACATCGTCTCATACATACTCTTCTGTTATTCTGACTCTTCACATGACCCGATTCAAGTATTTGATTTACTTGATCGTGCCATGTCTTTCTCGAGCGTCCTCGACTTCTTCTTCCATTCACTTTCGCATCATATATTCTTTTCACACTCCTTTCTTCGTTCATTTGCTCTACATGCCCAAACCATCTAAGCGTCCCTTTCTTGATCCTATCCATTACGCTCATATCAGCCTTGCATTCTTTCCGGATATCCACATTTGTAATACGGTCATACATGGTTTTACCGCACATCCGTCTCAAAGATCTCATTTCCACAGCATTCAGTCTACTTTCATTTTTCCTCTGGCAGTTCCATGGCTCACTGCCATACATCAGGGTTGGCATAAGCACTCCATTGTGGACTGCTAGCTTCGCTTCTTTGGACAATTTCTTATTTGCCCCAACAGCGTTCAGTCCTCCATTAATGGAGTTTCCTGCATTCACCCTTCTTTCAATATCCTTATCAGCCTTTCTTGAAAATATTTATTCGTGCTTTTTGTAATTCACCATGGGTTATATTTTAGCTATCAGCTTAACATAAACCAATGATAAATTATTGAAGAAATGAGTTTAAATCAATAATCATAATATAGTTTTTATTCCAGTAATTTAGTTTGCTCTGAATATATATTATTGCATTATAAATAATATTTATCAGTTTAATATAACATTGAATGATAAGTTAAGAAATATTTACAATTTTAAATTAATTAACAACTAAGTTACTTCGTTGTATACACTACTCACATCATATTTTTGATTTTATGAGCGACTTCTTTAATATTCCTCGACACCTATAAATATGTAAATACCAGTTTAGTTAGTTGTTCATATTTTTAATTTCACTGTCACGTCAAAGCGTTTTGTACCATTCCGACCCCCAATTTATACATAATCCTATCTATGCTATACTCGTATAGCATTCCCAGCGGAAGAAGAAAAGACCAAACAGTTGGTGTGTGAAATCGGGGTAATAAAAGACCCCGTTTCTAAGGTTAACTGTATATTTAAGCCATACATTTAGTTTCAATAAATCAGCCTTAAATAATAACCATGGCATTGGTTCCCTGAACCTTCCTTCCACTGGGAAAATGTGTCCTATTTTTTGACAAATGAATAACGTCCAGAGCAAAATGCCAACCAGACCAGTCAGTTTGAATGACACATTCCAATATTTATTGACTTTGATAGAAGCCGTGTTTAATACCATTCCCTAACCATTCAAAATAAATAAAAATAATCTCAGGAGAATCAAAAAACGTTAGCATTTCTCACACACGTGACATTGTAAGTGGTGGCGCAGTTGGATAAATCGTAATTGTGTTTTTCTTTGTGAGAAAAATCTCAGATAATTCTTTAGCTCAAAGGTCAAGAGTGCCCGCCCTCTGAGAGTAGATGTTTATTGTATATTGTGTATTCCAGGGAAGGGTTGCTTCAAATAGGGGTAACTCTTCATCCATAGTAATTCCTTAGACATTCCACCAACCGGGAAATCTTTACAAAATGAAAAAAATATATGCGGGATTTATTTGGTTGACAATACTCTATAAATCCCCCTTTTGTAAATGGTTTTCGTGTTCGATTCCTGGCGTTATGTTTTTTTGAAAACACTTTTCGATTTTGCTGAAGAACTGTTCCTTTATGATATTCCCGGTTTTTTCTTCATCGAACTTAAATAGAATTTGATTGTACGAGTATTTGTAATAAAGTTCGTTTGGAACTAGATTCAAAGCTCTCGCGGATTAATTTTATGTTTCTTACATGGCAATATCATAATATAGTTTATTAACTAACAAACCGATAGCTTGGGTCATCGTTTCTCAACCTTTTTACGACCCCATTAAAAGTCAAAAATGTGTAAAAAACCTTACGACCCCCTCATTACATATTTTAACGTTTATCAAAGTTTTATATTACTACCGTGAATAGAAATGTGTTTAAACTTACCACTAATACCATTTGTTACTTCTTACTTGTGCGAAAAAGGCTTCTCGTCTATTGTGGCTTTATAAACTAAATACATATCTAGTCTATTATCCCTTAAAATAAGTGGAAAACAAAACTTGACGGCCTCCATGGTCGAGTGGTAAGACGCTCGACTACGAATCCAAAGGTCGCGGGTTCGAACCCGGCGTGCGCCAATAACTTTTATTTAATTAATATGTGTCATAACACATTTAATTCATATAAAACATAATAAAAAGTATATTTGCGACACGTTCCAGAGTGGTAGATACTTTAAGTATCGCCCTGGTGAAAGACCACCATTCAGAATTGAAACGTTGCTTGAAATGGCTTTAACCGTGTTTGGTGACCAGATCTGAATAGCCAGGTACTTCCCAACCTTCTTCTTCCCAATCTCCTTCCCCTCCCCACTACCTTCAGCCTCACAACATACCCTATTTGGGGATGCCATAGTCTCACTGGCTCTAGACGGTTGGGAGCAGTTGAGACTCTTGTGCGGTATTCATATAAAAAAAAAAAAATAAAAAACTCATCGGTCGCATTCTTGAATTAATTGACACACCTTTATTTATTAGTGAATTAAAAAATACGTATATGTAACACTTTATTATAACTTGAAATTCATTATTTAATAAAACAATTTTTTATATATGTGACTAATTATGTTGACAGATTACAACCCTCCATAAACCTGAGGGTCTGTCCTCAGGTTAAGGGGACTCAGCTCTGCTCTGTCTTGGCACACACTGTTTGTTTCATTCACATTTATACATACTCTTCCGTTATTCTGACTTTTGACATGGCCCGACTCAAGTATTCGATTCACTTGATCAAGCCATATCTTCCTCGGGCGTCACCGACTTCTTCTACTATTCACATTAGCGTCATATCGTCGCCGGCAAGGCAAAAGGGCCAAAGCTCCATATCGGGAAATTTACACCAGAGAACTTTTTTTGTTTTTTTTTTGTTTTACAATAAAATTCATAAATCTTCAGTACATGGTTGGATTTTGAAAAAAAAAAATTAACTCAATGCTCTCACTGAGTTACCCGAAGCGACAAAAAGATAATAAAAAAGTCCTAAACTTGTGTTGCTTTAATCAAGCCTTCTACCAAATGGTAAATATATTTTAGATGATTGAAAGGCCACAAAAGTCTTCAGAATCAAACGAGAGTCAGAGCATTCGATGCAGAAAAAAATTGATCAAAACTTCATATTGAACTCATTTTCGACCAAAGTGTCGCTTAAGCCCTTTTGCCTTTCCAACGACGATATGGCATTGCCTCCTCTATGTAACCTGGAATAAAACCATTATTTCTTAAACTTGCAAGCGTTTTGCTTGAAATCTATTAAAAAAAAAAATGGCAGCCACCGACTTTGCCCGATCTTCGTAATCTTTTTGTACTGTTACATATTAAAAAAACACGACTAACAATACAAAGTTATACCGTTATTTAATAGCTCCATAGCTCATGATGGAATTCATGTTACGGGCTGGTTGGATTGTCTTAGAAAATTCAGGTGTTTTTGTTTACGCTAGAGCTCACCGTTCGAAATTAGGTCAACAAATAGATTTCTACTTTATATATTACCCAGTAAGCTTGCCCAAAGCTGGAAAAAACCTACCATTTACCTTCTTGAAAAATGTTGTGCATTTAATAATACCCATGTTACCTCTGTTAGTAATATTATATGTGTGACCAATCACAACCCTCGGCTTGACCTTCTCGCTGCAAAGTTCATAGTTCAGGGGGTTATCGTGTGAAATATTAAATCCGTTTTACTAGGAAATACTAAAACTGGGAAAAAACCTATTTACTAATTTCATCAAGAAAATTGTAAAATATTAACTGACTTTCTCATATATAATATAATATAAAACAATGAGAATAATACCTAAGCGGAGTAAATTATATTAAACTCGTGCATCACACGGGTAACAGATAGTGTTTTACGTGTTTAATTATATTAAACTCGAGCATTACACGAGTAAGAGATACTGTTTTAAATGTTAAATTTTATTAAACTCGTGCATTACACGGGTAACAGGTACTGTTTTACGTGTAATTTATATTACACTCGTGTATCACACGGGTAGCAGATACCGTTTCACATCTTAAATTATATTAAATTCGTGTTTTAAACGAGTAACAGATACTCTTTTACATGTAAAATTATATTAAACTTGGGTATTAAACGGGTAACAGATACTGTTTAAATTATATTAAACTCGTGCATTACACGGGTAACCGGTACTGTTTTATATGTAAAATTATATTAAACTCGTGCATTACACGTGGGTAACAGATACTTTTTATATGTTAAATTACGATGGTCATCCAGAAAGTAAGGTTACAACATTTATGTAGGATCGAAAAATGCTTATTCTGAATGGCTCTTCTGAGTTGTTTTAGGGTATTGCAGTAAGGTTCTGCATTAATGGTAGTCCCTTCAGGCATAAAATCCACCAAAAGCGCCCTTGAGGTGATTTTTCACAAAAACGGAGCTATACAAATTATCCAAATATTATGTTAAAAACACTCCCTTACGCTTCCAAAAACAGGTGCCATGACTTTTCCGGCTGAATGGGTCGTTTTGAACTTTTTGGTGGCTGGGGAAGATAAACGACGCCACTGAAGTGTTTTTTTTTTAATTCTGGGGTATAGTGACACACCCACGTCTCATCTCCTGTCACGATAGAGTCCAGAAAAGCTTCTCTCTCCTGTGCAAAACGATCCAAAAATTGCGCGCCGATCTTGTATGTACGGGAGGTGGCGGGAACGCGCGACGACTTCTCCATCGGAAGAATTTATTGTGACTGAACAAAATGGCCGACAAACACGCGGGACCAAACAAACTGACCGTAAATTCCCTCTACACGCCAGGTGCGCCAACTTTAAGACAAAAAAATTCCCCCGGCCTCAGGACCCTTTGTAACCTTACTTTCTGGATGACCCTCGTCTATTAAACTCATGTATTACACGGGTAACAGATACCGTTTTACATGTTAAATGGTCTGAATTTCATGATATAATAGTAAAGAAAACTTATATACGCATTTATTTATAAAATAAAGTTTGTATGATGCCAAGGGAATTAAAAAAAAAACACAATTGTTAGATACGCAGACGTGAGGCGAGAAATGTCAAATTCAACACTGAAGATATAACTCTTAGTGTGATCTACCAGTACCGATTTTATAGACGACAGTTATTGTTCATTTACATAGGACTATTCGACTCCTAGGCTCCAGATATTCCAATGAAATTGCGTATCTGTTCAAGAAAGAATTTCAAAACATTGGACAAATTTCGCCTGAAATAAGGAAAAATTGATCTTACTTCGGATACGCAGACCTGCTTACGACACAGTTCTATTGGTTTATCTGTTCAGTGGCCTGTACCGAACCGTGCAACTAATTTATAAATAATGAAATAAACAGAAATATGCTTATATGTTTAGAGCAATTAATATATATGTGTGTGTAAGTTTGTATGTTAGATACCTTTTTTTATGAGTATTCACAAAAATGTAAAAAATTAATATTTTTAACGAAATAAAAAAAACTGTATATACGGTAAATGACTATTAACAAACGTAATTAATGTATATAAATCAGTACATATTTATACACAAACTATTATTCTAGGAACACATAAGATACATCAAATATCCAGCAAAACAAAGCAAAGAGTATACAGACAGGAACTTATAAGATAAAACATGATACTAAAACTTCTTCACAGAATGCTTCAATACATTAGTTTGTACTTGACCCAAGGACATATTCAAGTAGTCGACTATTTCCCAGTACGTACACATTACCCTGATCTAGGAGTTTATTTATGGTAAAGAACATTTGAAAGTTTGTTCTTGTAACCGCAGCGTGAAATAGGACGTAATGCCTAGTGGTTCTAGTAGGGTGTGAAAAAGTTTAGCAGATTGAATAGATCAGGACCTCAGAGCAAGAATTTATGGAAAGAGAGCTGAATGTTTTACCAATACTAATTTACGATAAATCTACTTTCTCCGGGTTTTTACGTCGTAAACCGTGAGAGAGAGAAGACAAGTTGTCACATGTTGTCACATGTTGTCACAATGTTGCACCACCATTCGGTATGTAAGCATGTTTTCCGTCCCCTCGTCTCCGGCGACTCCGCCCACTACGTTTTGTTATGCGACATAACAGGACATAACTCAACGGTTTTCTAGATTACATCCTATATTTTTGTTGATAACAATACTGTGAAAAGTGGTTATACAGATAAACACTACATTATGTTGACATGTGCTATAATTGTAAGTATAAATACCCTAGCCCTAGCCACGCCCGAGTCAAGAAAAAATCAACAATCCCGACTAAAAAAGCTATCACTCCTGGTATATTATGGCTCTGAAATAAGGACACTCAATAATGGCCTTCATGATTTTTTTTAAAACTTCATAAAATACTCGTATCTGGAACAAACTTATAAGTTTCGTTTTATTTAATAAGAATGTATAATTTAAAAACTGTATAGGTATTCCCATTTTATAGTCGACATATATTTGGTACAAGGGGATGAGTTTGTTATTTAGGAAGTATGTTTACGAGAGACGGAAAGGCTGATAAGTATATAGTAAGAAGGGTGAATGCAAGAAACTCCATTAATGGAGGACTGAACGCTGTTGGTGCAAACGAAAAATTGTCCAAAAAAGCGAAGCTAGCAGTCTACAATGAAGTACTTATACCAACCTTGATGTATGGCAGTGAGGCATGGAACTGGCAGAGAAAGGATGAAAGTAGACTAAATGCTGTAGAAAAAAATGCTCTAGAAATGAGATTCCTGAGGCGTATGTGCGGTAAAACCATGTATGACCATGTTAAAAATGTGGATATCCGGAAAGAATTCAAGGCTGATGTAAGCGTAATGAATGGATTATAAAAGGGACGCTTAGACGGTTTGGGCATGTAGAGCGAATGAACGAACAAAAGAGTGTAAAAAATAAATATATGACGCGAAAGTAAATGGAAGAAGAAGTCGGGAACACCTGAGAAAGATATGACACTATCAAGTGAATCAAATACTTGAGTCTGCCCATGCGAAGATTCAGAATAACGGAAGAGTATGTATGAGACGATGCATGAATGTGAATGTAGTAAGGAGTGTGTGCCAATACAGAGTTGTGTGACGGTCCGTCCTTTCTGACCGCCCCTGCGGGGAAACAGCGTGATGGTTAGTTAGTTAGTTAAACATATCGTTAAGAAATATTTTGCACCCTTTCCAAAGACACCGTAACGTGGAAGTAATGATCCAAAACCTAGGGTCAATATTTTCAACGCTGAGTAAATCAATACAGGAAGGTAAATTTTAATTTAATTGGGTCCTTCCTATATATTTTATATTTCTTAGAGCGAGTACAACAGTCTTATCGTTGGACGTCCTTAAAAGCTGAGGCATTCGGCCGTTATTTCCGTGCATGAAAATATTTCGAACTTTTATGAATATTAACTCACGAAGGATAATGAATTTCCGATCCCGCTACGTGCTCTGCAGAGTTGGCTTCAATTTATTACATTTTTGCTGCTGGAAAAAAGATATTTTTGAATGTAAATTTTGATCACGTGGATAATACGTTTTGATCAGGCCACCCAAATTTTATGTTTAGCTTAAATACTTACCAAGAATTACTAAATAGGTATTTTTCTTGTTTTCTTAAAATTATTACGTAAAGTAAACTCTGTCTGAGATTTTCCATAGAAAGTCTTCACAATTCACTGTTCAATCGACAAGCTACGAAAGGATTAAGATACGTTTTTTTACTACTGAAATTCTTTAACACCATCATGTTTTATAACCTCGCCATGGGAACGCTCAAGAAAGACCTGTCGCGATAAAATAAATCAAATACTGGAGTCGGGAACAGAAAAGTATGTATTTTAATATTTACATTTTTTATCTCTCTAGTGGGTATAAACCCCACTGTCAACTTTAATAATTCATCATTAAAAGATAGTTTACGTTATTTGTGTTATGGCATGGGTTATAATATGTAAGTAATAATTCTGTCTGCATGTTTGGTATACGACTTATCGTACCTACAAATGATTGTCATTGACGTATGTAGGTTATTACATTATTTGAATAGAGTTACAATTGCGTGGTTAATTGTACTGATTTTCGGATTGAATTCCAACAATGGTGTTATTATGATGCTTGATTTCAACATCAAAGTTCTTGTATCAGATATTTCCTACCTGTTTCATATATTGTTTTTGGGTCAACTGAGATAAATTTTGAAATAACTTTAAAGCATTAATGCTTATGTTTTTTAAATATTTAAATAATATCAAAAATCTAAAACACAAATATGAAACAGAAAAAGCAAGAAAATAAAAAGACAATGGTCACAACCGACACTCGAACTCGTATCCTCTACTCTATCCAGGAGTAAAGTCTTAACCAATTCGGCCATTGGGACCTTATTAGAAAGTGGCATTTTAATCGATCTCATATTTTCATTGAAAATTATGAATATTGTTTTTAATTTCTTCCGATTTTTGGCAACCATCTTTGTATCCATGGGTGCTAAAAATCGGAAGAAATTAAAAAAAAAAAAAATAGTTATGAAAATATGAAATCGATTAAAATGCAACTTTCTAATAAGGTCCCAATGGCCGACTTGGTTAAGGCGTTACACCCGGATAGAGTAGAGGATCCGAGTTCGAGTCTCTGTTGCGACCATTGGCTTTTTCTGTTTCATATTTTTGTTTTAGATTATTGATATTATTTAAAAAAGTATATATACATGTATATATATTTATTGTAAAGCAGAATTAGAATCGTTTATTTAATAATATTACTGAAGAATTGAAGAAAGAAGAAAGTAGAAATGTTATTGCCTCCACCGAGATTTAAAATTAATGAACTGTTGACCCGCTGATATTTCAATAGACACTTCATTATTTTAAAGGCGAGGCTAAAGCAATCATTTGCAACTAGCAGAAGATTCCGGCGTTCGAATCTCAGTCTACATAGTAACCTTTTTCTCTAATGATTTTCTGATGCGTTTAGTAAGATAAATATTTATGATGATTTTTTTTATGTGAATATCGCATAAGAGTCCTAACTGCCTGGAGCCAGTGGAGCTATGGCACCCCCTATTGGGGTATGTTGTCAAGCTAAGAAGGATGGGGGAGGTACATTATACAAATTTCGGTTTTGTTATTTTAACAACGTCTTTTAAAGTTGATGTGAAGGCCGGTTTGTTTCAAATAATTGAAATACGCAGAGAAGATTCTTGAAAATCTTGGTTTAGTTTTCTCATGCCAAGCTTATTGTTATAGTCTCGGTAATTCTATACACACATACAGCAGCGTTAACTCTTAAAATTACACTAAAATTAGTGGGGACTTTCTGAAGAACGGGCATAATCATAAAGACCTTTTTGCAATCAAAGTATTTGTTGGGTCCTTAAATCAACAATTTGATAGGTCCTAACCTGATACCTTTTGTCCAGTTCCTACCTCCCTTTTTGCCAGCTTGTTCTGTTACCACGCATTATTTGTATGGCTGGATAAAGTGTGTTGAACAGCCTGTAACGAGAACCCCCACCACTGGGCAGCCATATTAAGTTCTGGACGTCGAGAGTGGCGGGTCTCAACTCGACCTCATTCGTCCACAATCGCTTGGACCACCCAGGGATGGCGCCTCGCTTCGCACTCGTCTCTGTAAGTTTCATCTACAATAGCTTGGACCACCGATGGACGGCTCCTTTCTTCGCATCCGTCTCTGTAGGATTCGCCTCAATCAACTTTTCATCGCACGGGCAGATAGGTTTTGCCCCTCATGCAGACGTTTTAACAGGTGAGCAAGTTGGCATAAATTTACCTTTTCTTACTTGTCCTCAAATACACTCAAATCATTCATTAAGTATAATCGTTTTACAGTCCACTCAAATTCACTCACGTCTTTCCAAAACTGAATCGCAGTTTCTGGATCGAACAGTATTAGTCGTCAAATATTATTTGTGTTTAATTGATTTTATGAATTACCGCTTGTTAGGTTGTACCCGGTTTTACCTGAGTTTCAACACTCGGCTAACTAACCTCCACGCCGTTACTCCGCAGGGGTAGGCAGAAAGGACGGATCGCCATACAACTTTGTCTTGGCACACACTCCTTGCTTCATTCTCATTCATACGTCGTCTCATACATAATCTTCTGTTATTCTGACTCTTCACATTGTCCGATTCAAGTATGCCCTTGTCTTCATCGGGCATCCCCGACTTCTTCTTCCATTCACTATCGCATCATATATTCTTTTTACACTCTTTTCTTCGTTCATTCGCTCTACATGCCCAAACCATCTAAGCGTCCCTTTCTTGAACCTATTCATTACGCTCACATAAGCCTTGCATTCTTTCCGGATATCCACATTTTTAATACGGTCATCAAAGTATGTTCAGACATAATGAGCCACGGGTCTGCGGCTGACAATTCTTGCGTTTGTCGGGTGTTTCAAAATTATTATTAATCGACGCATTAAGGGAAACAATACTTCATGGTTAAGTGTTTAATGTTTGAAATTCATGTTGTTTGGTTTCCAAAGAAAAACATCCGATATGGGTACGACAAACAATGAATAATACTATTGGTTTTTTTTTTACCATACAAATCTATATAGGTTGTTTTTAATATTCTTCTCGTAATATAGGTACGACGTACATTTATGGCAAAAGCTTTTACGTTTGTATATTATTTTCAAGTATACATTCAGCAGTTACGTACTTTTCTGTACAAAACATTAAAATATTCTTGCAGTATTGCAGCACAGTATATTTATTTGCTTAACATTTTCATGGAAATATCTTATTACCCTAAACCCAGATTAACATCAGAGGAAAAAGACGGAAGTTCGCTGTAACAGGTACAATGGTGGAAAGCGTGCTCTTGAATTCAGAAAAGCTCCGTTTTCTTTACTTCACTATAGGTCCTATCTTTCGCCGCCTTAAAAATAATGCCCTTTCGAATTGGACGAAAAATGTGTTTACATAGAGAAGGTCAAATTGACTGCCTGGGCGGTTGAGTAAGACGCTCGACTAAGAATTCAAAGGTCGCGGGTTCAATCCCGGCGTGCGCAAACATTTTTATTTAATAAATATGTTTCACAACACATTTAATTCACATATAAAAAATATATAGTATATTTGCGGCACGTCCTAGAGTGGTAGATACTCAAAGTATCGCCCTGGTGAAAGATCACCATTCAGAATCGAAACGTTGCTTTAAATGGCTTTAGTCGTGTTTGGTGACCAGATCTGAATAACCAGGTATTTCACAACCTTCCTCTCGTATCCTTCCCCCCTCTACTACCTTTAGCCTCACAAAATACTTCAATTGGGGATGCCATAGTCTCACTGGCTTTAGACGGCTGTGGGCAATTGGGACTCTTGTGCGATATTCACTGTAAAAATAAAATAAAATACAGTATATCGACCACCTTCATAGCTTAGTTGTTAATGCATGTGCTTTTGAGTCGGGGGTTAAATATATGTTTAATTGCATGATGTAAAAAGCCTTTTGCTTCTGAACCTTTCTCTTTCCCTCCCCATTTCTTCCCCAAAACCACATTCATCAATAATTTGTTCATTTCCGAGTCCCGCTGGCTCTGGGTTAAAATAAAATGCTTTTATTTGTAATTATTTTTGACATAACTTTTCGAAACGAAAAGTCCGAAGCCGACCTTTAAACTTATTTCCTAATAAATTTGTAATTCCCCTTTCCTATTTGCAAAGCTTCTGCTTTACGGTTATTTCAGTAGCACTTTGACATTTATAATAACGAATGATAAAAACTCCTCACGGAGGAATATTAAGTATGAACTTGTCGGTTGGCGCATAGGGACAGATTTCGGCTTGTGTTTTATTCTTTTCGGACTTGCAATGCAATTTAGAATTCTTATTTTATTTCCTTAAACTCGATAGTTGGTAGTTCCTTTTAAATCATAGTCTACAGGCGCTATACGTCACTTCGTAGCATTTTGATACAAGTAATACTGCACATATACTATCTGTAAATTCTACATGGGCAGTTAGGAAAATGTTTAAGGTTTCCAGTGAATAATTTGTTTTTGCTGTAATCCTTTAAATTCTATGAAAATATACTAAAATGTCAGTAAAAGGTGCACTTTAAAAACCACCATGTTTTACCTAAAGTTCCAGTATGCATTTCATATAGAATTTAAAATATTACAGTAAATTAATTTTATTTACTGGAAACATTAAGCATTTTCCTAACTACACACATATAATTAATACAAATAAATCGTTAGTAGTATTGCTTGTATTATAAATCCAAATTGTGTGTATTTTCGGGTGCTGACCCTTAGTAATAAGTTATTCTCATTTTCTTTCATTCTGAATGTGAAAAAGATTAACTTATCTTCTTTAAAAATTATGCCCCGTTTTCTATTGCCTTTATAAAAAATGAAAATGTCAATATTTTTTTATTAATTAATCACTTTGTGGCTTGGACAAAGGTTTTATTACGCAGCAAGACTGCCGGGCAGAAAGTTTCAGTAAATTCTTATGTGAAATTCGTCCCAGACAAAGCCGTAAAAAGCACATGCAGAAATTATGCGAGGAAAGACTGGGTTTGCAATGCGAGGAAACACTGGACAGAAGCCGGCTGGGAATGCCTGGAGGCACGTTGTATAGTTCATGGCCTTAACTATAAAAAAACAAGAAAATTATGATGATTTTCCAATTTCAAAAATATTATATGATTTTTTTTTTTAAATATCAATCAGCACAAGAGTCCCAACTACTCAGAGCATCCAGTGGGACTATGGCATCCCCAACAATCGGGGTATATTTTGAGGCTGAAGGGAGGAGGGGAGGGGAAGTCGATGTAGAAGAGGGAGGCTGGGAAGTATCTGGCTTCTCAGATGTGGTCACTCAACGCGGCTAAAGCTATTTAAAGTTACATTTCGATTCTGATTTGTTGTCTATCACCAGGAAGTTTCTACCAGTCTATAGGTTAAATAGTTGGTTCCAAGTTTGAAAAAATAAATGATTACTCCTATTCTCAAACTACACTTGCCACTGTTCGAAAGCTGGAGACTTGATATTCGTGTGTAACTATTTATACTTGATTGATTGTTCGCCAAACGATTATTTTTTTCCTATTTCGTCTGGACTATTTTTTTCTAAATTGATATTTGCTGCTAACACGTGGAGGGTTGAGCGAATTCCGGCATTATTTACTGTAACTAAAAATACAGCCGCGAATTTATTAGTGGTTCCAATGTGTGTATTTTCAGCTCGGTGGCGACATTTTGTATGTCCTAAAAATTGTTCTATGGACTAGTCGAAGTAAGGGGCACAGTGTTTTCTTGTGTTTATTATACAATACACATAAACTGTGAAAATGTAGATGGGACCCTCAGAGCAATAATATACAAGAGAGAGCGCTGCTGTAGTCAGTTTTGATGAGTTTTACCGGACTCAGCTAGACCTGGGCGTGGCTAGGACTAGGTCTAGGGTATTTATACATCAATTCATTGCACATGTCGACATAATGTTTTTTTTTTATTCGTATAACTGCTTTTCCCCAGTATTGTTATAAACAAAAATATAGCATATAACCTAAAAAACCTTTAACTTATGTCCATTTATGTCGCATATCAAAACGTGTGGGCGGAGTCAGAACATCCTTACAATACTTTAAAGCGGTGTGATAATTTGGAAAAAAATGCCGTCTCTTTCTTTCTCACGGTGTACGACGTAAAAACCCAAAGAATGTGATTTATCCCAAATCTGTATAGGTTGGGTAAAAATAATTAGCTCTCTCTCCATATATTGTTACTCCAAGATGGGAACAAACCACACCCTTAGCAATAATTACTACATGACTTGTTAAATTTTCTGTGGCCAATACACATCCTGGCAAAAGGAACTAAGTAAACTTTGAGCATTATTTAATTGTGTGTGATAAAACATTATATGAAAATAACAATAAGTAACATAATTTTGGATGGGATGTGATGTGAGTACGGAACATTAAAAAATTCAAAAACACGATTCTTATTTTCAGTAAATATAATGAATCATTATAGTTGTCTTCCAAGCAGTTGGTCGGGGTTAGATTCTCGACCGTAGCATTTTTTAAATTTTTTTATACAGCCATGTTTATTTATTAATATTTTAATTTTATTACGAGTAATTAAAATTAATTTTCAATTATAATATCTCGTGATTTTTCACGGGTCTGCGCTAGGTTTTCATAATTAATGAGTGTTAGCGTAACCTCCATTAAAATTTTGTTTGTGATGATTGAATGTGAATTTAGTTTTCATTAAAAAAATTACAGCAAGGCTAAACGGTTTTATCTAAAAAATACATTTGAAAAGTGAATTTTAGGTAGCGCAAACGGAGCTTAGCTCTGAAAATCGATGACATTTGACTGTCATACGCATCAAATATAAATGACAAGCATCACTCCTTCCTAGACAGTAGTGGACAAGTCGTACTTCTCAAACCGCCGCCAACTATTTATTTTTATTTTTAATGGTGCTATAATAATAATAATAATAATAATAAAGTTTTATTCCGGAAGGTATGCAGGAGTAGTGCAATGCAATACCTTCCATAATTGATATCAATACATTGTAATAATAATAGAAACAAAATAAAAATGAACAGAAATTCATAAGAAATAAATAAATAAAATAAAAATATACGTAAGAATAATAATAATGTAGATAAAAGTAAATAAATTAAAGAATATAAACCGTTAAATTAAAAGTTAAGACATTTACACTTCGCATAACTCGTGTCGGAAATGAAGTTTGTTACCCGCTGTGTATTTAATTCGGCCCTTTCGACTGCTAGCCAAGTGTCCCACCCACCAAATTATCGACAACCTAATCATGTAATATGGGAGAGTGGATAAATTCATTTATGTTAATGTTAAGTGTTATGTCTCAAATTATTTAAAAAAAAAAATACTTTTAAATTAAAAGAGAAAGACGAGTTTTTTCCATTTTATTATTTTGTTTGGGTGGGTTTTTTCTTGTGCCTAATTCTTTATTCGTTATTATTATTTTAATGTAACTATGCGAGAACTAATTACTGACATACATTTAACTGCTTTAAAGTGGAATATTGGTTCGTCTAGGTATTCAGGAGACGCACCCTTAAAGGTATTATCGAAACGAAGAATATGTGACCACATGCTAGAAAAAGGGGTGAAATTGAATCGTCCACTGTTTTATTTTCATTTTTATTTTCTTGAACCGTTGAAATTAAGATTTTTTAAATTTCCTTCATCTTAATGTATTAAACATCCAACGAGAATAAAATTTTATCCTCTGGAAAAATAAATATTGATTCCATAGTATTGATTTGTAAGATAAATAAAAACGTTAGATGTAGGGTAGATAGACTTGACTGATTCCGAATCATTTTCATTATTATTAAAATACAATAAACGATGATTGTGAACGTATGAAGGAAACCACGAAGTTGGGAATTTAATAAAAAAAAACAGTGTTACGAGATATTACATCGCCATAATTCGGGTATGGGTTGAGCACGTGTTGAATATTGGGCGCTTGTTATTTAATAGACATATCGGTTATCTTTCAATACAGCTCACCTATGTTATAAAATAAATTCAATTAGGCATAGGGTGAAATATTATTCCAAACCTCTTTACTTAACATTATCAAAATGTTCCCTAACATAACTAGTGGCTTGTAATTAGAAACCTACTCAAAAAGGCTAACGATAAAGTGTGTGTTACAACCTTAAACATTTTAATAAAACACATTTCATTGTTTTTTTTTTCTTTGGTTAATTTTAATGAGATAGTAGTTAGCGGGGGAGCAGGTGAAAAGGAGGAAAGGTCGGTTTATGTTCGCCCCGATTTTCAGATTCTTTAACAAAGCTAAAGCGTTTTCGGGCAACGTTTTAATGTTTTTTTTAATTAACGTAACTTTTTTTTATCTATTTTATCCCAGTGTAAAAAAACGTAAAGTTTTTTTTAAAGAGTTTCACAATTAATTTATTACATATATTAAATTGGAATATATCTGCAAAATATTCAATATTTATTAGATGCAATATCCGCGAGTTACAATAAATGTTGGA
Organism: Drusus annulatus; assembly: GCA_022651775.1. Taxonomy (NCBI): domain Eukaryota; kingdom Metazoa; phylum Arthropoda; class Insecta; order Trichoptera; family Limnephilidae; genus Drusus; species Drusus annulatus. The sequence goes on along the minus strand of JAGWCC010000362.1, from coordinate 184,126 downwards.
TCTGATTGATGACTATTCAGTGTGTTGTCACATCACGCAACACAAAGGAAACATTGAACGTAGTAGTGTTTCCCTGCAGGCCATAATGTGTGAAGTAAACTGTATGCCTACATGTAAACATGGGTTAAGTAATACAAACAATGTATCAAGCACCACTGTGTGTACCCCGCCCATAAGCAAGTAGTAACTTGTTACGTGATTGTTGCAGAAGGGTAAGCGATTGAGTTAAGCGTTAATTAATTAGTATGGATAACACGAGTAATTTGGCTTAATTTGTGTTCAAAATTAATAATAATAATAACACGAAATTGGCTAGTGTCAGTAGCGCTATAGTGTTGTGAAATGTCTCCTCAGGGCATGTAATTTTCCTTAAAATTTCTTATCCTTAGACAAATTAAACAAACGAAAACATGCATTTACATATTTACTGAATTGGGGGGGGGGCTATGGTTTAGATTTGTGGGATAATCAAATCACACAATGGTACGACAAAGAATTACTGTCCACTAGGTACTACAAACTACCTGTGAAATCAGGGTTTCATCATCACGATGTATGTACGGATATAGTTTTTTTAATGTAATATCATAATGGCTTATAAAATATGTGATATCTTTCAATTTTGATTTACTAACACTTTCAAGCAACTTTGATTTACGCTGGAAAAAAATTGCCTCCTTTTTTCTGTATTGTGTGATTTCAAAAAATTAAATCCTTACTTTACTAAGAGTTGTGGTAGAGAAAGGAAATAAATTAAGATAAGAATGAAGTATAAAGCTTATGGGAATGGAAAGTGCTTCTTTGGTTATGACTTTTAGATGACGCTTGTGATATGAAACTTCTGGTATCAGAGAGCAGCTCTTTACAAAGACTTTGTAATCGATGTAGATTGCCTTATATCATTTGGTGTAATTATGAGGAATGAATAGCTTGTGTCTTACGTCCAATTTGATTGATTGTAGGTAGATTTATCAGGATATTCCTCGAATGCATTATCTTATTTGGTTTAAGACTCTTTTGTATAACTTTAGGTGGGTACTTACCTAGTTTTTTGTATTTTGAATCCGAATAATTTACAGGGCATATGATATTTTATCATCAGACGGTGTCTTAATGTTGAAGTTGAGCGAAAAGCAATCAGAACTCCTTCCTGACACCTGCGACACGCTTCAGTGCTCCATTGGTATGCTAGTGCACTCATTTATGTCATCTTCGCAATTTACACCCTATCTTTGGGGTTCGTTTCTTTCCCCTCAGAGCCTATGTCATTTTCGGGGATGCTGTGTGGAGGGTCTTTTTGAGGAAAAGAAAGAGTGAACCTGGGTCTTGAAGATACCCATGATGAAAGAGGGAGGAAACACAGAGGCTGGCAAATCTGGCATGGCAGCCGAGCTGTTGAAGATAAGAACGAGTCGTAAAAGCGACTTGTTCTCATGTATTAAATGTCAACCATGTACAAATGTTGGGCGCGCGTTTGGCAAGTTTCCCGACTATGCACCGGTGCTGAATGGACCAATGACACAAGCTCCTCGGAGCATCTTCGAGAACAAGGACAGCATTCCCACCTGATGTCTGTGCTCCAAAGATTGCAATCCGTTTGTTAAGATACGAGAATCTATCAAACGGACCGCTCGTTTCTGCACAGAGTCGAGGGTTTTTTCAGGTATTTAGGTATTTATTTTACATATTCCAGAGATATTCTCATTTTTGTTCTGAGAAACTCTCATCGGTCACCATCAAATAATTATCTCTTCCTTCGTATCTGTAGATACTGCTTAAAATCATAAATTATTCAAACAGGTCCTCTCCCTTCGGGGAAATAATCAATGATTGATTCTTGTGAAGCAGTGAAATCGTGCGTTTCGTGATGTTTTCTGAATTTGTATTTCGGGAGTGATAAAATGTTTTTCATTTAACAACTCAACTGCGCACATTTCAAGGACAATAATAATAATACTTTTTTATAACGTTATTATGTGTGCGACCCATTTTGTATTGAACTCTGGGGTGTTTTAAACGGTTACAAAACTAACATTAATTGAACTCAAATCTCAAATTCGATAAGTACTTGTAGATTAAAACAAGCTAAAAGGTTGATAAATTCAGGATATTTAGTATTAACAGATGTCCCGGTCTGTAATGCTAACAAAAGGTTCAGATTTGTGGAATAAACTGACAAGTATGAATAGAAAAGGACCAAAAGGATCTATATTCGTGCTACAGAATAAATTAAAAACGGATACACGACAAAAAGAGTACAGATAGAAGGATTTGTAAAATAAATTTACAAGTTTTATTCGCAAGTGATTCCAAAAGTGAGACAGGTGGAAATAAACCTCAATTTGATCAGTAAAGAATTATGACGTGGGTTTAAATATTTAAAAAAATGACTCAAGAAAATAACAGAACACTCAGCCTGGCTCACTGATGCTACAGCGGCCTCCGAAGACGTTTGACTTTGAGACTCTAAAAGAACTAACCCAATCTATGTAAAACCTTCATCAGACCACTGCTAAGCTAAGGCTCAAAGTGCTGGGCCCTCACGAAGAATAACGAAATAGTATTGAGTCTAAAATAAATAAGCCTGGGTGAGAAAGGTGTTTTGGTATACCAGTACTTAATGGCTGGACAGAGGGGACATGAACCCCTCATTCTTGGGCGGAATGAAGTGGGAGGGAGACAGCGGAGAACTAGCAAGAGTAGAGGCGTTTACTGGAGGCGGTCAGGTATTTCCAAGGGTTGTAACACCGATGGTGACGATGATTCTGTAAGGCAAGTAAGTCTACTTTTCAAGATATTGTAAAGGGAATAACCAATTAGACAAAATTAAAATAAGGGTAGTAGATTTTTATTAATTATATTGTCATAGAAAATATGTTATTAGATTAATGGCGGTTAAATATTTGACTCAAAGACGGATGAAGCAATAGTGCAACGGTTAACATGCACGAGATAGTTGAACGCAAACATAGTTGAGAAAGAATATTTTTTTATTTTTTTTTACCGATTATTCCTGATGTTGGTTAATTGAAAATTTGTTAAAATGTTCCTTTGAACTTTCTAATGTTGATTTTTACGATCTCCCTTGTATTTTGCAATTAAACAATCATCCGTATTTTTAATTATATATTTCACTGGTTCGTTCCGTCTTTTGATTTTGGTAAATTGGAAATAGTTCACATTTTTCAGTTTTGAAATCGTGCGCCGGTAGAGACGCAAACTGACCATATTTTTTTTTTCTAAATATTGCTTGTGTTTTCGTTTATTTGTTTACATTTTTGCTTATTGTTTTTAATCAACTCGCGATCTATGGATTCGAATTTTCTGGCGTTATCTCCATCTTGCATAATTGCGTCGTTCAATTAATGTCGACGTCCGGAAATCATGAAATGCCGATCAAACTAAATTCGCTTGATGTTTCAGAATTATTTTCAGGAATACACATTTTTCCGTGATTTTCCTAATCTTGATCAGAATCTGGGGGAGTTCTATGAATTCTACAACAATGACAAATAAATATTTATATCGCCTTAGAATATTCTACGTTTGTATCACAATACCTTACATAATATTTAGATATTTATTACATTTATATAATATCTATGTTATGAAGGGAAAAAACACTGCGATGGACGTAATATTCTGGTGTCTATGAGATTAGTGTATTTTTCAGATTATTTTGATGTGATTATTTTTGTATGTAGTTAGTTATCTAGCTGCCCGGAATTGTAGATAGTGTTTGCAGCTATTAATCGAAGTTTATAATGATACGAGTCCCATAAGTATATTAAAATATTTTAAATATGCAACAGAAGTATTTATTTATTTATTATTTTTAAGCCACTTAAATTTTTTTTTGTACAAAAATACGAAATTTTTCAACAGCGTTATATGTTCGATGAACTTTGAAAATAAAAATACATTTTCAAATAATTTTATACTATATACAAAAAAAACATGAATTAATTGCTTTTATTATTATAATAATATAATAATTAATTTATAATTGATTTTATTTAGGTACCCATTGGAAAATTCCCTATTTTTATATAATTTCCATTTCACGATGCTCTACCAAATTGTGGGCGTTACACAGTAACGTCACATTAAACACATACTGATTTGGCTCTGACCACGCCATATCGTACGTTTCATCATCGGGATCTTTATTTTAGGATCATAACTCAATAACGGTTCGTTTCCAGGCCCATTATTTAACCACAATGGCCTCTTGTATCCACCCCTGGAACGCAATATTTATCTCGTAGTGTTACCCTGTATATTATTATTACAAGAGACATCTGCTCCGTCCTAACGATATCCCGCATTAAATGTTCAGATATCTCCTTAAACCAGCAGGTTTGTCATTAAACCATTCTTTGTTTTTTTGCAATGTTTGATCATTCGTTTACTCACCATCTATTCCGGTAAATTTATGTTGTGACAAAATACTATTTTAACATTATTAAAATACACTCGAAATGGGTTCAATGTACGTCACGTAATGAAAAAACGTCATGCTTAAAAAAGCTTTTTCTTTGTTGTCACAGATGTTTTTTTCAGGCCTTTGATAACGTTACGATTTTTTTTGCACAGACCAGGGCTGGGAATTGTAATAGTTTCCCTTTTTAATGCCAAATATTGTCTTTAAATATATGATAATGTTTTTTTGTGACTCACTGCTGTAAGAATAAAAAAAGTGTTTTTCTAAACGTTATCCGATTCTCAAAATTCTCTCAAACGTGCTTTTCACCAGGCTTCAAATTATGACAATAAAAAATACAAATAGAACATAATAGTGTAATGAAAACGAAATTTAAAAAAAAATAGAAAATTATATCCATATATATGCAGTCCCTTTTAACATTATAGGTAAATCAAATTGGGTCTCTTTACTGCGCAGTCATCCTTATTGCTGCATACCACGCATCGCCGTAAATTACGCCCTGGTTATTATTTTAAGCTCAAATTCATCCTCGGTGTCGATGATTTTGATTGTATTTCAGGAAAAGGTTTTTAACACGGAACCAGATATTTTAAATTAACCAATAATTTTGAATATAATAAAACGTGAATCAATGAAAAAACCCTAAATTCCGCCCACATAACTGTCACTTCCGCCATTCAACGTACACTAATGTGTGAAGCGCTGTCGCGTCGTTGGCACTTTTGGCGCTTTTCGGCACTAAACAGTTTTTGTATTCATGTGTTGGTAGAAATTATCATTTGTCTGTCATTTATATTGTTTCTTATTTCGTTTTATATTTTGTTTCATAATCATGGGACATTAGCAACTCGTCAATATTTTTTTGTTTGTTTTATGACATGTGCAGGTAACAATAATAATAATTATAAGCTAATTTTTGTGAAATGAATCCTTAAAGGCACTTTATATAGCTATAATATAATTTTGAAGCAACTATAGCTAAATGACCTTTAACATATTGGCTATTCGAGGAGATCAAATAAACAAAAACTGATACTAACGTAATTTAAACAAGTCGCTGGCTGTAAAGCAATCATATTTATGGGACTAATTGTCAAATATTAATAACACGAGCTCTAAATTGATACAATAATACATTTACTTTATTGATAAATATCCAGGAGTAATATCCATCATAGGAGACTTATTTTTATTCATGAAAACTCTTTTTGCACTTTTTAAATCTTAACTATAAGAGAGAAAAGTCTCATTAAATCTAAATTTTTGTATAATATATCCATTACTTACACGACTCACATTTTCCTAAATATATGAAAGTTAAAACCGAACACCATTAACTCATCTTTCGCCGTCAGAAATACTCTGTATCTCGTTTTCAAATTATTTTGAAATATGCAAAATATATGTAAAAATCCACATCGATTTTAGTCTTAAATTTACTTGCAAATGTATTTGTTCTAAATATCTCACAATACAAATGTTAACGTTAAAATGTTAAAGTAAAATAAATATCTGATCTCGAAGAAGAGTGCTAAAATTATGTTTATTGATTTATATTTACGAAAATCGATCCTTTTTTACTAAATGTTTAGTGATTGGACTGGCCGGATAGTGATATTTAAAGTATTTTATAATTTCTAGGTACTATTTTTTTTTTTGATGGGTTGAATTATTTTATTTTTTTACAGTACACACGTTAAAAAGTTTATGAGATAAAAGCACAAAATTTGTGTTGGTATGCAGCATACTATTGTTTATATTTTATTCTTACGGAGTAATAGAAAAACCTTGAAATAAACCTCAGGATGGGTTACTTGATATCCTTGCTACGTTATCCTTATACGGCAGGTGCCATATCCTGGAAAATCCAGGTGTCAAACCCTTCGGAACATTTCCTTTTCTCACATGTAAAGAAAACGGGATTTTGGCGTTATATTATTATATGGAAAAGCTCGAAATGAAGACATCCTCCCTAGTCTAGTTTCATATTACTGAAAACTCTTCCGGCCTGATTTCCTCGTGTTGTTTGTTTTGAAATCTGACCCTTTTTCTAACATTATTGCATACATTTTCTTTGATATGATATTTTATTTTCATATTTCATTTTCATTTCACCCTCTTCACGTCAAAGTTATGTCAGGTGCGTTTTTTTTAAAGGTAAATCAGCAAATTGCATGTTGAAAATATAATAAACAATTTGTTAGGTTTTATTACTATTTTAAGTTGTTCCTTCAATTCTTTAAAATTGTATTCATTTTCTAAGAAACTGATTCACAACGAAGACTTTATTTATATTTTCTTCAGTGATTTCTTAGAAACGTAATACAATTGAAGGAGGACAGAAAAGGAGTGCTAAGAATAATACAATTACAAAAAAATATAGCAAAGCAGACTAGTGAATCACTTAGAGGCTGGTTATATCCTGTGTTGGTATAATAGAAGAGTAAGCATTATTAATATTATATAATATGCACATTGATCAATCGAGGATTTTGTATCAGGACGATGATAAGTGTTGTTCCATCCGCTATCTTTCCTTGCAGAATGATATTATTTGTACTCAGAATTTCTTTTCTAGGAAATATTTCGAACTGATTTGAATATAAACAGTTTTCAAAATTGGTATTTCCTCCTTTAATAAACTTTATTCATTCAGCATTTGTAGATATTGCAACGTTTTAACCTCTAGATGCCTGAGTATCCTGTTGGACCCAGCATTTATCATTATCTTTTTAGGAGTTTTTATCTTTCAAAACTTGTTGTTTGCATACTTAAATAAACCATAATCGCATGTCAACAAAATAATCAATCCATAGAGATATTTTGCATTGCCTTAAGTTCGGTACAAAGCGAGTAATATATTTGAAGTAGTATATTTGAAGTTTGCTTACGTCAGTTCGGCTGAAAAAAAACGATTAAGGAAGAAAAAAACAATTATCAGAATAAAAGTATCTATTCCAGAAAAACCATTAATGATATTGACACACAATTTGAAAAAATACATAAACGCATTATCTGAGAAGATAATAAACAATTGACAAAAACATCATTTTGTAAAATACAAGTGAGTTATTACGAAATTACAGTCGGCTGAGTACGACGGAAGTTTCTATCTTGCGGGAATCCGGTATTCCAAAGGTTAATGTAGAGTTCTTTTTCACAAAATATAAGAATATGTTACCTCAAAAATTCCGCTCATATTATACAATGTGGCACACAGAATCCGTAATGTTTCGTGTGACTATGCAGTACGGTTTTCAAATTTAACATTACTGTGGTGCATATTTCGGCTTCAGTACCGTCATTTCCTGCGGATATCCGCTTGCTTGACTCGCATATGCGTAAACCGCAAACTCTCATCCCTCCTTGGCAGCTTTTATTTTGCTTGCACTACGTTTGGATTTCAGCTTCCCTGGTATTTATACCGCGGTTGTTAATTAGGAACTTACAGTTAAGATACACGCAATTTACGCGTTGTTTTGGTTTTTGCATTACGTTGCAGGATTACAACAATACGTAAATCAATCAATTCATATTATTTACAAGTTAAATAAATTACAATGGCTTATTTTGGAATTCGCACTGGGTTTTTTCAGAATTACAAACGAAACGGACCATCAAACGAAAATATGTATCTTACACAAATCGTGAAAAAAAAACAACAGATCACTTGGTGTGTTGGCTACCCTTTATAAAAAAAAACTCACTAAGCATCAGGCCGTTTATCCACAGGGCTAGGCAGAGAGGATGGACCGTCATACGATTCTGTCTTGGCACATACTCCTTGCTTTATTCACATTCATACATCGTCTCATACATATTCTGACTCTTCACAAGGCCCGATTTAAGTATTTGATTCACTCGATCGTGCCATATATTATATTATTTTTTATTTTTTTTAATGTTTTTTTTTTTTTTCAAACAGGACATACGAGTATGGTTCGTTAAAGCTATTTACAAACAACGATTTGTTTTAACAAAACTACCAAATTCAGGAGAGAAATCAATTCTCGTGTTTGAGTTGGGGAGTCGTATATTTTCGTGTTGGTTAAGTGGATTTTTTTGTACTGATTTTATTTATATATATTATATTTGATATAAACAAGTTCAACTTGCTTCGGATCTCTTTTGGGGTTTAAAACAAAATTTTAATATTTCAAAAGCTTATTTTCCATTTATGTATTTCGTGGATTTGAAGGGTAAAGAATATGAGCAAATATGTTAGCTATTGCAAACATTGAACTTATGTTTCTAAATAAAACATCAACAAACAGCAATTGTAAGTATTTATCTTTAATTTTCCAACATTACAGAATTTATCATCCCTAAATCAGAATGCTTACAATCTTCTCAATAACGGCTGTCCAATGTAATATTTTTGGTGTATTATTTTAATTTTCTCGTGAAACCCAATCCACTTGTTGGTATAAATTCCTTGGCTTTCTCGACTCCGTTCCACTATCATTCAACGTCCATCATTCGGTCATAATTCGTCACAGTCGTAGTTGAAAGATAAATAGTTCTCCTGGGAATAAGTATTCCAGGCATCCTTCCCAATGAGTAATGACAGAGGAGACTGCGGCCAATGTTTGGCATTCATTTATTTCAAAAACAACAAGATCTAAGAATTTTGCGACTGGAATGGCCAGAATATGAAATGAAATTATTTCCCACTGTGGAAAGCTAAAGGTCCTACCCGTAGATGTAAAACACTTGAGGTATATTCAAATAATGCTTAAATTTGTAGCGCACCTTTTAAAAAAAATGTACAAAATACATAACTCATAAAATTTATCATTATTACTCAATCACCTTCTCAGTTGAGATGTTTTCTCTTTCAATTTATATATTTTTTATTTTATTTTTTTTTTTTTTTATTTGATTTATTTTGTTACATACATTTAAAAATTACAGAAATAATAAAAATAATGTAGACATAACAAAAAAAATCCCACATAGGCAAAAGCCAGTGCGTGGGTATACTAATTCAAATCATAGTTATAGCTCTCTATAGTTACGTTTTACAGTATAAGGTACATTTCAAATTAAGTAAAAAAAAAATAAATAAATAAAAAAATAATATTGTTATTATTATTTTTACTTTTTTTTTTTTTTTTCAAATTTAAAATCACAACAGATAAGTTAGTTAATTTTTTAGAATTTAGCACTTATAGTATGAAGAGGCTGATATCTTTTGCTTTTATCCAGTTTTTTATTACATTTTTGTATGTATTTAAGGAAGTTGAATTTGAACACTTAAAATGTAATGAAAGTAAATTATACATTTTTGGGGCAATGAAGTATGCATGTCTCTGCGCAAGTCTAGTTTTGCAGAGAGGTACCTCCAGTACATTATTTATTCTGTTGCTGTAACGATTTTCATTTTTTGCAAATAGTTTATATGTCTCTTTCTCTCTGTCACTTTATTATAATTTAAATGTTATTCTGTTGTTTTCTCATTGTTCTGTTATTTTATTTTATATCTTGTTCTCCCTCTGTATATACGAGGCCTGTTCAAAAGAAAAGGTCAATTTTGAATTTTCGCGGGCTGTGTACATTCGATTATCGTTTTTTTTTGTTATGTTGGTACACATATGTTTATCATATGTTAGCATTATCAGCCATTTTGGATTAGTGGTTTGTTTTTGGCAACTGGAAAGGTTAGTCACGTTTTTGTGTGTTCTTCGATTTTTTCTAGAACTTTTTTTCTTCCTTTCCAGTTGTCAAAAACAGACCACTAATCCAAAATGGCTTATAATTAAAACAAAAAAACGATAATCAAATGTACACAGCCCGCGAAAATTCAAAATTCACCTTTTCTTTTGAACAGGCCATGTATATATAACCGCACACTTTGTATCATTTGTTTAGTTTAATTTTATACCCTGATGATACTTAGGCTAAGCGAAACTAAAATTAAAATAATATCCGTGGTCTTATACAAAGTTATTTTTTAATTCCTTTAAATATGTCAAACCACAAAGTGATTGCTTTCTACAAAAAATATAAATAATTATAATCATATAAAATCAATAAAACCTGTAGTTTAGTTATTAGTAAAATGATTGTTTAATGGAGAACGAAAATTATGAAAATCTAAAGGAGTAAGATCAGGAAGATATGGCGAATCTGGGATAACCTCCTAAAGCGAGTTTTTAAATAGCTGCTTTTGTAATTTAATCAGTCTGGTGGCGCTCCGTGAACAGCATAAATGGTTCTAGGGACCTACGATGAGGCATCTCTTAACTCCTCGGCTTAACTCAAACAAAAATATAATATAAACGCACTTGACATTTTTCATGAATTAAAAAAATAAACATGTTCAATGTCTGGCAGAAGGATTATTTCAGGATTGGTTGTATTGAAAAGTCATTAACCACCTAATTGACAGCCTTGCCATCGTCGCCACATAAAATTTCACGTTTTCACCGACGTGGACCACAAAACAAAATGTTACATTTTTCTGCAACAAGAACAGTCATATATCTGTTACATCCGCAAACTAATATAATGCGTGATCTGGGCAACAAGTTTGGGGTATTGTTGATGTATTTATTTGTTGAAATATAGTTTTTTTTTTATTTATTATTTTATCTTACTGTTACCTACTTGTGTTTTAAATATTGTTTAACATATTATGTCACTGTATGCTTTGAAATTTTTTTGTATAACCTTTTAGCTAGCTGATTATGTTCTTTACTTATGATCTATGTAAAAGCCCTGTTGGGCGTAACACGAAACAAAATAAAAAATAAAATAAAACGTCAATGACGTTTTATAAAACATCTTTCTAAATCACCATTATTTTTCAATTATCAATCCATTATCAGATAATGGGCAATCGAATATTATTTAACGTTACAAACTGATAAGTTATCTGTTAATACTTAAATTCAATATTTAATTAATCAACCGTTGAGCTTTCATACTATCAAAGCCTAGTAGAGAAAACCGGTACACGCGTATTAGGATGGTGTAATATTTGTATTTGAAGTAAAATACTGATATTATTTTTCGCTAGTTTTGACTTATCTTCATACTTGTAAAACTCGATATGAAATCATTTTCGGAACTGCGTAAGCCAACCTCGTATCTTATTTAGCAATATTACATAGAACTGTTCTCGGTCTGAATACAAAACTACACTCACGCCTGCGCTCCTTGCCCACATCGGGGAATAGTTACAGATGTTGTCCCAGCGGTGGTGTAGACACGACGAATGGTGGTGGTGTGAATTCAACTGAAAGCGGCCCGGCCACACCATTTCCCAGCATTTTATTAAATTCCTTACATCCCCACGGACTTAAACTACACTTATCGAATTTGCATGTTGTATTTTCCCTTGTCTCTCCGTGTCATTCACAATCCACTATAAAATAAAGGAATTTGCATAAATTGTATCGGACTGTATTTTAAAACTGCACTTTTCCTCGCAGCTATTCATTTACTGAAAATCAAAGAGCAGAAGCGCAGAAAATTCTTTGAAATTCTCTTTTGTAAAAGCCAAAAAAATGTAAGCTTTTAAACACATTTTTGGTAGTATTTTTTTAACCTTCGATGCGATGACGATGAATTATAATTATAATAAAATTGGCTGATTTTGATAGCGCCGTTTTCGTGAAGGAAAGATCACCCCAAGGGCGCTTTACAATATAATTAACACTACCTACAACTTAATCACTAAGGACTTACAACTAGTGGCGTATAAATTATAACTTATAACTATGTACTTACAGCTAAAACTTATGATTACTAACTTAAAATGTATGACTAGTGACTTAGAATTTAGACTAACAACTAATACTTGTTAATATTGACTTACAACTAACAAATTTACACTTACAAGTATCTGTAATGGTTGTTGCCCGTGCTCTCAAAACCTAGGGTACAAAAAAAGCAATTGTAAAACTAAGTATAGCACTTGGACTGAGTGATCAAAACTCCAGTGAAGCAAATTGACCTTATTGTGGATATAATAATTTCAAAGGTGAGTATTTAGTTTTGCTCTGAACTCAGTTTAGGTCAGATGACCTCTCTATAAGAACGGTAAACCCCTTAGATCTGGACCTTAACGTCGCAGATTCGAAACTCGGCATTATCATTTTGTCTCCTATTAAATGTATTTTATATTTAAAATTTGAAAATTTTCTAATCCTAGTAAGATGTTTCTCTCAATATAACCCTAGAAAGAGGATTACCATTCATAATTGACACATTGCTTGAAAAAGCTTTGGCTATGTTTTCTGGCCAAGTCTGAATAGCCATGCACTATGGGGATGCCATAATGCAATTGAAACTCTTGTACGGTATCATATAAAAAGATAACAAATCATATCATTGAACTTCGATCATGTTCATAGAAAAAAAATATATATTTTACAATTCTTCTGAAATATAACTTTAACTATCCGGAATAAGAGTTAGATTTTAATTCCACTACTCGACTGAGTTCGTACTTTGCCCAAACCCTTTCACGTTAACCATTTCGCAGTATATGAAATCTTTGTGTGAAGAACCCGTTTGCTTAAATCTTCTCCTCTTGACTGGCTTTTGGATGTGTTGAGGGTTATTCATCAAATTATCGCTAATTAATCTTTATTGTGCTAAATGACGTGGGTGGATATTGCTCAGTCGTTAACGAACACGTGCGTGGGTATCTACCCTTATTTCATAAAAGGTTGACTGTTCTTATATTTGCTATCGCGAGGAATTCCACAAATTCACGGGAATGTGCGAAAGACTCTTTAGTCTGTGTTATGAATTCTTTCAAACGTTTGCGCCTTTTGTAGAGTATGCAAATTGTGCTTTTAAAATGCAAACTACTATGTATTCAAATTTAATTTCTAACCAAATTTATTTTTAAGGGGGATTTTATTTTTTTAAATGTGAATTCCGCACAAGATAACAACTGCCCGGAACCATTGGTACTATGGCATTCCCAATTGAGGTATGTTTTGAAGCTGAAGGGAGTGGGGAGAGGAAGGAGATGGGAAAAAGGGAGGTTGGGAAGTACCCGTAAGCACGGCTAAATCCATTTCAAGTAACGTTTCGATTTTTAATGGTGGTCTTTTACCAGGGTGATTCTGAGAGTATCTACCACTCTGGAACATGCCGCAAATATACTCACTGTGCAAATAAAGTTATAAGTATTCGTAAAAAACATTTACTTTGTGGCTTGCCATATTTATAAATAGAACACATACACTTTGTTTATAACCACTTTATTATTTAATATTATGTCTACCGGTTTCGGAAGTACCCTTCCATCATCAGGACAATATTAAAATTAACCTTTAGATAATAACTTCATCTCTTATGGCAGAAACACATGTGGAGATAAATTCTGCACACGATCAAAAAATGTATGTTTTGGAGTATCTGGAGAATGTATAAATTATTATCTAAAGGTTAATTTTAATATTGTCCTGATGATGAAAGGGTACTTCCGAAACCGGTAGACATAATATTAAATAATAAAGTGGTTATAAACAAAGTGTATGTGTTCTATTTATAAAGTTAAAAGTATTTACAACTTTATTTTAATTACATGTGTATTAACACATTCAATTAAAAAAATATTATTATTAGGGATTTTTACCCGGAACCTCCGGAGACGGTAATTTTAACCGCTTGGCCACGGAGGTCGCCGAGTATCAGTATTTTTGCTTTTTGAAATAAAAAAAGAGACATGTATTCATTCTATGTGTTCTTGTAAGTACTACTTATTTTTTGTTATATTCTTGAATATACCAAGGTCGATTAAATACGTTGTTTTTTCGTGAGGATGTAATTGTTTAGGTTCTTACTTGAATTAAGTTTCCGAAAGCTTCCCTTATTTTTGAGTCGCGTATTTTTATTTCGCGTTCACCCTTATTTAATTAAGAGACGTGTCGGGGCTTCTCAAAAAAAACTCTCAACAGCCCTCGGGGCAAATGAATCTTTATTCTATTTTGAAATGGATTTAATTTCATTGAAACTGCGTCGGCGTTTTTTTATTAATTTATGGCTTGATCAAGTTAGCCATCAAGATGACATGTTTATGGGAAATTTGCGCCTCCTGTGCGGCAATTTTTTTTCTTTCGGTATTTACGTTTTAAAAATATTCTGGTATCATTAAAATATAATTATATATACGATAGGATGGAACCTTATACGACGCTCAACCGATGTACTTGTTCAACTTGGGTTTTGCTTTGATTACGAACCTTCTTGTTAAGAATCTTGAATCTAAACTAGAAATATGTTTGTTTGAAGTAGCAAAACACTTAACGGTTGTTTGTTGGCATTCGGTGTATTTTGGTAGAATACAGTAAGCTTTGAATAGAGATACAACCTTTCTTATGCCATTCCCAGACTTGATATTTTTTATTACCAAATAACGGACTTTGTTTTTTCACTCCATTAGCTTTAAAAAATAATTAATGACGACAAAAAATAAAACGTAGATAATACACAATTCTTTGATCTCTCGGCGTTTTTCGTTATTATATCTGTTTATAATATCAATTGAATAAATACTTCCATTTGATAATATTTTTACAATTGTTATTTCTAACATCTTTGCACTCTGTAGTAGAATCCCACGGCGACAACAAGTATACTCCGCGCTGTCTGAATTTTCACTTCAAATAACGAAAAATGCCACCAAAAACCTAGGTTATGAATCAAAACGGAGGATGCCGACTCATTTCAAACTTTGCAATCTACTAAGAAAGCTGTAGAAACAGATAGTTTAACCAAATATCTTCAAATACGCAAAACGATGACATCGTATGTACTTCTGAAGTCATTTGTAACTTTCAACATGTGTGTGAATTCTGTCACTTTTGTATTTATAATGTTTCACGCGCCTCAAATACGTTTAGATTTTCATATTATTAAAATGATTTGTTTTAAGAATGCTGTCGGGATTTTACGTGCAATTTATATTTATATTATAGCGTATTTGTTTATACATGTTGTTATGTTGGTATACATATGTTAGCATTATCAGCCATTTTGGATTAGTGGTTTGTTTTTGACAACTGGAAAAGTTAGTCACGTTTTTGTGTGTTTTTCGATTTTTTACTTTTGAAAAAATGGATCAAACAATAAAATCCATGATTTGTTTTTCCACAACTCCAAGACGCTCATCGTCATTAACATCTTCTCGGCCTTCTGTAAAGCGCTTGTACCACTTATAAGTTCTAGTTTACTCGGTGTTTGAAAATCAAACCTAATCACTTACACGGTCTGCGAAAATCTTTGGTACAGCAGAAAATGTGATCATCTGCATTCTGCACATACGGAGAATCCAGAAGACATAATTTTTTTCTGACTACACCGTTTTTACCTTAGAAAAGGCTTTTTTGGCAACTCAAGTCAAGGTTAAGAAAATCTTAATTGTCAAGGTTAAGAAACTATTGGAGTCGGGTCTACGCTTCGACGCATTTTAAAAGAAAAGTAGCGACTGCATATTTAAAATTTATAGAAAATCCAACTTGTGAACACCAACACTTTGTATAACACAACAAAACTATTCACGCGACCGTGTATTTTGCAAGCGGATATATTATTAAAAACTAATGTGATTTTCAAATGGCAAGTAAATGTCAAAAAAATGTTAAAAAGATTCAGTAAACAAACCACCCCTTTTTACTAGGTTGAAATTTTACTGAATATCCCGGAATTGGCCATTGACAAATTACGACAAGTTTTACACTATTTTAATGTTAATTGAATTGTTAATTTTTTTTAGATGGATAAGCGATGGTAGCGCTATATAGTGACGGAAAAGTGAATATTTTTTGACAGTTTAGAAATCTCGTTGACCGTGGCATGTGCTCTTAAATAGTGAGCTCTGATATTATGATAAATACATTGATTTTACTCCAAGAATTTCTAGGTCGACACTACTTTTTTCAAACCGCAACGTTATTTACATGATGACATCCATTTAACTGTCAAACATAAAATAAGACGCCATATTGTTGTTTCTGTAGTTTTTTTCCATAAGAACAATATAATATTGACGTCTACTGATAGCACTGATAGCCGAGTATTAAAATATTCACGCTGTGAACAAGTTGTTTCTGACGAATTATTTATCTCGTTTTTTTTCTTTCTTGCAAGCGTCCTTTTTCATATAGGAATCCAAATCACAGGCGAAACCGGGTTATAAAACCAGTGATAGTAAAGTTAATTATTTCCACAAATTTCTCGGGTCTTATTACAAGTAGTTAAGTTCCGGATTTGTAGAACACGAAATAAAACGGATATACAAAAATACAGAAGTAAAGAGCACGCAGGAGATAAATTCCCAAATGGCAATTCCTTTATTTATATACCAATTAAAGACCTCTAATTTATTATCCTCGATAATAAACGATCTGCTCCTTGTGATTTTGCCCAAGAACATCAATCGTCCTGCGTTGTTTTGCGGGGGTGGTAAGGTCAAGCGGATATCAGGCGAATCGCAGCCTTGCTCTGAGATGACGATGATCATACGAAGGCTTTGCTGCGTACCGAAACCACCCCCGGGACGAGGCTCTGACGTTGGAAGCCTGTCGGGTGGAGTTTCTGACACGCGTAGGCTTCACCTAGGGAGCGAATAAAAAGAAACGTAAATTATATGGATAAACGTACTCTAAAAGGTTAGGCCTACCATATGTGTCACGGTAGAGATAAACACTGCATTTTTTTTTAGTAATCAGGGAACTTCAGATTTATGTTGTTTTTTATGCGTCCCAATAAATTAATGCCGCTGTATAAATATATTATTCTATCTATTGAAATTATACCTTCTTTGTTTATTTTATTACCGTAGCCGTTATTATGTGCATTTCTAATTGGCAGAGTGGTATGATCCTTGTATTGAAGTCCAGTGACATATAACTTAAAACTCGACGCAGCACACTTTATTTTATTGATTGATCATGACCGACTTATTTTTTATTTTTTAATGTATTTTTTCGTAGTCATAGATCATAAATTACGTCCAGCGTCGCTTTGATGATATAAAACTATTCAGAGTTTACTTTTAGCTTGAAATCACATTTTCTTTACTTTCCTTCATCTTTCGCCTCCCTTCTTTCCTTTCGCAAAACATTTACCAATTAGGGACTCCACAATTTCAAACTCCTACTGGCTCCGTAAAATGGCATTTTTTGTGGTAATCACAATTAAACACATGTTGTAAATATGTACCTACAATGTAGGAAGGTACTTTCCCTAAAGCCTGGATTTGACCATGACCTTCGGAAAGTAGAAATGTTTATGTCCTCAACGTTTCGCTTTCAATTGGGCATAGAACCTTCCCAATCACTTAACCATTTCAACACAGCGGTAACGAACTTCTACATTTTCTAACTACCCCATCAATTTTTAGTTAATGTTCCTACGTGACATTTCGTTTAGACCACTTTCCGCCGACGTTTGCTCGTCTAGAAACCTGTAAATCATAAATAATTTTCCAACAATACATTGCAAGAGGGTCGCCTTCGCATTTGACTAATGGTGTTTGCTTATATTGTCTGTATAATATCACCTCATTCATTTAGGGTTGCCTTTCTCTTTTGCATGTGAACTTACAAATTCACCTACATAGATCACAATAAATTGACAAACTTTTTGCAATTACTTTAAAGTTGAGTGTTGTACCTTCTTTGATTGGATGTATAATTCACCGAAGTTTTAAATGTCTGCCTTAAATTGTAATATCCATGAAATCATAGTTTGTACTCTGATTGACTCGTCTAATTTATAAAACAACAATCACTGTATTTTAATTTTGGATATCGACAAAAAGTTTATTTCTAGATCTTACCGCCCTTGAGGTGAAATATCACAAAAGTGCGATATACTCGTATAAGTTCACTGTTATTATTATTAGAGCTTCGCCCTTGAGGTGATTTTCCCACAAAAACGGCGCTATAAAATTTATCCATTTATTATTATTATTGGGTCAATATTATATATTGTTGCCAGTTGAACATAATAAGTATTAATCACTTGTTCGCTTTAAGAAGTTTATATTGTGGGCTAACATAATTTTATTCAAGTAAAGGAATATTTTACAACAAAATTTATTTAATTTGTCAATTTTCGTCTTCGTCGGGATGACATTACTAAAAACTACAGTTATAAATCATTAGAGTAATAAAATCTCAGGTAGTGTAATAGGTAAGGGTGTCTCATAGAAACAGAACAGTTATCCGGTAAAACGTTAATAATCGTATTATACGTTAAATTAAATTGGTTTTATTATTATTATTAAAACTTTAGTAAACGTTAAGTAAAGTACCTATCTATTTGATAATTTTGATTAATTTATTAACTATCGAAAATTAAATATTAACTTTGTATAAAACCACAGATTTTTTTTTATTTTTTATTACCAAACGGTTTCGCTTAACCTAAGCATCATCAGGGTACAAAATTAAACTAAACAAAAATACAAAGTGTGCGGTTGTATATACATACAAAGGGAGAACACAATATAAAATAAAAGAACAGTGAGAAAACAATAGAATAACATTTAAAATTATGACAAATTAACAAAGAGAAAGACACAGATAATATGAAATGAAAGAGGCAAAACGTCATTTGAGAAGGTGATTAAAGAAAAATGAGAATATTTGTTAGTTTACAGGAAACCTAATATTGGACTACTGTATGTCTCATACCTCCCTATATATAAGCGCACTTGAGGTGATATTTCACGAAAACGGCGCTATAAAAATCAGCCAATTATTATTATTATACAAAGTTATTTTGTTAATTTTCATTGAATATGTCATACCACAAAGTGATAGCTTTTTACAAAAATATAAAAATTATTAACTATCTTAGGCAAAATGTTGAACAACTTGTTGCGTTCAATGTTTTCACATGGGTCCTCTCGTTTCCGGATTTTTATTTCGTCCACTTTTTCGCTAATTATTTACTTATAATTCCACTAAAACAATATATTCAGCTATCGTAAATTTCCCATACGCCTAACTTCATCCTCATAAAATTCTGCACATTAGTACTTTACGAACATTGATATGAAGGGCTAACCCAGTTTTGTGTTATCTCCCGTGTAACATTTAGAAGCCATTCCATTCGCCGCCATTTGTTCTAACATTCTTAGCCCGGATTTAAACGAGCTTCGTACGGTTTTAAAACCCATTTTTATTTAGCGAACTGTGAAAATGCAATTTATGAGATCCAATCTACTTGCAAAAAATGTAACGAAAATAGATTCCACAGCAAGAATCTGGTTGGCAGTGAATATTTTATGAAAAAAGCATTTTCATTTCATTCCTTATTTGAACGTTTATCAATTTTTGTATCGTAAAGTGAAGATATCAAAAGGGTAATATCTTCTCTGATTGTCAAAGAAATCTGGCCGGATCACAGAAATTCGTTTTTGTCTAGACGGGTTATATTTTATTTGTTAAAAATCGCATAAAATCTTTTTCTTCATATAGACTACATATCCAGTTGTAATTCAGAATTTATATCATGGCCTGTTCAAAAGAAAAGGTGAATTTTGAATTTTCGCGGGCTGTGTACATTCGATTATCGATTTTTGTTTTTTGTTATGTTGGTACACATATATTTATCACATGTAAGCATTATTAGCCATTTTGGATAAGTGGTTTGTTTTTGACAACTGGAAAGGTTAGTCACGTTTTTGTGTGTTTTTCGATTTTTTACTTTTTGAAAAAATGGATCAAAGAATATGTATTAAATTTTGTGTTAAAAATTAAATAAAGTGCTCCAACGCACATAAAATGTTGACTGTGGCATTCGGCGAGTCTACTTTGTCTCAAAAAAGTGTTTATAAGTGGTATAAGCGCTTTACAGAAGGCCGAGAAGATGTTAATGACGATGAGCGTCCTGGAGTTGTGGAAAAACAAATCATGGTTTTATTCTTTGATCCATTTTTTTTCAAAAGTTTAAAATTCGAAGAACACACAAAAACGTGACTAACCTTTCCAGTTGTCAAAAACAAACCACTAATCTAAAATGGCTGATAATGCCAACATATGATAAACATATGTGTACCAACATGACAAAAAAAATGATAATCGAAAGTACACAGCCCGCGAAAATTCAAACATTCACATTTTATTTTGAACAGGCCATGTATGTGCAATGTGCTTAGTTAATGCAATGGTTTTATATTTGTGAAAGAGGATTGGACTTTTTAACCATTTTTTTTAATCCATTTTTATGCCATATTTAACTACGCCAATATGAAAAGATAACTAAAAGGAATATCTACCCAGTGCCGGATCCACCATACGTTCAAACTGTGCGAAAAACATAGGCGTCATCTCTGAAGGGGCACCGTGAAAAATAAAGATCTTATTTAAATTTACTTCTAAAATATTCTCTAAATCATTTCAAAATTTCCCCATGTCATTTAAAAATTACCCGCATCATGGGGTAATTATGTTTTTTATTGCGCTGGCAGCATCGCTGTGTATTGAACGCCTAGCGGAAATGTATGGGCGGTAGTTTTGTTAGGTAGTTGTGTCACGGAAGTTTTTACGAATTGCATAGTGGTTATTTGGACGCAAAGTCGGTTTTTCTATGGAATGTTATACGTTAATGTTATGAGAAGCAAAGTCTACAGCCAATCACCGTCCCCGTCATTTTAATACAAAGTTTAAAATGAACCGTTAGAGATGGTACATATTTTTGTCACGGCGACATTGTTCCGGTGACTTTGCGTTTATTTAGTTTTTCAGAATTCGTTTACAGTAATACTTTTATGAGTTCATTTTTCAATCATGTAATTTTTGAAGAATATAAAAAAAATATTAATGAAATCCCACTCCCCTGTTATCGACTTTTTTCTATAGCTATTAGTAACTGGTTCCAAAAGTAGTGACAGGAAATTTTAGATTTTACATCCCTAAAACGCAGCTATTCTGTTACGATAAAATCTGATGACATTTGACAGCTGTTAATTTCGAGACGTAATAATTTACCGCCGAGTTTTGTTTTTGTTGGAAATTACTTTCTACATCTCTAGTAAATAGTGCTTTGGCTAGTTCAGGATTATATGATTGGAATAATTTGTTACAAAAATTAAATTCGCATAGTAATTTGGAAATGTTTGATTACTTGTGTCAAATAAAAAAGGATTGTGGAGTGGAGAGAGGTGGGGAGAAAGAGGGGGGGGATTCGGGGGCGCACTAGTACTTACTGCACAGGGCGCTAGATGTCGTGGAACTGGCCCTGTATCTACCCTTTATATTTGTGTTTATCGTCAAAAGTTAGTACGTCTGCCAAAGGCTTTTAAATCTATATAAATTACATGCTTTCAAGAACCTTATACTAAATTTTATTTAAAAAAACAATTCCCTCTAAATAACGTCGATAACTACGAAAACACTTAAATTCGTATTTAGTACATCAATTACATACTTACTGGATGCTAAATAATGTAAATTTCGTATTGGAATTCCGTAACCAATCAATCGCATAGTAAGCCAAATCGCTCCTCCTTCATCAGTACCGTTTCACATTTAGATGAAGAAAACCAACAAATTCAGTCTGTCACAATATTTAGTCTCCCCCGCTCCGATCCCCGCCTCGTCTCTAAATCAAACAAATCTGTTATTTTTCACTCAATAAAAAACTGTAGTTCGGGGGCTAAGGACGTTCAGATCAAACAACCCCTCGTACAAAGGTCTCAGATCAGTGATATGAGGTCGCACCCACCTGTCTTGCCGCTACCTGAACGCCACATCTCATCCATCTACAGCAAGTATTTCACTCCATCTCGTGAGAGTTTTCTCGGCGCTGTTTTTTTTCGTTCTCTTGCACAAGTCGACGCCTTTTGTATGGATGGAATGGGGACAGACGGACTTTTGTTTAGTAGAATACATAAGCTTTTCACGCTTTTTGCAGTAGGTCAAACATGTGGAACATGCCCTAGTGTTTCAACTATTGCAGTGTTTTATGTCAGTTTGTCAAAGCGAATATTTCATTTCTCCGCTACCTCCGCTTTGACGCGGTGTTCTTTTTATAGCTAAACTTGAATTATTCATAAACTTCGGCGCTGCGACAGCTATTCACTTACTTTTGAGGACAGTTTTTACCAAAAACTAGAACACGTCAATATGTAAAAAGAAATTGACTTTTCGGATTATAAATCTGCTGTTTAGAGGCCATCTTCTGTATTCCTCCCTTTGCTACCTTTGTATGACTTTTTGTTTGTTTTTATTATTATTAAAAAATATATCATCATTATTATACATCTTAATTTGGTCAATAGATAATCGTACCGTAACGATTATTTTAAATTACTGCTATTAACTTATTAGTTGGCAGGTAAAATACAGTGAAAAGAAATTATTTATAGTATGAGTGTTATTATATTGTATGTACAAGTAGTTTCCACCCGCCTTCGTCTAAAAACGATAAATTCGTAAAGTAATTTTTTAAACTATAAAGTATTTTCCTTAAAACATTTTAAATAAAATGTAATGGTGAAAAATATTATTTTTGCATACCTACATTTACTAAAAATGCACACAAACCTGCTGACCGGAATTCATTCTCTACAGCTTTGTAAATAACACAATGTTAGGATAGGCCGTTACATGTTCATCTATCCTTGAAACCACGTGGCAAGTGCCATTTCGTTAATTAAAAACATCGAGATCTCATTTCGTGCCTACCTATTACCCTCTTATCTCCTATTTGCTATAGGCTATGGGTTCCACCTTATATCGGTCACCCTTCCATTCGCATCAGGGCTGTTCTAACTATCTATTCGATTCAATTAAAGTTTTTTTTTCACGAAATAAATCAAATTGTTTTCATTTTTTAAACATTTTGTTTGAAATCTTTTTTTCTTATTGAACAATAGTATAATATAGCAGTAGAGTTCAAAACTATTTTTCCTCATGGGGGATTTGACGTTACGAACTAAAAATATTTTCGTTGACCTAAATATTTCAGACAGGTGCTCTGCAATTTTCATTGCCCAGATATAACGGTTCAAGAGCTATTTCTGTTTCATTTTTTTTTCTGATTTCTGGATAGGTTTATACTCAATAATAAATTGTGATATTCTTTATTTACCTATTTGCCTTTCTTTACTGTACTCGTATATTAAATATAAATCAAAGCGGTATTTGTACCTTCCATTGCATTCCTTTAAACGTTCGAACAATACCTTACCTCGTTCAATTGTGTAAGTTCTCTCAAAGCTAGTGTAGATACTCGTTCTAAATCAATAGTGTTCCCGAACAATGCAATCTGAGATAAACATGATCA
This sequence comes from Drusus annulatus, assembly GCA_022651775.1. Classification (NCBI taxonomy): domain Eukaryota; kingdom Metazoa; phylum Arthropoda; class Insecta; order Trichoptera; family Limnephilidae; genus Drusus; species Drusus annulatus. The sequence goes on along the minus strand of JAGWCC010000362.1, from coordinate 160,416 downwards.
TTCATTCATAACTCCATAGAATTGTGCCCTTAGAGTAATGGTGCCCTCGGCGCGGGGGGCGGAGGGGCGGCGAGGCGGCCCTCGCTGACTCCCTTTAAAAGGTCGAGTCTGTGCGGACATTGATTGATGGCCGGAGTTCATTGGATACGAGCTACTCCAGCGAACCACAATTCTTACGGAACTCGAACTGGCGGTTTTCCCCCATTCACGAAAACTTTTCAATCAGATTATCGACAATCTGTTGGCAAATTGGTGATTAATGCACACGTCTTGTCGCCGCCCAACTAGTTAAATACAATAATGAAGCCAGTGTCAACTTTTCCGGTCGGCTTACTCCCGCGAAGTGATGCCAGAATTTCACGTCACTTTTATTTAAATTACTAAAGGAGTGATTAATTACGGGTCCTCGTATTTCTGAATGAAAACATTTTTCAAGGCTTTCTATTTCGGTATAAGGCTGACATTTTAATTAAACTTTAATTTGACCTAGCTAGGTGTATTCTGTTTTCGAAAAGCTTTTGTACTAAATATATAGAGTCTTCCAAATTTATATTCCCGGAAAAGTTTCTAAATTTATGCTCGTTAGTTTGATTTATCAATGTTTAATATACATTAGTAATGTTCAAGCCTGCCGTAATATTGTTTTATGAAGAAAATATTCGGGAGTTTCCGCAGAATTCCCGTCGTAAATTACACATTTAATTGCAGTTATGTAGAAAGTTTGCATAAAATGACAAAGCGTACAAATTTAATGCTAAGAAATTTTGACATTTCTTTCACCTTTCCAATGAATAAATAAGCACTCGTGGGTTTAAGGGACCACCTGTGCCTTTATAATAAACTTCCTCGTTTACTCTCGACCTACTTAATACTTTGAAATCTCTTCTCCGTATTTACTTATTCTTACTAAGCGAACAGAGTTACTTTTACGTCGCTCAAAAAAATCACAAGCTCTGAAAAGTTATCCCTGAACGTTTCGATTGGTGATTTTGACTTTTTTACGACCCCTGTCAATCGTGTAAAACTAGAAAAGCTCCGACAGTTAATTTGAATGTAAAATTCGCTCCGCCAACAGCCTGTGAACTTGCGAGGAGTTCGAGCCTATATAAGATTATTTTGATCTGAAAAGATACATATTTACAGTGTTTGAAGGTGAGTAAAGATATTTTGAAATGGTTTTGCTTTTTGACTATAGGGAGTTATTTTGTGTGATTATATTTTATGCAATAATATTTCGCCTCAGATAGGCACTTTATTTAATGATTTGTAGTATATCATAAAAATGTTGGGCCTCGCTCGTATCAGTTTCATTTCCAATTTGAAATCGAAAGATATCGGTCATAAAAAGCCTCGGTAGAGTAAACTACCCGCTGTTTATTTTTGTCCGCCGAAGTTTAGCGTACATTTCTTGAAACTGTGCACATAACTCATTTGTGCAAAGCATTTCTCATTTTTTAAATTTATATCTAAAGGTTTTATTCGCCTACAACACGGATTTCCCCTTAATTTTTTCACGCATATCTGCTGTATTATTCGAATTTCTAACCGCAGCATCACGTGTGTACAACGTCCTACTTTTTAGGGGCAAAACACCCTTCGCACGATCCTTGAATAATAAAATTATTAAAATTGTGGCCTCTTTCATTCAAGAACGCATTTAATTTACACAAAACATATTTCCCATTAGCGGCAGCGAAACTCTATTTTAAAATGCTACATTTTTAATAACCTGAAAATGACTTAAAATGTTTCCCGAGCACCTTTTATCCGCTACCTTTCACTGACGCTAATGAACCTGTATTATGTATTTTTCTTTAGCATCTCTTCTATCTAACAACTTGCTTTGCATCGAATACGGAGAAGTTGTAACTAGTCATGTAAAGGAGTAACCTGCTTCTGATTCGTTTATTTAGTTTAGTTTTACCTTAATATATCTTGAGGCGGTACGTCCCACTGTGAATCTTATATAATGTGGAATTTTCATTCTGAAACCTAATAATGTTGTTTATGTGAGCAACCGAAAAACACAGGAATAAGCATTCCACACTTTACCGCTGCTTTTTCATTTGAGATTACCTTTCTCACCCGGAACAAACGTGTTCAATATGCTGTATTTTTTTTAGAGCTCTCCGCAGTAAACTTGCGTGAAATTTCATTCACTGCGGTACTTTTATTTTCGATACAAAATCCCCACATATCCACAAAGCGTGTTAAAATAGCGAGTTATTTTAATACAAAGTCGGTATTTTTTTCATTTCAAATGGCTTGATATTTTTAACGTGTGGGTATTGAGATAAGTGGTATGAAATTACTTTATGCACGATCGACACTTCAACCCTTTATGGAAGTGTGGGACTTAGAAATCTTAACGGCACATCAAAAGACAATGGCAGCATTAAACGTTCTTACTGTATTCATATAGATATCTTGTCACAAAGTCTTATTTTGAAATGCCTCGTCCACATTGGTATGTATTACCGCAATGTTTTGGGGGCTTAAACAGTTTTTACCGTAAACGCCAAAAGGGTACCTTTTCATTTGATAGACCGTAAAAACACGGTTTAGTGAGGGTTAATGTATTTTGCGACATCGTTAAAAATCGCTTCCTTTTATCACAAACATGTCAGATATCCAGGATCCAGTGTAGTGTAATACACACGATTACACTACATATACATTTGCCCGGAGAACATAATAGTAGAGGAGAAATGTGGGAGACAGGGCTTTTGCTTTTACGAGGATCACGCAGCTTAGTTTATCCCCCAAGTTTCGGTGAAAACGAAGCCACGGTAAACACCCTGTTAGTAAACATCTTAGTTTGGACGACTGTCCACGTATTCCATAAAAGTAGGATCAGTTCTATAAATAGTTCTAAATTCCGAGGATTTTCTCGTTACGCCGCAATCAATCTTGTTTCTCCCTGTTTTCGCGTTGAAATCGAAATGGAGAAATCCCTGCAAACATTCTGCGTTTGCTAACAGGGTGTAAAAAACGGTCCATATATATTATAAACACTGCGTCATTAAAATGTACGCAGGTTTTTATCACGTACTACCGCCTTCTGTTGCGAAATTTGCTACAAATTAGTTATTCGCCGTACAAAAAAGCTTCCGTAGTTGCGTCGGGTTGAATAATGGGAGTTTCCCGTGAAATAACACCCTTGTTCCTTTTTCGTTTTAAAATGTTGTTAGTCGTTTTTCAATAAAATGTAACAATATTAATAGTGGTAGATAATTTGAACTAAATATATTTATGTACTTACAATAGGTGTTTTGACGATTTTGATTTCGATATTGTTAGAACCAAAATGCTGCAACGTGTCAATTATTGAATTTATTGCTCGATTCTCATCGGGTACAGACTCGCCCCTTTTTAGAACAATGTATGCTACTTCGTATAAAAACTTGATGAAAATACTTTAGATATCTATTGTTCACTCAAATGAATATGACGAGATCGGAAATGAGAATCATCTTTTGATTTAGATCAAGTCTTACTTTGATGGGAAGAATATCATTATCTAAGCCTCTCTGGATCTCTATTATGTTCTGCCTGCTGAGAAATCGACGACGTTGAACACACTTTAACGAATTGCGTTAAATATGAACTAAAAGCAATAGCTGACTTCAAACCCAACAGACATTTTAAATGTAATCGTAAAGTCATGTACTTATTATTTGAAAATATTTTAATGGAAATGTATAATGCCTATCCCAGTTAATAAAGTTGGGTTGTGTGCAAAAAGTGCACCAACAGCTATATTTTATATTTGTATAATTATTAACTTTGTTTTGAAAGATTTATATTCAATACCCAATTACAGTGTGGCCATCACTTTTTCATGTTTTTTTAATTTTTTTTTTAAATTTTATTGTTATTGGACTTTAGACCAGCCTGAAGAACGAAAAACCAGTCCACTCTCAAATAAATAAGTTGAACCAAATTATCAAAGTTTTTTAATCAAAATATTACAATGGAATCCTACCATGGATTAACAGCTTCAGGAAGAGAAAGATTAATTAATTCTTTCCTCAAAATATTTAAATGTACGAAAATTGTTTAAAATTGTCTGAAATTTGGAACCGTTTGTAATAAAATAATTCTTCAGATTATCGTTAATTTGCGAACGCCTGCGTTTGTCATCTAACCATTTAAAATACCATGAAATATTCGTATTAGTACAAAGCGGTTCTAATATTTCACCCGCATGGAAATATCCCACAGCGAATGACGGTGTGACGCCTTCACCTACAACCTACAATGGAATCCTTTGCAAGAACATTTATCATCCCTTAATACCAAGCTCCACCTACGCGTACTTATCTGTACTCCTTATAGAATCTCAACCCCTTATCTGAAGTACGGCGGACCACACTACACTATTATCCGAGTCATTCATACGGATATTAGGGGGATTTGCGCCATGACGTTTGTAACCAACCCGCAGGTGTGAGAGATTGTAAACTCCACCGTACTTGGGAACTTTATTCTCAAATACATATCGTGTGTATAAATGTTTTTTGCTATTTACGTACTATTCGGAATCGTTTTGAAATGCTTAGGTTAGGTTGAATGGCTGTGATTTATGGTTAATAAATACCGTTACATTGAACATAATCTTTAACTTTTCACAATGTTTCCAAATAATACGTAATAAAAAAATAAGTTATATAAAATATGTTCAGTGCTTAGTTTTGTACATCTAGAAGTTATGTATAACTAATTACAAGAAAAGTACAACTTACATCTTTCAATTTATAGTTATACATTATATGACATGTCTACTTTGTATAATAATGATTACGCACGTACCTTAAGTTTTGCGTGGATATTCTAGAATTAGTACCATTTTCACTTGATCGACAACTTGTGGATCGTCTTGTATTCTAATAAGAATTTATGATTCAAAAACCTTTATAATACTAAAAATAATAAATGGATATCGTTTATAGCGCCGTTTTCGTGGAAAAAATCACATCAAGGGGGCCTTACAAAAAAATTTATCTAACCTATAACTTCTCACTTAAGCTTATAACTAACAACTTACAGTTAAGATTTATTACTAATGGCTTACAACTAATATTTTCAACTAGTGACTTACATCTAAGATTTCATTATTATTACTTTATTACCTCTTCATTATTGCTCCACATTTATATTACTGATAACTCATTTAACTCATATAAATGTATAACTCATTTATTTTTGATCGGACCGCTTTCATCTTGCAACAGGCATCTTCAGACTGGTAAAATTTAAAGTAAATCTCTGGCATATAGATTTTTTAGGTTTTTTAATCCACCAATAATTATCAGCTTCAAGTTGGAAATTATCTAGTATTCTGTACCTCGATGGTAGAGAAATTTTTGTATCCCCCTTGCAAAATATAAAATGAATAATATCCCTCTTTCTGTCTCGTGTGAAGACAAGATTTAAAATGGCCGGGTATTGTAGCGAGTAGTGATGTGTTTTTTATGTGCGACAGTAATGTGCGGCGTAACTTTCTACCCGACAGTCTATCAAGTCTAATGGCGGTGTCCTATAAGGCGGGGAGGGGTATTTTTTTAGATTTTACGCTATAGATATCAACAAGTGATACAGTTTAATGTATGTAATCATCTGATAAACGACTACGTTCTGTGGTTGCTGCGCCGTTACAGAAGTATGCAGTTATTTTCAGACCATTTATTGGGTCAGATCGAGGACTTTTAAACGCTAACTAACTAACCATCACGCCGTTTCTTCTCAGGAGTAGGCAGAGAGGACGGACCGTCATATAACTCTGTCTTGGCACACACTCCTTGCTTCATTCACATTCATACACCGTCTCATACATACTCTTCTGTTATTCTGACTCTTCACATTAACCGATTCAAGTATTTGATTCACTTGATCGGGCCATATCTTCCTCGGGCGTCGCTAACTTCTTCGTTCATTCGCTCTACATGACCAAACCATCTAAGCGTCCCTTTCTTGATCCTAATCGTTACGATTACATTAGCCTTGCATTTCCGCAGCATTCAGTCTACTTTCATCCTTCACTACCAGTTCCATGCCCTTATATGTTGGGGATTTTTTTAAAAGGATGCAACACCTTCTTATGCTGCCAGTTGCAATTTTGCTGCTTCTTTGCTTCCGTTAAAATGTCTACAGTGGCTCGATGAGTGCAATCCGAAGATTGTATAATTTATGTTAGAATTTACAAGTGGTGGCCCAAGTGGCAACTACAAAGCTTTTCTATGCAGCCCGTGTTACGACACAAAATGGCCTTTCGTCCTTTGACATCAGACACTTACATGATGTTAACGAATTTCAGCGCTGTTGTACCGTAACTGCCATTTTCCAGGCAGTAATAATAGATAATGAGAAAACCTTTCTGTTACATGGGAATAAAATAGTAAAAATATAGATCGTGAGTAGGCACTGAAGGATAGTTAGACACTAGTCAATGAATTCGATCAACATAGTATATTACAGCTTTTAACACAAAATCATCTGGGTTGTTATAGCTGTAGTTATTATCTGTATTTAAAAAATGAGATAATTTTATTAAATTTAAAATACTCGTTATTTAGTTCACATTTTTGTTTTATAAAAATATGAAATTGCTAACTTGTTTCGTCAAAAGGGTGACTTCTTCAGGCACTTTAAAAAATATTTTGCTTATTTTTTTGTTTGTTAAATATGTGTTTAAACCTCAGCACTCAAAAATGGCGCTAAACGTCACTTTGTAACATTCTAATACAAGCAATACGAGCAATAATATGAGCAGTTTATTTGTAATTTTATATGGATAGATACCAGAGAATATTTTTTAGTGTAATCTTTTAAATTCTATGATAAACATACTAAAATGTCAGGAATATGTGCAGTTTGAAAACCAGCAAAGGCGTTTTGAACGTTTTATCTAAAATTTCAGTATGCATTTCATAAAGAATTTACAAGATTGCAATTTAAAGCATTGTATTCACTGAAAACTTTAGACATTTTCTTAACTACCCGTATGGGACTAATAAATAAACCATTAATTTGGAGTATTACTAGTATTAGAAGGCCAAAAAGTAAATTTTTATTGCAGATCCTTGATACATTCTTAAATGTAATTTTCAAAGTGACCTGAATATGTCACTAGTATTTTTTTTTTAATAAAAATAATAATCGTAAAGAAAACATCCTAAACACTTCAATATCGAGTGTGTTTAGGTGAAAGGCATTATTCCACATTTCTTTGCAAATAAATTTAGACCTTAGTGATAACAAAACGGTCATACTGTTATGCTTGAAACCTGATCATAATTTGATCAAATGCTGAAACGAGCCGTGAATCGGTTGTTAACGGAGGCGATTATTTGAAGTGGTAACGGTAAGAAATGCATAATGGCGCTAATCATCGCTTTGCGACAGTGTTAAATATGAAAGTGGTTCAAACCACTAGGCCTGTCCCGTATCTTGTCAATAAATCGCATAAAAGTATGTACTCAAAATGCCAACACTAAAATTGAATTACTTTGTAGAATGAATGTGGCTTACCCTTGACCCAGATGTTATAAATATTCTTGTTTTTGTTAGAAATTTAACCGTCTCAAGGTGCCTACAAAAAATAGCCATAATAAAAATAAACACATGGAAAAAAGTTGGTGTAATGTTTTTATTTTTTAAATTTTATCCTGTTACTCTCTGAGGTGTACTTACGAGTAATTGTACCGTGACAGTTTGACAATGGCCTTAAACGCCGAAACAGCTGTAACTAAAAACAAAAATAAAAAATAAAAAACTTAAAATAGCAGAACTCAATAATAATAATATTAAATTTAATTCAATTGTATTATAAAAAAATTAAAATGGAGTTCTACAAATTGAACACAAAAACTATAAGTAAATGTACCGTGACCTTCAATTGTAAGGTTTTACTTATATTTTTCATACAAGAATCACTTTGATGGTAGCTTTTCCTTCTTTACCGAAATATTGCTACAAATTCGATTATATTCAAATTATTTAGTATTTACTTGAACGTACAGTTTAACACTTCAATTTGCAGTCGGCGGCGTCACTGGCATAGATTTTGTGATTACAAAAAATACAGGCATTTATGTTTAACACTCGTATATAGTTTTAGCTGTATATGCAAGCACGAATTTTTAAACCCGTCAATGTACGTAATAATAATATTTCTTGCTCCCAATTTTCAATATCTTTTTTGATCGATATTTAAATCTTTTATATGCATTTGTCACCATTAGGTGACATTAGGTATTCTATTAGATGGTGCAACTTCCGTCGTACCTTGCTGACTGTAATTTCGTACTAACTCACTTGTATTTTTTTTAAAAAAGTATTTTTTTCAATCATGCTATCTTCTCAGATTATGTTTTTGTGTATTTTTTCAAATTGCATATTAATGGCTTAAGTGATTTTTTCTGGAATAACTACTTATATTCGGAGGATTGGTGTTTTTCTCTTTCATGTTACTTTATAAAAAGTTTGATTAAGAAATGTGAAAGTTTTTTTTATAATTTTTTTGTGTTTTGTGTCACATTTCATTCCAAATAAAAATAAAATTGCATGAAGTTTTCCTGTAAATACAAACAGTATACACTATGAAAATAAAATTCAGCCGTACTGACGTAAGAAAACTTCAAATATTTATTACTCGACTTGTACCGAACTTAACGCAATGCAAAATATCTCTGTGGATTAATTATTTTATTGACAAGCAATATCGAAATACGCGAACAACAAGGCTTTAAAGGATTAAAACAAACCCTGACAAGATAATGATGAATTCCCGGGTCCTATAGGACCCCCCGGCACACTAGAGGTTAATAGAAAATAAAATGTCTAATTGGGTCTTGGGTTACAATAAAATTCCTCCACTAATAAACGATTTCTTAAATAAGCATATTTCTCGTCCATCCCAAACCACCGATCATCAGTCTATTGCATGACACATCTCCAGGGATTGTTTCATAATATGACTTTAAGGCAAGGTGTGAAGTCATTAAGCTTATTCACGAGCAATCTGCTCTGATTCAAATAACAATATGCCAACTTCAATATCGTACGTAAATTTCCAGTATAGTGAGCTTTTACTTAATTTAAGCTCGAAACCAGGACGTGCTACTGGTTATGTTTGCTTTCGCCCATTTGTTTTCAATGAGCCGTCTACCGGTGATGAATATCTCTTCGGTAGACCAAAGCGCCATTGTGAGAAGAATGGCTTTAACGTGTCTGAGAACTTGTAACTAATATCGATGAAACTTTCAAATTGAATTTATATCGTCGGCCTTCGTAGCGCTATGGTTTGAGTATTTGTATTTTGAGTCCGATGGTGGCGAATTTAATTACCGCAATGGCGCACAAATACTACCGACCGCCTCCATAATAATAATAGCATTCATTTTTATATAGCACAAATTTGTGATATTTCAACTTAAGTGAGCTTTGTTCTAATAGCTCAAACTATTATATACATCTACTAGATAATCTATTCTGGGGTTATCTTCTAACATAAAATTATTCCCACATCACCGGTGCTCATATTTTCCATAAAAATGGTCATGGCAACAAATTACGTAATTTAGAAGCACTCGAAATAAAGAAAGCCATTAAAATTAACAGTCACATTCTTAATAATCTGTTGTATTTGTTCAGTAGTCCGATATCAGGTATATCTCCCGTAAGCTCATAAAAAATCTCATTATTCTTTTATCACGTTGTCAGTTGACGTTGCACCTCTTTTATTTCATATTATCTGTCTCTTTCTCTCTGTTCCTTTGTTTTAATTTAAATGTTGTTCTTTTGTTTTCTTATTGTTTTCCTATTTTATATTGTATTCTCCTACTGTATGTATGAGAATATGTAACCACACACTTTATTTTTTTTAGTTTAGTGTAATTTTGTACTCTACTTATGCTTAGGCTAAGCGAAACTGGTCGGTCATAAAAATGAAAATAAAATCTGTAGTCTTATGCAAAGTTATTAATGCATAAAGTGATTGCTTTCTACGAAAATATAAATAACCTAACTTACAGCTATGTTACTTATGTTAATCATACCGTGCGACATACATTAAAGATTTGACTTTGAGTTCGTAAATTGCGTGTTCGATTCTCGCATATTATAATATTTATTTTATATTTAACTAGATAATGCCAGTGCCTACTGAGTGTTGCAATGTTGACGGCTCTAAAACATAAAATATACTATTTGAGTTAATTTTTATCGAGGTCATGAATAAGATCAAATGAAAGATATTGCCAAAGTCCAAATTTGTAATTTCTTGCGTGCCACTTAAAATACACCGCTGATCGTCGGCGATATTATTATTGCCAGTATTCGGTCGATCTGTATTATTTCCATATAAAATTGAGACCAGTTCCCTAATACCCCGACGCGTCAAGCCGGAGCGTAGCGTATAGCTACGCGGACCGCGTTCGGCTGACGCGTGTAAGCCCGACACGTCGCAACGTGGGATGGAATACGCCGGACTGGGCTTATCTTCCGTGTTTTTTTATTTATTTAATTTTCGAATTGAATTTCTTCTACGCCGAACGATTTATCATGAAAGTATAAATAGGAAATATTTATGGGACGCTTGGGAAAAGTTTGTATTGACGTTATAAAAAAAAGATGAGCGTCGGAAGACATTGTGGAAATATTTAACGAAACGTGAGAATTTTTCCAAATTGAAAAAAAATATTTTATCTAAATTTTTTTAATTCCGCAGAAGAGCCTGTGGAACTATGACATCCACTATTAGTGTATGTTTTGAGGCTGATTATCCTCGTAGCTGACTATTCAGATCTAGTCACTAAACACGGTGTAAGACATTTTAAACAACGTTTAGATTCTGAATGTCGGTCTTTCGCCAGGGAGATACTGGTAGTGTCTACCACTCTGGAACGTGCCGAAAACATTGTATATATTATTTTATATTGATTATGTGTGAAGTAACACATTAATTAAATTAATTTTGTTTTCGTAAAAAAACATTAACTTTGTGGCTTGCCATATTTATAAATAAAACAGATAAACTTTGTTTAAAACCACTTTATTTTCAATATTTTTCATAATCCCTTCAATTAATCCTTCTTCTTCCCACTCCAACACCTAAATATGTATATACAAATACCTAAATAATCTGTATGTTAGTTTAATTTTAATATTGTCCTGAAAATGGAAGGGTGCTTATGAAAGAAGAGAATTTTTCCATTTAAACAAAAGTTTTGTCAATTTCTTTTGTTGAATTTATTTCGTATTGTATAATTATTTTTTTGGCTTAGAAGAACGACGTTCTGTCCCAACCCCTCTCAAAGGAACTGATTCTACACCGTCGTAGCGTGCTTGTAAAATGAACTACGTAAAACCCTTCGCTGATGAACCGAGGCGTATTTAAGTCGCGTGTATCGCTTTACTTGAAGGTATTTTATGATATAATCACTATCGCACCGTGTTTCTCAAAGTTCATTTTCAGTGTTCTTACATTGTTCGTAAAGTCATTTACGAACACGTCAATCTTAAAAGTGCTTATTTATTAACTAGTTGTTTTACACGCTGGTGTAAGGAACCTTGGTTAAAACATAACGGTGTGAAGTGTGAAACAGTTGATTTTCATAGAACACGACACGGAAGGTTGACAGATATACAGCCTTCTCAGGCGACATGGAGCCGTATGCCGAGGCTAATAACGCAGTTCCCGCCGAGTTGTTCATTCCCATGCGCTCCTGGGGGATATATTACTTAGCTCACCAGTTAATATGTTAAAAGGGTTATGTATCAGTGCTCCAGTTGAGAGAACTAGATGTAATTAAAAAACAGAGGCGAAGTTTTACATGAAAAAAATTAAGGACTATTTTGGAATTTTTTTTTTTTCTATGTGAAATAAGTTGCATTTCTAAAGTAAAAAAAACATGGTGTCCACAATCATTTTACAAAATCGTTACTAAGAGGTCGTTTGTGATTCCCTGGAAACACCGAAAGGTTTTTTGCCTTAGCTTATCTAGATTTTCTGGAACTGGAAGCTTGCGTTTAGTATTTTTGTAACCATTTTTTTTTGTTTCGGAAGAAAAATCTGCCTTTAAAAAGAAATAACAACTTACAGATTTTAATTAGTGTTTAAAATTATTGTGTTTCCTTTACAAACTTTTATTCAGGAAATTTGGCAAACAGTCGCACTGCACCCCTCTCTTTTCTGTTTTTGACTGCTTGTATTTTTATTGTTTTCATATATATTACACGTATTTTTTAAATTTTATTTCAGCTATAATAATATCACCTTGGTGATTTCCTTTAATTTACTTGGCCTTTCGAAATTCAATAATAATAATAATGAAAATATATTTTGCCGGTTAATTTATGTTTTAAAAGCATTTTTCACATCATTGTCAAATATTAACACCTATTACTCCCTTCTTCTTTTCAATGCTATCCTCAGAGATAACCACTAGATATCTGCTCAATCTGCTGCTTACATATTTTAAAACATCAACATATTTAGGCATCAGCGTGTTTTCGTGACAACCTAAGAACGCCCCCTCGTCATGACAATCTTGTAAACACCATCTCGGTTACAAGCTTAGATGTAAATTATACAAGAGTGGTTTGACAGGAGTAAATCTGACTATGCGTTATAGTCAGAAACATTTGCGTTTTCAACTACCACGACTTCATTTGCTTGGCGAACCATTTTCATTATCTTTTATTAAACTTATTTAAGCTTAAAGCCAACTATCTTAGAAAATTCTTCATGAATAATGATAAAACCCTCAATAATCATTTACAATTAAAATGTAGCCATGATGGGTCCATAAAGAAAAAGTATGGACTTAACCATCTTTCTAGTAATAATAATAATAATTTTCTAATTTCTGTAGCATCGTTTCGTGAAAGAATATCACCTCAAGGGCGCTTAAGCCTTCTTACTGTCCTTCTCCCTCTCATACTTATTTCTGTTTCTATAATTGCTTTTCTCTCTTTCACCCGAATTTTTATGTTTACTTCTTTATAACATATATTTTTAATTAAAAAAAATACTTAACTTATTGTTGGTAAGTACCTACTTAACTATAATAGATTGAAATATACCCTTACAAAATTATTAAAATCAATTTACAAATTAATACAATTAAAATGTTTAAAGGTTTATGATACTAGTATAAAGACATATTTCTTGCGTAGGTTCTCTCTTGGAATATTTGAATGGTTTCTACTTTAAAGCTGTTCTAAATAAGGTCAAACAGTTGGTTTTGACAGGTGGAAAATATAAAACAAACTTTAATTTGATTGTGGTGAGTGTTTGGTTGAAGGCTGGAGTTACCAACGGTAAAATATTTTTTTAAACTTCTTAGAAAAACAAAAACATGGAGAGAATAAATAGAAACATATTTTTAACTATAAAACACAAATCTTTGAAGCGGAAAAACTCTTGATTCGTGAACTCTGACATCATGAAATTTACATAGTTTTTTTTCAGTTTGCTATTTTTTTGGGGTAAACGCAATCGTTTTGAACTCGCATTGATTTGAACTCTGGCGTCATGAAATGTGCTTAATTTTTTCTGTCTGGAATTACTTGGTCTGTTAGTAACCGTTTTTAGATCGCAACGTATTTCCACCATGAGCTGTGTTGCTTTAAAATATCCGATTGACTCAATTCTTTTAAGTACGGCCAAGTAACACTAGTAACCACTAGTTTTTTTCAATAAAAAAATAATTACCGTAAAGTATGTGCCAGGTTTGTGAACTCTCGGTTGTTCAATTTTTCTGAAATTTCTTCTTTTCGGAGTGTTCATCTTATTTATCTTCTTTCAATGGTTTCCAGACATCCATTATATCAGTCATCTGTCAAACTTGAATATCATTAGGGAAACTCATCAGACGATGCGACGTGACTATACCGTATGAGGATGTCTCATCATCTTTCTAATGTTATTAAGGTGACGCCTTGTCAATTGTTAGACTATTATAATACATCATTATAAGTTTTACACTCGAACATTAGCTGAATGTAAGTGAAAAGTGCAAGGGTAATTCACCAATTGTCAATTTCCAATTTTATGTAAGTACATACATATAGCACTCGTATACCATATGTGCTCCTACTTCCTAAGTGAAATATGCGATTTGTATCGCTCTTGTGAGTGACTGTCTTTCAGAATCGAAACGATGCTTTAAAAGACTTACGCTATGTTTAGTAACCAAATCTGAATAGTCAGCTACTTTTCAACCCTCGTCTTCCTCCCCTTCTTTCAGTCTCACATTTCCCAAATGAAAATGCCATGGTTACCTGGCTCTCCAGTTCTTGGGCGTTATATAAATCAATAAAACAGAGCGAATGCTCAGTTTAGTCAAAATTAACTTACTCATTTACATTTTACCGTAACTTTTAGCGAAAATTTTCGCGCAATTCTTATTAAAACAAAAGATTACAGTAAATCTTTTAATTAGTCAAATTTCCTATACTTCGGTGGGATATCCTGCATTGCATTAAGCTATGCTTTTTCTCGCCTACCTTCGCCCTGGAAAAACATACCAAAAGAGGGAAGGAGGACGTTGCCCCTGCGAGCTTTAGTCCAAAAACAAGTAAACTTCGTATAACCAATTGCGAGTGAACTATAATAATGCATACAATATAATGCTGTTTGGGCTACCGCGTTACTGCAGTGCTTCAACGAAGTTTACATCCACGGCTTCGCTTCCCTCATGAGGCACCGGGTCGCTGGTCTTGAGGAAAGACTCAGAAGAACACAAACTTCGTCTTCCGAGCATCCTTTATCACGAGTAGTGTAAGGTTTAAAAATGTATATAAATTAATATGTTGGTGTCAAGTATACGAGTATATAGCCTTACATAACATTTCATTTAATATATTTAACAGTATTAAGGAAAGAGTTTTTAATGTGAGAGAGAAAAAACTAATTCACTAATTTGGTTTGGTGAAAACGTACTTTGTTATAATGGGTCCTCTTTTAGGATGAAGTATCGCCCACGATGTTATAAAGAACACCTCCCTGTCAATGGACATGCCGTAAAGCAGCTTGCAGAGCCCCTCTTCGTCGTGATTGGCTTGCTGCACATGTCGGAGAGTGATCCCGATGTTCTCGATGTCCCTGAAGGCACTGCTCGCAAATTCAAGCACTTGGGCGTATATTTTTTTAATGAGAACTCACATCTCTCTCTCTTTAGACTTCCAGGAAATGTTCGAGTTTCGATCCCCCGGATCGGACCCGTTAATAGTCCTCACTCACTCCGTGAGTCTCTGTAGGCGTTTTGTCGTACCGATGGGCTTCTGACCCGAATATGAGAAGGGGAAAAACATGAGAAAATATAATATTTTCACAAATACTCCTAAAATATCGTCTGAATATTATCTTAGTAATGAAATGTATTAACCACTCGAGGTTTGTGACAAAAAGCTTCCCAGAAATTCCTTCAAAATTGTTTGCATGGGTTCTTACATAGAATGGTGTAGGCTCTTATGTAGCGTTGGTCGTGGATACACAATTGGGTTATTCACGTGTAAGGGTGTCATTAATACACATTCCACAATATGGTAATCGTGATTTAACATCGCGGGTTGGCTGCCTTGTACGAGATGTGAATTTAGTATTTAAGACTTCCTCTCAATCTTATTAAAATAATATCATGACGTTGTATTTTACAATTTGGTGTATTCCCAAGGCGTTACTAACCATAGAGTAAAAAGTAATATTAATATTGAACTACTTAAATTATTATTATTATGCTCGTGTAAATATACATATTACGTTATTTGATTTTAAATTGTAACTGGAAATAATTTGTTATTTTGGCGAAAAATTACCACATTTATGGGGGCAAACTTCGTGTCCATAAATTTTCTTACTAGATTACTATTACCTAAGTATAAATCTGTTTGTATGTCTCTGCAAAATCACTCTTTCGTCATGAAATTCGCACGTTTTATTTTATTTTGAAGTTGAGGTCAATGCAACTATTTTCAGCCCGCACTCTCATTTCTATTATTGGTTATGAAGCTTTGTAATGTACATTTTCCGAACAAGCCGCTATTTAATTTGTTTATATTTTGGAGTTGTGAAAACATAAATAGATTTCGGAAAAGTGTATGAAATTAAAGTTTGTAAAATGCAAACATTATTTCTTAGAAATTTCTAATACATGTGTGTAGTAATAATTATATGCACACATTTTATGCAAAAGTTGGTATTTTTAAGTATTGTCAAAGTGGAATAACGAAATGCCGTATAAAAGTGCGTATTGTTGTATTATTCCCTAAGTAGGTCGGCGTAAAACCTTTGTTATTTCTTCTTCTGAAAATACTACGATCCCTCTCAGCTGTTGGTCATTATTTTTCCAGAAATGTAATGAACATTTACGGTTTTATAAATATCTGTTCTTAATTTAATACTTTCAGTATCCAAAGGCATTTTGGAAAAGGTGCGCTATAAATGTTAATTTTTATTGAACATCGGATTGAATGCATAATGTATATTTGAGCCTTTTTGGCCGTTAGTGTATATTTGAACCTCTTTGGGTTGTTAGTGCGAAGTCGAGCCTTTTTTTCGTCGTGCATATTACAGGTATTTTATTGTTCAAATATAAGCTATTGAAATTAGAGATATTTTTAGATATTGGCATCCTGATAACTTAAGTGTCACTGGAACAGATTCCTTACCCATAATTTTGCAAGCCACCCCCAAATTAACAATTTTTACAGAAATCTAAAAAATTCGAACCCAGTAGGGGCGAATGCAAAACTTCATACTGGTTTTAAACCAATGCTAGAATATTTTATTATATTGTGGGTTTAAGGTTTTTCTTTATAACAATGGAATCACCCCATGAACATGAAAAATGTAATAGAGCCTTAAATAATCCTAAAACCTATAACTAGACAGTTCTATTGAAAAGTAGTATAAGGTAACTACTATTCGAGACTTCTCGAAAATCCATCGTTTATTCACGACTATCATCACAATTCTTGTTAAAAGCCTCTAGATTAATTAATTACGAACAAAACTATATTACTTCTAATTAAAATAATTGTTCTTTTATCTACCTAGACTTGATATCAGTTTAATACCCTAGTTTTGGAATTGTGAATAACATTGTAATAATTTGATATAGAGGTTGTGGAGATGACAGTTCTGAAGGTTGGCCAGATAATTCAAAGAAAAAAATAAACTCCTGGAAAGTGGAAGGGTTCAGAGTTCTCGTCCTTGTCGGGCAAACAACTTATTTTAAACTCCTTCTTGTACTTGACTGTAGAATGATTTACTAGCTTCTGTGTTTCCTCTCACCTACAACGTGGGTCTTTTCAATACCCAGCACTCCTACTTTTCCTTAAAAAGACCTTTCACGCAGCATCCTCAAAGATGCTACTTGGGAAACCTCAGAGCTTCCTAGGTGAAGTTGAGCGGAACGTTTTGGCGGATTTTGAATAATCCGGATTATAACTCTCTTTGGAAATTGATTGGACCAAACGAAACCCTCGGGAACTATTACCAACTATTAAGTGATTAGCAGGACTGGACTAGCGATCATCTCAAATGGCTAACGAACCTTTCAATCCCTTAATCTATTCATGGAATATTGAATAATCGTTCCTGGAATCAGAAATTACATTCAGTTGATAAAATTATTTTATAAAAGCTTTTAGCGGTTGGAAGAATACAATTCAATGTTTTTTTGAAAAATTAGGTAGTTACCATCCAGACATTCATTGTAGACATTTCTGAGAAATAAGTTCTCAAACAATATCAGTTTATTTAATTATTAATTTATTATAATTATGTGTAGGTTTATGTAAGACAGCGTGTTCAAACGAGCTTCTGGCATCTGTCGTCCCTTCTTCATTTAATCCGGGCCTCTTAATAAAATCCTTCTTAAAACCCCTTCCCTGACCCGCCTCACAACGTTGCTCAGTGGGGTGATGATATCTCCTGTGAATGCGATTTTGTGAGGCGTTACATACATTAAATAATATATTAAAGAATACAATTACCTTGTACGTATGACCTTGACATTTTAAATTGGAACCGATGTATGTTAAGAAAATTATCAAATTATAAAAAGAATCTTTTTAAATCCAGACAAGCGATAAAGTATTTACCTATAATATATTATATTTACCAGGCGATTATTCTTATTCCATATTTGAAATTAAAGCAACTATTATTTTTTGATTCTGTAGAGACAAAATTTCTCAGTTTTCATCATGGCAAGTCAAGTTACATCCCGTGGTCGTTCTCGGGTAACAACTAGGTATTATTATAATGATTTATTTTTGGGTTATTATGGCATTTTAAGCTACTTCTTCCTTTAGCCAACGTAGCAGACAGCCTCGCAGTGTCCAGGGAAGATTCAATACTTTTGGCCGTGAAAATATCAAATCATCACTAGCTATTATGTACATAAAAAGGGTGGGTACATGGCACGTTTAATATTTAACGTGTAAAAAATAACGGTAGAAATACAAGTAAAGAAAAAAAGCTCTGCGAGTATTCACAAACATCTTATCTGTGAGAGGATTTTATTTCCAGAATCAAGTGGATTTTCTTGTAAAGTCTCTCTTCCCTGATCATATGTGTCGATATCCGGAGCCTTCTGTTCAGCAATGATATACCCCTTCCGCACACGTGTCAGCGTTCGATTCAATTTCATCATAAGCGACTGTCTATCCACTGATCGACGAAGGTTTCTCAATTTTCCTCTCGGTACGTTATATTTACACATAATATCACACATATAAGGACCCTGTTTATTATGTAAACGCCTTATTAATCATTATTAAAATATTTTGATATTTTATAAAGAGTTATTATTGTAAAATAACAAGGGCGCTTAACAAAGCTAGAAAATAAGTAAAAACTACGGTTAAAATTACGTTAAGAAGCTTACAAACTCTACTTAGATGTAAATACGAATTTTTCGGTAATTATTTACATTTACATGTTTAATTGTGTACAGTGTCGCAAACTGTGACAAGTTTTAAACTTTCTGTATTTAGATTGAAAATTTGTTAACTAGTGCATGAAATAATATTGCATAAGTGACTTTAGTCAGATATCTACAGAATAGGTTCGTGAAGTTGTCCCCGTGGGACGATATTCATTAACCCGGTGTAAGTGAGGTAGGAAATTGTTACACCGACTGGTATCACATACCCATATATGTTTCTTTCAAGATTCACGTTTAAAATTAATACGATAATTTCTAACAATATTTTATTGTAAATCTGTTCCTATACCTTCTGTTCTTATCAACATGAAAAAAAAACTTTTATTATTTATTATTTGATTTGAACCTCTAGTTAACAAATTATTCTAATTATTTTTAACAAGTAGGAACTTTTGTTACGTAATAAAAAATGAAAAGTATAAATACCGTTGTTTAAGTAATGGATGTACCAGTCTAAACATTTCCGTAACACAGAGGTTCCCAAACTTTTTTGTCCCGTAGACCACTTGCCGATTTTTTCTGTTTTGTATAGACCCCCTGCCTTCCTAATATTGTTTTTTTTAGCGTTGGGAAAAACTTCAAAGTTTTGTGAACGCTTCAGGAACTACTAGTTCTTTGAAATGAACCTTTCGCGGTGAACACTTCAATTGAAGTCGAACTCGCCAAAAAATAGTACTAGTCGGTAGAGATCTCAAATCGAAAAGTGCTAGCAAATCAACCTTAAAAATCCTCTCCGAAAAAAAAAACACTAGTCAGTAGAGATTTGAGATCGAAAAGTACTAGCAAATCGACAAAAAATCCTCCCCAAAAAGTACTAGCAAACCAACAAAATTTACCCTCCAAAAAAAGCACTAGTTAGTAAAGATTTGAAATCGAAAAGTACTAGCAAATCGACAAAAAGATGAAACTGAGGAAGAACCAGTTCCTCGCCAAATCTTTGTAGTTCTTTGGTTTTTTGTAGTCTTTGATGTCGAACTTCCATTGAAGTACTTAGAATGAAGTACTTCATTGATGTCCGACTTCAATTGAAATATAAGAACTGCCGCAAAATGAAGTAGTTCGCACCAACGGAACTACCAACTTCAATTGAATAATTTGTTCAATGAGAATTGAATGTAGTTGGAACTGCCGCAAAAGGAAGTAGTTCTTTGAAATTTGCGGGAAGTCAACATTTTGGTGACGGCCTGCCTAAATGGAATCCACTCTCGTGGACCCCCATTTGCGTCGCATGCACCTCCAATTTATTTTTTCACTGACGCGGACCCCTTGCAGGTCGGAATCGACCCCTGGGGGTCGATATAGACCACTTTGGAAATGACTGCCGTAACAGGTTGAAATAGGTCCAGTCCAACAACGAACATTAAAATACATAAATTATTAAATCGTTTTAATCTTTATTCATATATCTTGAATCTTAATAGCATTTTCAATTAATAAGAAATAAAATACATTTTAATATTCGAAAACTTAAATTGTGTACTTATTCCTCTAGTGTCTTAAGTATTTCTCGAATATTTAATTTAATTGTACACGGTAGGTTTATTATCATATTATTTTACTATTTTGGTATATTAATTTATGTTGATAATTAAATGAATCTCAACTGGCTGACTGGCAGCTATTACTATACTGTCTTCCCCATTTTCCTAATATAATCTTAGTAATTACATAATTGTGGTATTAGGCTTGAAATTTTAATACATCAGTTATACATACTTCGTCGGTAAGAAATATTAAATCCACATCACTTGCCTCTCATAGTGATCGATTGTTTTCAGATTACTAATTGGAAATCACGCTACCCACACATTGAATAATCTGTGTGAACTCGACGAGAAGTCCTACTAATACTAATAACATAGATTTTTTTTTTATTAGGTATTATAAATAAATGGTCGGTTTTCTACACTCCAAAATATACGAATATCGCAGCTTCCCGCTGCTGGAAAACAAACCTCTCTAGAAGAGCTTAGAAGTGTAAAAACATCACACAGTAATTTATTTAATAGAATCTGCACATCATACGAGACGTATTATTATTTTTTTGTGTATTACAGACTGTATATGTCCATTTACAAAACACAAGAAAGTAACAAAAGTAAATTAAGAGATATTTTTAACATGTCTCTTGAAATCTTCAAGGTTTACGTTGAAGATATCAAGAGACATGTTATTTAGTAGTACCATACCCCGTGTCATGCTGTGCTGAGCCAACACGTCTGTTCTGCCATGTGGAATGCACAGCAGATCGTGATGTCGCCCCTGGCAGTAGTTGTTTGGCACAAACAACTTATAACATTCCAGGAGGTATGGATTGTCAATCAAAATATTTAATATTTTGTACGCTGTTACTGCAAGGGCCCCACTCCTTTTCGACTGGAGACTGATAAAGCGTATCGGAGATACTAATATAATAATGATAATGTAATTGTTAAATACAATTTTCGTAGAACTAACCATGATTGTGACGGCCTCCGTGGTCGAGCGGTTAAGACGCTCAACTACGAACCCAGAGGTCGCGGGTTCAAATATACATTTCAAAAAAAATATTTTTTATTTCACATTTAATTAATATAAAATAACATATAGTATATTTGCGGCACTTTCGAGAGTGCTAGATACTCATAGTATCGCCCTGATAAAAGACCACCATTCAGAATCGAAACGTTGTGTGAAATGATTTTAGCTGTGTTTGGTAACCATATCTGAATAACCAGGTACTTCCCAACCTTCATCTTTTCCATCTCCTTCAGACAGCTGGGGGCAGTAGGGACTCTTGTGCGGTATTTACTTTAAAAAAAGGAATCTAAATTATTAAAAATAATAAAGTTTTCGGTAGCTAAACACGTTCGGAGATTTCGCAAGAAGATTTGATCGGATTTTAAGAAAAAAATTGAAGGAACAAATCAAGACGTAGTTACTCTTAGAAAAACTTTTTTTTTAAATTTCCTTACCTTAATACAGAAACCTTTTTTTAAAGCGAGTGTTATCAAATACTTATTTTTTTCTTGAATTGGTTGAAATTTATCGTAATATCTTAAAATATATTTTAATATATATTTTTTAAACAAATTGTAATATTTTATGAACTATGAAGTCATCGTATGTATATTTGTGTCCTATTTTTGTCATTGCTTCATTAAAATATTATATATGTGCTGTTCTTTCTCTGTTGCTCTTTTTCCCATTTCGTGTTATGTATTTTTACGTGTTAACTGTACAATGGTCCGTTAGTATATAAATAAATCATTATTTTATTTCATTATTCCGAGATCAACATATGTATACAAAAATAACAGAAGACGACTACTCGGTGTAAGCCCTCCATATAAACGAAGGTCGCTCTCTCCAGAAGTGGATTTAAACTAAACGAGCTGACGAATGAAACACGCCGCTGGCACATTATGTATTTATTTCATTATCCATATCTTGGCACGCGTGCCCAACCAAATCATCAAATATGCCTCGTCTCGGTAATGCAAATCGCATAATGTAATCTTGCTAAATTTAATCCAGCCAGCGGCGGTCTGATACACAAATTATGTAGACAAACTAAAGCAGACTTTTGCATAGCTAAAGTGGGGACGTGGTATATAATTTTTCGATGTTATTTCCACATCTAAAGTTTCGACGCACATGCAGTCAAAAAATTAAAAACAACGGTAACACTTAAAGGTCTTCACACGTTTTTTGATTATGCGGCATCTATTTTTTGTTGTTGTTGTAATATTTAAATAAAAGTAATAATCTAAAACAAAAAAAACCCAGACACTAAAAAGAACAACGGTCATGACCGAGATTCGAACTCGGAACCTCTACTATATCAAATATTAATAATTTTCAATATTAGTATGAGATCGTTTAAAAATGCCGCATTCTAATGAGGTCTTGATAGCTTAATTGGCGAAGAGAAGTAAGAGTGTTACTTCCGGATAGAGTATGCTTTAACCCTTATCACTCGAGAAAAAAATCATATAGGTTTCCAGTAACTCGAGGATTTTTTAAGCAAAAATATGAGAAAAAACTAAGATATTCTTAGAAAATTAGAAAAAAAAAAATTTTTGGAAAGGTAGCAAATAAAAATGCTTATTTATGTTTACAAATATATATTTATTACAGAATGTAAGTATTTATAAAATAAAAAAACGGCAAATTTTAGTTTTTATAATTCCTTAAAGTATGGTATTTTTCAAAACAATCAACCAAATGCATCCTCGGTTTTCCAGGACAAGTGTCACAATACTCGCTGGTCTCCCGTCTCCCGCCTTTTACTTCTCTTTTTGAGCAGACCACACAGTCCTTCTTAGGACCTTTCCTTAAAATGTGCAGTTTCCCATTGAGCCTGGTCTCTGATGGAGTGGAAGTAGATGGCCTACTTGGAGGCTCTTTGTACTCACCCACTAACTGATCAACCAAAACATTTATTTACTTTAAATGGCTTAGTGGTTTTTCGTTATTTTTCTTTTTTTATGGATTTATACAAGATAAACGAATTTATGGAACATATCTCCATCCCCCAAAAAAAAAGTTTGCGCCACCATTTACATCTTCCTCTTATATATCTACGTCGGAAGCACTTGAACTGCTACTTGTGTCCAAAACACGCATTTTTTTCTTCTATTCACTATCTGGACTGTCATGTTGCATTGAAATATCGCCGGTACAGTCACTTTCATACTCAAAAACAAAGTCATCATCAGTAATTTCGTCTTCATACAAATTTACTATGGATTAAAAAAATATTTGAATAAATAACTGCGTATTAATTGTTAAAAACAAAAAAAAATGTAGCACAATACACAAGCATTCAGTAGCAGGTACTAGATGCATCTAACTGTAAACATGAAGAAACCTGTCCGTGCACCCTTGGATTTTGTAAACAATAAAATGTATGACTATTTTTCATGGCGCCGCTGCGGCGCCTAACGAGTGGAATTAAAATTTTATATGGCGCCGTAGCGGCGCCTCTCGAGTGATAAGGGTTAAAATGAATTCCAATTTTAAGTGTTTTTAAGTTTAACTCGAAGAATTTTTGGCTCCTTATATCGAGGTTGACTGACCGAACGCATAAGTCGTTAAAGCGAGTTCTGAGGTAATCCCATTTTAAGTGATATTTCTTTTTCGCGGTATTTTAATTAATATTGTTTTAGTTATAATGTTAAATAGCATCATATGAACCTTCTGGAAGCTATGATTATGTTTATACACAGATACAACCGTAATTTTGTTTTAGTTAGATCTAAATTTTCGTGTTTGATGATCATGAAATTAAAATTTAATAATTACATTAAAGTTAAATACGTTTTTATCAATTTTTTTGTGATTTCCAAATGTTATATCGTCGCCGGAAAGGCAAAAGAGCTGAAGCGCCATTTTGGAAAGTTTACACCAGAGCACTTGTCTGAAACTTGTGTCGCTGGAGTCAAGCCTTCTCCCAAATGGTAAATATATTTTAGATAAAGCTGAAGGGTCACAAAATTCTTCAGAATCATAGCATTCGATGCAGAAAAAAACTGATCAAAACTGCACATTCAATTAATGCTTGACCAAAGTGTCGTTTAAGCCCTTTTGCCTTTCCATCGACGATATGTCATAATTAAGATTTACCTAAGCTTAGACACGCGAGCAACACTGGTAGGCAACAAATATATCTACGCATTTCGTATTTAGGTAAATATATGTTGTAAATAATAATAATCGCTTCACTTTTTGTGAAGAATGCTTTTCTCCGCTGGATGTTAAAGTAAAAGTTGTATTAATATCCCTTAATGCGTACTTATTATTGATCATCTAGTTTCTTCGTAGTATCTTGTAGTTATATTTATATCAGTCGAAGCTTTATCTGAAGATTATCTCTGTTTCCATGTCAATGTAATGCTGTCGATGACAGTTGCCAAATAGTAAGCCTTCGACAGTGGGATATATTTAATCTCAATTCAAGGTAGTGTTCTCGGTAATCGTCCCACGAGATCGAGCCCTCCCCCTCTCCCAACCCCATCCACATCCCTTATCTCGCCTTCTAAGATAAACAAGCCTGCTTCTGCCAAATATTAAGTGCAACTGGAGTGTGATGTTCAAAGATTTTTAACAATTGATTTAATCGCTTGTACTCAGTAAAGACGAAATTGAAGAAATATTTTGTTTTAACCACTCAATTTATTTTATACTGTCGACTGGTTTCAAAAGAAGCCTCCCTTTTCTAGGACAAAAGTTAAACCAACCATCTATACAGAAGGGAATATTAAATTTAATATGTATGTATGGTGGGTGAGAAATAACACCAAGTATAATATGTGAGAGTATGGGGGGGAAACAATTGACTAAATAATAACAATTATTTTAGTGGTTGAAATAAAGCAGTTGTTTAGTTTAATATATTTATAGCGAGCAAACACTAAAAAATGTAACCGATTTTCAAGAGCTTAAATTAATTATACGGTATAATTAAAATATATATTATTGTATTGTAAATGTACCAACACCCATTTGACTATTATTGATCTGAGGACCCATTTATTCGTTTCGATCCCCAACCATTTATTTACTATGTTCGACTTTCATCAAGGTGTAATATTATTAAAGTGAACTATCTCTTGTTTTTTTTTTTTTATTATTCTTGTATTTTATGCTTTGTTACATAAAGTATATATAATATACTTCTTAATAATTCTTAAATTTTGCCATATTTCATTTTGAGCATTTTTCTCATATTCGTTTATTATGACGACACCCTTTAGAATCTTTCTCGCCGCGATATCAACCTGTTCATAGATTTATTTTCTCCTCCATCGTGAATATTCTGTTTTTTGTTAAACATTTTCACAAATTTCACCATTTAAAATTGACACCAAAATCCTTGAGCCAAATATTCTTTTTGGTTCGGATTATTATTTTTCTTCAATATTGAAGCGTTCAAAAATAACTTTGCCTCCTAGAATATATGATACTCTTAAGTAGACACGTTTTTTCTGCGTAAACATCATTCTCATCGCGGAGTTAGACCTCATTAGTTGTACTTGGAATTCAAACACCCCGTCTCTGTGTCGAATATCGTAGCTTTTCGAATTTTAACCTGTGACATTCAGAGCTTCGGCGGAGTAAACTGGTAGACTGTCGAAAATATCTTTATAAACTCGTATAAGTGATAGGGAGTATATTTCTCATCGGAAAATTCCTGGTGAATTCTTGTGAAAACATTATTTTTGTGTCATGTTATTGGAGCTAAATAGCCTATTCAAATTTGCGTATACAATTCTGCGGAATGAACGAATACCACAGCACATTATTTCATAGTTATTCCGCGTCTGAGATTCCATTACCACGCAGCATGGATTATTAGATTTCCCTTTGGATTTCCATTATCTTTTGAATACATTTTACTCATTTACCTACATGGAAATTGAGTTTTTAAGGCAATTTTAGGTCGGTATAGAGTATATCAGATATGTGCTCGTAGGCTGGGCGCACACGTAATGAATTTTAAGATACGGCTTTTAAATGCAATCATCCGAAATAATCCTACTTAGTGAACGAATTCAGCGGCATTGGGGATGTTTATTTTAATGTAAAATCCGACTGCTGAAGTAAAAACATGTTTGTGTACGTAAGTAATGTAGAAAATATACCCTGTACCCTAAAACCAAACTTGTGCAAATCCATCCCAGATAGGTATATAAAATATGTGTAATTTTTTGATCGAGATTAAATCGTATTTTTATGGAGTATACGACATTTGACTTCAGATATTAACACTTTTATGTGTTATAACCCGCTTCGATCGAGTTTTAACACTTTCTTTAAAAATCTCTTTTTTCTCGTTTTTTATAGCTCCAATATATCACTGTGGAAATTAAATTATGAGTTGAAAATAGATACTTTAATATGGAAATGTTCTACATTTTTTTTTGCAAATTGGATGACGCCAAAGCTTTGAATAGTTTTTGTCGTTTCAGACAATCTAATTTCGGCTTTGGGCTTCGGCATTCAGAATCGAAACATTGCTTGAATTGGCTTTAGCCATTTTTAATGACTAGATCTAAATAGCCAAGTATTTGCTTACCTTTCTCTTCTTCTTCTCTTACGCCCTCCCTTTAGCCTCACAACACACCCCGATTAGGGATGCGATAGTCCCACTAGCTCCGGGCAGTTAGGACTTCTGTGAAGTATTCACATAGAAAGATATTTTGTTGGAGATACGTATCCGCTGATAAACAATGATCTTTTTTGTGGATTTAAAAAAATGTATTTGTACATGAAAAAATGTAGATATTTATATAGTTTAAGATATCTGCGTAACTACCGATGAATAATGATCTTTCATGTTGGTTGATCGGAATCTTAGAGTAACGTAGAGACCTAACTTTGCGAAATTTTGTCCGCACTTTTTGACCAAGCAATGACCAAAGGGTGTGGCCTAAACTCAGAGTAAAATCACTAACAGGGTTGTCACAAATTAAGTAAATTAGGTATTTTGTTGTGAGTAGGTAGTTGTAAATCATTAAAAAGAATGAATGTTGTATATTTTTTTGTTTATTCAAAGATACATTAATCAATAAGATTATTAAAATCTTATTTATAGATAAAAATATAAACGAATTAAATTATTAGTACAGAACATTTTATAATACATCTTATAAAATGAACTTCAGTTCCATCAACAAAATAGTTTACAAACAAAGTAAAATAAAAAAAATGTACGGTGATAACAGATGTTAAATCATTTTCTTAACCTTGGAGTAAGAATATATGGAGAGATCATTTTTTTTACCTATATAAATTTGCGATAAATCACTTTCTCTGCGTTTTCACGTCGTACACCACGAGAGAGAAAGAGAGGCACAAAAATTTCACAAAACATGAAACCGCTTTTAAGTATTGTAGGGATGTTTTCCGTCCCGCGTTATTTTGTAAGGAAATTTCGAATGCAGATAATAATAACAGTGAACTTATATAGCACAGTTTTGTGATATTTCACGTCAAGTGCGCTTCATACTTAATTAATTAAGCTAATAATTCTAACTAACAAGGAGAAAATAATATATAATATGTATACAAAATTAAAACTATCTAGATGCATATCGTTATCATAAATCATCAGAGAACAGGTTCAGAAATGGGTACAATAGTGCATGTGCACATCAATAGATTTAAAAAAAACAATTAACTAGAAGCTAAGGGTATAAAAAATCCAGATGAAACGTATGAATTCATATTAACATATTTGTTAAATCAAAGAAAAAAGAAATTAGATTTTTCTCGTCTTTTTTCATCCTTTGGAAATCTAAAAATAATTAAATAAATAATAATATTCCAATTTTGGCATAGCCCTGAATCTTGGGACGTAACCGAAATTATAAATATAACTAAGAGATAAACACTATTCTGTCTTTATCTGTTTGCCAACAATTTAGCGTTAGTATCATGAGAAAGAAAGAGACCGGGATATTTTCAGAAGCCGTACAATATGGGGATTCCCCCATGTAATGGTTTCTTATGTGACAGCTAGTAAATATCTCTAAGTTAAAAAATATTACGAATCCACTAAAACTCATTTCAAACGGAAGTTTATTATATTGGAACGAATAGTCCAAAGATTAATTACATATTGGTGTAAGTTACTAGTTGTTTTGTAGGTTAGAATGTTAAATATTTGTGATCTAACTAAAAAGACGATTTTATGGTACATACGTGTGAAAACTGTTTGTTTTTGGTCCTTTTGTACTTCGATTGAAGCAACCAAGTATAGCACATATGGCCATGATGTTTTGCTAGATATCGGACAAAAAATAACTCAAGTTTTTAACTATTTACGCACTTTTGACAGTCCGTTCGCCTGACACTCCAAACCAGAATGAAGCTCGTACAGATCAATTAACCGCGGACATGGTATTAGCCCGCCCCAAATCATGTATTGGTTTCAACAATTGTTTGTCTCTTTTTCTCATATGCGTATAGAACCGAGCATAAAGAGAGAGCTATATTTTGCGAGTTTGTCAACGATTTGTCACAAATTAGTATGGTCTCTTTATATTGTTACTCTGAGATCGGAATATTTTAAAACATTTTATTTTGTTTGTCGTACTTGAATTCGTCTTTTTCACATATCTAAAAAAATGTGTGACTCTTAAATTCTTTATCCGCAGAAAAAATCTTGACGTGTGTGGTCATCCCCCCCCCCTCCCCCCGTCGCTCTCCCGTCATCCCTCTTCCGCCCTTTTGCGTTTATTGCACCCTTCCCGATGCACCCCTACCCCTCTCTCACCCCGTGCCATAGCATTCCCCTGGCACCTTTTACGTTTATTAAAACGTGCTCTTCACGTAATCGCTGGCGACGTTGCTCCACCTCGCCTTAACTACTCGCGGGGCTTTTAATCTCTCACAGTAATTGGGTAATCCATCGTTGGATATGCACATCTCGCGTAACGTCTCAATGACTAGCCATTCATTTTATTAATTATAACTTGATACCAATGCTCAACTCTCTTTGCTGTACTTGATATCCATGTTTTTCTACTTAAATTGTATTAATACATTTAAATTAAATGCTAACCTCAAACGAGATGCTGGGAGGTAAGAACGTTAATCGTCATCAAGTTTCATCGATTTTTTAACAAGGCATCTTTGAAGTTCTCTGTCACAGGATTGAGGGGCCCTTTCCTAACAACGACTCGCCGCGTCTCGTTCGTCGGGTAAAGGATCGTTCTCTTCTCTTATTGGTTTATTTCCCTACTAGTAAGAGCTTCTCCAGAATCCCCTGACCCCATGATTATAATAAGAATATCAAAATATATTCATAAAGGGCAATTCACTGATATTTCGCTCCAAGTGTGTATTCAGGGTGCTTTCCTCAACGAAAGTTACTCCTGTTGTAGTATTTACATTCAGAAAACCTTATTTACAGCTTTGCTATTAATTTTAATCATTCCATGCAAGAATAGAGTGTTAAAGACGGAATATGTATCCATTCAATATGTACTAATATAAACGTTTTAAGTCAACTTGCGATGACCTAAGAATTTACCCACGTCTAACCAACTTTGGTTTACAACTCCTGGTTCTATTGTCTTCATATAAGTGATCTCATTAACGATTTGCAAATGGTTTGTTAGTTTTCAATCATTTATTCATCACTTTTCTGGCAGCACTCGAAGTTATTAACTCCCTTAAAAATAATGTTGGGATCATTATTATTCATTTAAACTTAGACCCATGTATTTAACACGTTCCCGGTAAAACATTCAGTTTTTCTTCTTCTATTATATGAAATCAAAAAGTCAGTATCTTTGTTTTAAGTATTGCATTATGAATTATTTTTCTTTTAAACTATTTATTTATTTTTGCATACGTTCAAACTTTTGTCTCATTATTTTTATTTACAAAAATTGAACGCTGAGAAATACGGCTTACGCAGAAAACACACAACAATTATTTGATAAAATCTCCAAAAGCTTAAAAATGCGAAGAGGATCTCACGGTTGACATTATTCGCTATTCGTTGAAGGGACACTTTTTTTATTACTACGATATTTTTCCCTTCCCTCGGCCATTACTTCGGTAGTAAAGTTAGATATTAAAAAATCGGCTCCTTATTGTTTCGAATTAATCAAGCGAAGTTTCTCTTTGTTTTAACGCAATTAGCCATCATCAGCGATATAATTTTATCAAAGTGAATAATTCCGAAGTACCAGGATAGCATGTCTACCCGAAGGGTGTTTTCATCCACTCCATTCGTTCCACTTTTAATGATCTTTTCGCTTTGCCTTGCGCGTGTCTAAAAATCACCAATTCTGCCGCTTTTCAGACTGAACTTATTATTTCTTTCTATGTTTACGTAGCCTGTATCCGACTTGGTTACTACACGAAGTTTGGATTCCGTTCATTCAAGTCACATCAAGTGACAAGCGAATATGGGATGAGAAATTCTGACATTTCGGGCTTGTCGAAACTAACTGGAAAATGTATCGATATTAACTTCTCGCCGAAATACTTGTACCCATTTACATGCTTTCCTCGTGTTTTGTGGTTCCCATGTTAATTAGCTTTTTATTATATTACCCTTTTTCTTTAAAACTTTTGATACATGGTAGGTCACCCGTTTCACTCATCTTTTCCAAAAGTATAACTGTAGGATAGGAAAACATAATTATTACAACCTCACCTTTAGAGCACAAAATAACTTTTAAGTGTAAAAAATCAATTAATTTTAAACACTTAAACGCGAATCCGCAAAACCGTCCTTACAATAATGCTTCATTTGGTATATTTTTAAAACAATGTATTATTAAAAAAAATTACGAGAAATTTGAGTCATATACTCGTACATCAAGTTTGATGCTGATACCGCGATTATTATTCATGAAAATCCAAGAAATTCACATGTAAGTATAAAATTAGGTGTAATAGCTTTACCTTTTTACGTACTAACGTTACATGTATTATCACGTTTTGCATAACATCTGGAAGGTTGGAGAAAGTACCTACCCGTTTTGTAAAAAAGTAATGATTCAGTTGATTTTATTTAAGGAAACATGGTTAACCTTATATAATTGAAGAAAATCAGTAGGTACTTCTGTTGATCTAAACATTATGTCATCAGGACACAAATAAAACTGAATTTTTCCTTAGATTTTAATTTATCACCGCTAAAATTTTGAGGTATGAGCCAGAAACGTGTATTATTATTGTAAACGTGTCATGAGAGTTATCAATTGAGTGTCGTTGAATCTGGGGTCAATGCTCCGTGATAGCTTAGCCCCGTCAACTGCACATATTACGTGGTACGGAAATTATGGACACCATCTCTCACATTCGTCTACCATGTAAATTATTCAGTTGCACCAGATCACTCAGCGTTAGATATTTATGAGCTTGCCCGGAGATTATTTCTATTAGAACTTTCAACGGAGATCGAGTTCTGGTTGAGGCCAAGTGTTTTCTGTTTCCGCTAAATCTTATGTTGTCATAAATTGTGGTGATATTTTGGAATCATTGTTCTGAAGTCTATAATCAATTCTTAGAATGCGCGTGATACCCATAAAATAATCAAAAGCAGGGACGTGCTTTTGGATTTGGTAGTCTCGATGAATTTATATTTATTTCAATATGTAAAGGATTGTAAATTTACCTGATGTATAAAAAACAAGGTTATACCAAAACATTACACTTTTAAATTAATGTAATTTGTGAAAAATATGTAAACACATTTTCATATGGGAGATTGAACGCTTTTTTAACAAAGTTTAAGGAAAACTAGTCATTTTTGTGTTTACGTGCAAAAATCTTGCTCGAGTTTATTAAATGTTTTATAACTAATAAAGTTAATATTTCAAATCACATATTTTATGTGACTTCATGTAATTTTCATTTATATGTTTTTATAATTGTCCTATTTATGTAGACACACTAAAAATCTCGTAATTGTTTTGTTTTACGGACCTATAAAAAAGCAATAATCTTGGAAAACGAGTTTTATTTACGTTAACATGCTAATAAACATAAAATATAAAGTTCCCGTATATATATATATCTATTTTTATAATATATATATATTTTTTTATAGTATATATATGTTTTGTATGTGAAAATCATGTAATTTTATATTTATATGTATTTTTATTTTTAAATTGCCCTGATCACCTCGTTCTTTAGTTTATTAAGATCTTCTTTCAATATGATTTATAGATGTCAAAAATAATGTTGTGATGTTATTTGTATAAATGTTTGTGGTTGCATAATGCTCGTTAGTCAACCAAATAATCAATTTCGATGGACCCTTCCCACGCGCCGTTGGCAAGTACAGCGGCGAGGAAGTGGCATAAACCACCCTCAGGAACCCAATAACACGTAAAATATAGCCCTTTACTTGGTCTTGAATTAAACAGCATGTAGTTTGGCGTCTGATACTCGTTATTGGAATAACCGACAATCTAATAATCTCCCACCATAATATTATTACATATTGTGGTTTTCTCCCCAGAAAATTCAAACTTCACCCCGAAGATTAAAAGCACCCTTCCCAGAAACTGACTATTCGGATGGCTTGTGCTAAGGAATTTCAATTCCTTTTAACGTCCTTTTTACCAACACCCACACGTAGCTGCGAACAAGTCGTAGTTTTACTATGGCAAACGTTCCGTATACTCGTACAGCTTAGCAGCGGGATGTTCGATTGGAACTGCAGACTGAGGTAACACATATCAGGATTTTTCACATTTTTGAATAGATCAAAAGAAGATTTATTCACTGATCAATATGTTATATTCCCATATTTCGTATCGTGCATAATCCCAATTCGTGGGACAGAATTCTACACACATGAAAGGTGCATTCGTACGTGGTTTGAGTTGACCAGCGTCTGGCAAATGCCGAAGTCGCGAATCTGCAAAAACATCGTTTTGAGATATATTACCTACATATAGGTTTTGTATTTATACTGCCCACATATGTTTATATTTTCTTTTGCCCATCTCAAACTTTAAATGTAATAGATTTTCACCTATATCAAGCTGGTTTAGTAACAATATAAATCTGTTTATGATACCAGTTCTAAACTTCATACTTCAATAACTCAAAATTATGTTTTTGCAGATTCGCGACTTTGGCATTGGCCCGACGATATAATATGTAGGTAATATAATTTGAAACGTGTGTCTGTTTTTCAATGTGAATACCGCATAAAAATCCCAACTGCCCCGACTTTCTGAATTAGTGTATGAGTTTGCTTCAGAAGGTATTCGTAAGGAGAAAGAGATGGGAATGATGAAGATTGGAAAGTACCTTGCTATTCAGATCTGGTCACCAAACACGGCTTAAGCCATTTCAAGCAACGTTTCGATTCTGTTCAAGCAATGTTCGTGATTTAAGTCGTTAAAATCGTTCGAAGTTTCAAAGATTATTAAAAATAATTTGAAAAATATCTAGAAACAGTATTTTATAAATTTCAATATTTTGTTTTTAATGAACAGTCTCATTAAAATTTCTTTCAATTGTTTTGTAGTGAAAATTAAAGTTTGGAACAAAAATAACATGTTTCATTTTCTAATCTCGGTAAAAGGAAAAAAGCTTCGTAACATTTTCAACTTATTTTTATTCTTATCTATCGGTGACAAGTTTTTTAAAGTGTCCTCTACACATAACTGTGGTCATAATTTATGACTCATAAGTCACAACTAACGTCAAACGCGCCCAGTACCTACGTATGCTCGTTAGGAGTCGTTAAAATACAACATTACCCTCGCCAAAACTACATCATTGCCGGAATTCCGAGCTTTCCCACACTGCTCCTCCCGCTTGAATAATATGCACAATATTATTTGAAGAGCTTTGAAATGCACCGGGAACCCTTTCACGAAAATATGTATTAAGCGTACGACGTACATCCTTCGCAAATACTGCATTCGGTGGGTTTTATCAGTAACCTGCATGGCAGATTTTCCCATTCATATCCGAATCTATTGTGGACAATATCTGCGGCCCCGTTTTGTAATTCAACCATAGAAGAATCCAGAATCCGGGCTGACGTGCGGTATTTCATTTCGTTCTTTCCTTTCCCGAGATAAACGTTTCTTTATTTTCGACTTGTTTTCCACAATGTCGACCTTAGGTTCTCATCCAAATTTTACAGTTTTTTTTATACTACAATGTAGTAACGAGTCACTAGGAACGGCTTAACATTTGTTTATGGCGTTGCAATAATATGAATGAATGACCTTTGAGTTATTTTACAGTGGACCTTGTAATAACGGCTCACCCATAACCAACGAAATAAAATCCCTGATTATATCATTCACGTACTTTTCAGTAGAAACTGATATACCGATAAAAACAATTCGTATTTACGTTTAGCGATTGAAAATAGTTTCGACATAGCGAACGAATTGAGGAATACTCAAAAACTTACCTTACTTTAGACCGTCTCTCAGAACCAAAAAGATACTGAAATTAACTCTATTTATGCTGCGACCCGATCAGAATATATACTGACAACATTTACCAAATACTGAAAGTGTCATAGTTCCCCACTGGCTCTGGGCAATTCGGTCTCTTCTGTGGACTTCACATTCGAATACCACCAATGAGTAGTTACGTTTCATGTATTCATTGAACCCCGATAAATAGTAATATTTCATGTAGGGTCGGCAACCAAAATATGCATTAACTTAGAATAACTCTAATTATCGATTCTCCGACCCAACAATTTATTTAATATTCCTTTCATCTCGATACTATTTTATGCCCGTCTGCGAAAAGGGGGAATTCCTTAAGAAAATGTAATATGTTGGATAAATATTTACTCGATATTTAGATCGGATACCCTTATAAATCGACCGACCCACGCCATGTTTAAAAAGGTTCGACGGAACAAATATTTCCTTCCAATTACTTCCGAAAATATTTAAATGTCAATAACCAGCTTGAAAGTCGATCGCATGAAGAAAATACCCTTTCGTATTCTTCCAGACACGCAAAATGAGAAGTGCTAGATGTACCTACCATAGTTTTCGGCTGGTGTAATATTATTCCACAACGGAGCTAAAAAGTGTCTAGTACCTACTGGATAAGCGTATAATCTGTGGTGCAATTACGTTTCTCACTACACTTAAAGCAATGAATTCGCTATCTTTTGACGATGGTTTGAATTCCAACCTTTGCCAAAATGCTGTGGAAGACAGCGTCTGTGTGTCAGCTTACAGAAAACCTAATACTCGAACAAACTTAAACTGTTTAAAAAGAGGTCTCCCGTAGTATGGTTGTTAATCTATACGATAACCTACCACTAAACACCCAACGCCATGGTCCCTTCAAATTTCAAATTTTAGCTAAACAAATAATACCGCACCTTGTATTTTTTTGTTCGTCCTTTATCTTCTGATGTTATTTGCTTTTTTATGTTTCGTGGGTTTTATTTATTTTATTCTGCAGGAGTATTTATCTATTTCATTAATATAATTGAGGTTAGCTCTGATAGATACCAAAATGTGTTCAACTAAACCCTCTTTACATTTGGTAGGTACGATATAGAACTTTTGATTTTGATGTTTTCAAATTTTTTTTACGCAATAAATACGTACTATCGGTATGTTTAATTGATAAATGTAAAAGAAATCAGAATTTAACGGAAAGAGTTTATTTTTTCTACATGAATGTTTCCTTTCCGCTTAGGAAAATATTTTCGTTCTCCTTAAAACAAATCACAAAGTCTAGTGAGGCGTGTCACCGTGTGCTCAAATAATTTTGATTTTGATTTCTGCTTCTCAAGCTTCAGCACCCAAAAATGGCGTTAGACGTCACTTTGCCGCATTCTTATAGAAGCAGTCCTACAATCTGTAAATTTTCTATGAGCTGTTAGAAAAATGTCTAAGGATTCCGATTAGCGTTGTGCCGCTTTGAAAGAACTACTTCTTTTGTCAACAGTTCCTACTTCATTCATTGTTCATTGAACAAATCCTTCAATTAAAGGTAATAGTTCATTTTAGCTTTCATTCATTTCAATAACTTCATTTCATTGAACAAAAACTTCAAAGCCTATAAAAACGTCATCAGTTCCAGTTCTTTCCACTTTCAAAACGCTACCGACTAGTACGTGCTTTTTCGGCAAGGAACCGGTTCCAAAAAGAACTGAACAAATAACAGGATAAATTCAAATTTCTTTTTTGCAAGTTCGACTTCAATTGAAGTGTCCATTTTAAAGAACTAGGAATTCGTGAAGCATTCACAAAACATTGAAGTTTTTCCCAACGCTAATTCCGATGAATAATTTTTTTTAACTAAAATCTTCTATATTATATTTTAAAAATACTAAAACGTCAGTACAAGGGGCATTTTTAAACGTTTTACCTAAAAATCTAGTATGCATTTCATAAAGAATTTTAAAGATTACCGTTTAAGAATTGTATTTATAGGAAACCTTACACATTTTCCTAACTACTCATATAGAATTAATAGATAAATCAAAAATGTGGTATTGCTTGTATTAGAAAGCCAGAAAGTTTATTTTTGGGTGCTGACCCTTAATATCTTAGTTGCACTTATTACAAATCACATATTGTAGAGATCGTAATTAAACGAATCGTAATCACATAAAAATTGAACTCATTTTGTATTTGTCTATGTTTATTTTAATCTCTAGTAGACTCAGAGTAGTATAAGACGTCACGTTCTACGAATAAAAAGGCAGGAGGGAGGTAGTGAATCGGTCCCCTAAGTTCCCTTGGATGACTGACTCCAGTGAGGTCCCTCTCCGCCTCCACTTGTGATTGGGGCCTGAGGGAATTCCTCGTTGAAAGCTCGTGACTATTCTCCTTTTCTCTGTAGCGAAAGCTCGCCAACGTTTACTGGTGTACGGTATATAGTTCTCACTGTGCGCCGCTCCACAGATACGTTTGATCGATTTATTTTATTTATTATGTTCCCGTAATAAAGAAATAAAGCTTTGCGTCTCGTCAATACGATAGCCTTGACTCTTTCCGAATACATATTGGGATTGAGATCTATTGAAACATGTTTCTGTACGAAATTACTATAAAATGATATGATACCCGTTTTTATTACATGTGAGCGCCCGCTTTCTACGATACCTACCCACTATTTACACTGTATCGATTCGTCATACTCTTTCCGTTTACGATGAGTCATTTTAAGATGAACCACTTTTCATGAAGTTTTTAGAAAAAGGTTCACGGGAAAATATGCAGATTATAATGAAAAACTTTCGTGACACATCTTAATTGTAAATCAAAAACCCTCGAACGGTGGACTCTGGCGTCATAAAATGTACAGTGGTTTTTAGGTGTAGAATTTTTTAGGTCAACGCATCTACAAGTATGTTCAGCTCGCAGCGTTATTTTCATCCAAAACTATGATTTTGAAATAACCGTTTAAACGTGAAAAATGGTCAATAAATACGCTATATGGTTTGCTTCATATTTTTCTATAAGTCTAAAAGAAAAACTAACTAACTATCACGCCGTTTTCCCGCAGGGGTGGACAGAGAGGACGTGCTGCCATACATCTCTATCTTCACACACATTTCTTGCTTCATTCACATTCATTCATCGTTTCATACGTACTCTTCTGTTATTCCGACTCTTCACATGGCCCGACTTAAGTATTTGATTCACTTGATTGTGCCATGTCTTCCTCGGGCGTCCCTGACGTCTTCCTATTCGGTTCATATATTACTTTTACACTCCTTTCTTCGTTCATTCACTATACATGCCCAAAATATCTAAGCCTCCATTTTTTGATCCTATTCATTACGCTTAGATCACATAAAAGAAAAATATTTTCAAAATTGAGTTTTGAAACTCGATAGAAGTCGGGTTTACTAGCTGCTTCGCCGCTTTTTATATTTGTCGTTATCGTAAAATTAACATGAACTGATTTATTTTAAAATGATATATCCTTGAATGGCAATACATCAAGTAAAAGAAGTCACCGACTTGATGGATTGTCAAACTATTTATTGTTCAGGGGTTGAATAACATTCCTAGCAACAGACCACAAACGACATTCTATGAACAAAGTATTTTCCTTTCCACCTAATTAAATGTCGTGCCCACACACCAGTAAATAAAGCACCCCTTGAAAGTTTCCTGATAAATCGTTCTTTCAGGATTGACGCTTTAATATGTGGCCTGCTCTTCCTCCACTTCTCCGACTTGACAAAGATGAGATCATTAATAACATCGACCCTCGCTGCACTTTACTTCTAAGTAATTGCGTTCTTGAAGAACGCATCAGTAATATCAGAAATGTTATTGCATTTAAAAGTTATATTATATTTGTGTGCAACACTTCTTCCTCTTTTTTTAAATTACCCCTCTCGAATTCAACAGCCACTTCTTCAGAATATGTATTTACATACCTAAATGTATTGAATGTTCTTTCTTGCATAAACGATGAGTTCAGGTAATACCCAATAGAATAGTCACTAACGTCATTAGCCGTAAGAATATTATGACAAATTACTAGATGCGAATGAAAAAGAAAACTGTAACAGAAACGGAGTTAGGTTAGGTTAGGTAGGATTTCCGGGTGTTGGATTTTCGGTAGAAAACTTCGATTGCAAAGATAGAAACTAAAACAGATTTCTTATATCGAAATGTTATAATTTGAAATTGCTTACTTGTTGTTCCATTGTACTGTTATTGGGTTTATATCTGTTGTACAATAATAAAAAAAATAAAAAAGTTAATTGCACCCCGCTGGCTTATATCTGATTTAAATAAGAAAATTAATTATTGATATCGTAAAGTTTCTATATTTGAAAAACGAAACCGCCCCACTTTTATTTTTTAGGTTTGAAAAAGAAATTCTACCCGAGGTGGTTGATGGCCGGGATTAGGGTAAGACGCTCGACCAGCAATCGGGTGGTTAAACAGCGGGTACGGACTCAATCCTGTTCAACGCGAGTTATGGTTACTGAATAGGTTTGTACTATAAATCTCGGGTATTAATTCGCGGTTTAGCGAATTAAAAATTTCAATAATACGTAAATTAATTAATGATATTTTTTTTCAACATTTATACAATGAGCTATATCAGCAATATTTATCTTAAACCTATAAAACAATATTCTTTACCAAGTGATAATTTATTCTGAGAATGAAAAATTAAATTTAAAAAAAAACCTTTCATTACAGCTTTTTAATTTTGTAATATTTTTATCTTGACTTGTCTTTACATTATATTAGTTAACAGATCAGTGGTTCGGAAAAAATTAATAATAAATGGTTGCGACCTGAAAAAAAGGTACATTGGTCTTTTGGTTCATCACAATAATATTTCAAAGGAAATAAAAGAGTTAACGACAATGAAACCTCAAATGTCTTAGTAATTTGACGAGGGTTAAACAATAATAATTTATTGGAATTTCCTCCGCTGGCCTTTCAGTTCGATCAATTAACCAAAACATACTTTGTAATTTAACATCAGCTCCCAACAAAAATGTTTTCCTTTTAAATGTATTTGTTATTCAATGAGCACATGCTTTGTTACCAGAATACATATCATACATTTGCCTTTGAAAAGGTTATTATTTTTCTTTGCAGATTTATTTTAAGGCACTCTTCTCAGAACCGAGCAAAGTGGTAATTTTTTTATCGTGTTTTGTACAACAACATAATATTATTGTTCCGTTAACTACACCTTCCGTTGGTAATACGCAAATCGTTATATTATTTAATACGCAAACAAAATAGTATTAAGTAAGATGTTTTACGGTAATGTTTATTTTCAGATTTTTCTTTGAATAACAAATAAAAACGCCACTAGTAATTATGGAATTGAAGCTTTAATCTAGGCTATATTGTGTTCTCAGAATCTAAATAGCCAGGCACTTATAATATCCTTCTTATTATTCCCTTCTCCCTCCCTCTTCCTTGTGTCAGTTTCACAACATTCCTAATTAATTTGATGATGCCATATTCTCATTAGCTTGGATTAATGTGAACAAAGGTAAACGTAGCGGATGTGCTTTTACCTTTGAGTAAGTTTTTTTAATACATTTTTAATAGAACATAGAATATCAATCCAGAACCGGCTATTTAAAGGCATCACGTTGAGGGTTATGTTGTAATCTCTTTCTCATAAACGACGGAAGGGAGCTCTCAGCAGTACACAGTGGTTTATTTTTTTCAATTCCTGGTCAACTTTTCGAAATGACGTGAAAAACTCATTTACAAAGTTAGAATTTTTCAAGTTTTTATTGGTCTTAAGTGTTGACGATTACATTTACCCAGTGAAG
Source organism: Drusus annulatus (assembly GCA_022651775.1). NCBI lineage: Eukaryota > Metazoa > Arthropoda > Insecta > Trichoptera > Limnephilidae > Drusus > Drusus annulatus. Next base: position 119,712 of record JAGWCC010000362.1, on the reverse strand, counting down.
TAAAAAATAAATCACGTGTTCTTAGGTTCGAATTTTCTTAGGTTGTTTATTAAATGTTACCCGTTATAAAAATCGAATAGTAGAATTCACATTCTTTGCTCTCAGAGTCTTCTTATTCTTCCGAAAAATCAGAGAATGAGTGTCCTGGAACATGGGATTCTGTAAATGACTGACCACATCAGTATGCAGACTTTTAGATGTTTTTTTTTTCTGAAAAACTTACGTTTGTCTGAAATGGTACTACACAAAATTACTCACCATTTGGAAATTACATTTTTTTACTTCTTGTACAACACAATAAAGCTTTTTTGTGTCCGAATACATTGCATGCACGTTTTGAACACTTGACCTCGACAAAACTAATGTAACTCTTTCTGATGTTAATATTGCTCTTCTACATTTTTTTCCTCATTTCAAGAAATAGGTTTTAAAGTATATGCACTATGTAGCTTCCAAATTTCCTTCCGATTGTTGACTCATCTAGACAGCAATATATGTAGGTATTCATATAAATCATTAACAGGAATGTTGAATTTCCAGAGATGGAAATTATTCTTGACTAATTTGTTTGGAATGCAAAATAATTAATTATGCCACTAGGGTTTATGACCAGAAATTTTGAAAATAAAGTTATATAAATGAAAACGGGCATTTTTAACCATTTGACGGAAAAAATGTTTTTTTTTAGTTGATATAAATGGTTATTGAGATTTAACATTCGGTCAGAATTTCTGGGAAAAAAACTACAGTGCTGCAGTGCCACAACTGAGACGTGTTTGTTTATTTTCATTGATTTCAATAATTTCCAAAATATTTATCATATTATTTTTTTACAGCGATGCTGACTCGGGTCGCAGTTCTTGCTCCGCGAGTTCGGCTGCCGAGGGTCTGGCGCCGCCCTGTGCGCCCCCCCGCCCGCCCCCGCCGCCGCTAGTCCCGCCCCAGCGCCGCCCGACGCGCGAGGCCAGCACCAACACCGAAGCCCTCGCCCTGCAAGTGCACCAGCAGCCGTCTGCGCGTCTCCACCGCACGCTGGCCCCGCAGAGATCCGCACCACAAAGACAACACCTCACAGCAAGCGTGTTTGACCTACACAGACCTTCAACAAGCAATGTCGCTCCTAGAAAGGGAGGTCTGACAAGCGCGTTCTCTTCAATAGATCTCATATCAAGCACGCAGAATGAATCTGAACATTTCGATGTCAGGTATTCAAGAGAACACGCTATGCAAATTAGATTAGAAGAAATCAATAGAGGAGGACAATTGCAAAAAAGGGTGGAAGCAAATTCAATTCAAGATGTTGGAGATCCTTCGGCAAGGTGGCTGGAAGCCAATGATAGAAAACGGTTTGACGGCAACCCTTTGAGGAAGGAGCAGAACGTTCGAAGGGCGGCTGCTTCCAAGCTAAAGGTTCGCAGACAGCCGGTGCAGAGGGCGGCGTCCCGACTATACAGGGCGGGGGCGGCCCCGCTGGCGGGAAAGGCGGGAGAGGGCTGCATAGGGCCGGAATTCATCGTGAGGGCGGCTCACCCTAGCAGACAGTTGGACATACCTGCAGCGGCAGTGAGTACCGTATATTTTATTTTAACTAAATTACTGACAATCAACTGCTTACTAAGTTAAAAGTCATGTTTTCTAGAACAGAGGTCACCAAAACTCTGTAAAATAGTTGTTAACGGTGAACGTATTTAGGAAATATTCGCGAGAGACGGTGACGGTGAAAAGGAGATGGGAATGATGGTGAAGAAAGATAATTCAATTAATTTAGAACTGAATGCTCATCTCTGATAAAGAAAGCGAGGCTAATAGTCCACAATTGATTTCTAACACCAGCCATGATGTAAGACAATAAGGCATCGATCTGCCATAGAAAATACAAAATAAGACTGAATGCAATAGCTATTAGATCCCTAAGGAGCATGTTTGGTAAACCCATATCCGAGTGTTTTTAGAAAATGGAGGTCTGAAAAGAATCAGAAACCAATGTGAGTGCAATTAACAAGATCAAGAAAGTAACGCTTATATATATTATGAATATAGTAGTGGTATGAGAATATATGATGCATAAGTAAATGGAAGAAGATGTTAAAAAAGACATACCTAACCCGATCAAGTGTATCAAATACTTGAATCAAGTCTTGACGTGATCATTCTAGTAGTCATTCTAACAGAATTGTATGTATGCAACGATGTAAGAATATAAATGAAGCAAGGAGTATGTGTCGAAATAGAGTTGTGTGGCATTTTATCCTCTGCCAACATCTGCGAAGAAAAGCCGTGACAGTTACTAATACAAACAAATTACAATGCGCCCAACAAACTAGTGTTCGAATCTCTTGGCTCACTAAATCTCTAACCTATGCTCAATTTTATTAAAAAAAAAACGCTAATTTGTTGCACGTGTTTTACTCAGACGTAATCTTGTGCGAATCTCACGTCTTGAAAGCTCTTGCAAAATCTTTTCCTGGAATTTTCAAGCTATAAAGAAAACTAAATAGCTTTTTGACACGTACAGCAGAATCAATCAATTTCGCTTTTATGTTTAAGAGTCCATATGTATTCTTTCTATTTGAATAGTTCTCTCACGTCACACAATTACGACTTGTATACATATTCACTAGAGATGTAACGAACTTGTGCATCTGCTTCCGCAAATGCGGAAGTTCTACCTGCTTTTTCATTTTCGCCTTCCGCTTCTACAAAATTATAACAGAAGTTTAACGGATACTTTCTAGAGACAGTAAACGACCTCCTTAGCTATAGTGGTTGGGTCAGTGTGTACAGTGTTGTTTATTGTTTACACAATAAACTTTATAGATATCCTATTGTCTTATTTATATTAGTAAAGTGTCAAAGCTAAAAACCATCTCCATTTGATCCCTTAATGTGGTGGAAACTGAATGCAAGTAATTATCTTGCGCTCTTGTCGATAGTTAGTCAGTTTTATGTGATCCTCCGACCAGCGCTAAAACTGAGCAACTGTTTAGTCGAGCTGACTTGATATATGAAGAACACAGAAATAAATTACCTTTACAATTAACTTACCTTCGTTAAATTTTGAATATTCGTTCATTTTACTATATACGCCCTTGCGGGCTTTTACATACCTGTTCAATAGATAACATAAAATAATAGTGTTACAGAAATAACTTGGAGTAAATGATTAGCACACAAAAACATAACCATGTTACTAGAGATTTTACAGTGGAATAAATCAACATTATTATTTTTGGAAGAGATATGTATTATATTGTAAAGAAATGCATATTACACACTTCATCCAACGAAAATGTTCAAAGACTTTCTATTCTACCTTTCCTCGTTAAATTTCCAATACTAATTACGTATCCGAAAAATAAATTAATTACATCTGCTTCCGCTATAACTTCCGTTAAAACACTTCCGTTGCATCTGTATCATACCGATACACACATACTTTTATGTATCCAGTTATTCACTTACCAATAACTTTAGATGTGCATTTTTATTTGACATAATTTATCCAAGCTTAAAACATACAGTCATACAAACAGAGTGATTGATTTATTTTCGATCGGTTTGGTTAAGAAACAGCTTGAAAAAAAAAACGTTTTCTTAACTTCTATGGCAGAGATTGATGTTCTTGGCAATTCTTTGTTTAGACAAGCAATACTTTATATTAAATCTTGGCTACGAGAAGGCAATAGATTTCCCAGATACACTTTAAATTCGATTCAAAGTATACAAGATAAATGTCATCATTTGTGTTCGATCTTGTATCCCTACTTAGAACTTTATTTTGTTATTAAAAAGGATATCTCAATTTTTTGTCAGTTGTTAAAAAAGTGAGACAAATAATCTCTTCAATAAGTAGATCAGTTATGTATTCACGAGGAACGTTGAGATCAGTGGGTCCTATTTTGAATTTGTATTATTTATTTGAAAACAAATAATTTGAACCCTTTTAAATTGGGAACCTTCAAAAAATATATATTATAATAGGGTGCTTCTTAAGTGACGCTTTTTTATCATTTTTTAACACCTTAGGGGCCAGCACCGAAGAATGACGCTATACGTCACTTTGTAGCATTCTAATACAAGCAATACTACAAATGATTTATTTGCAAATTTTCTATGGGCAGTAAGGAAAAATTTCTGAGGTTACCAGTAAATAATTTTTTTCAACTGTAAACCTTTAAACTCTATGAAAAACATACTGAAATATCAGTAAAAGGTGCCGTTTTAAAACCAGCAAAGGCATTTTTTAACGTTACACCTAAAATTTCAGAATGCATTTCATAAAGAATTTAAAAGATTACTGTTTGAAATTTGTATTTACTGGAAACCTTTGACATTTTTCTAACTGCCCGCATAGAATTGACAGATAAAGAATTTGTAGCTTCGCTTGTACTAGAAAACAAAATGTGTTTATTTTTGGGTGCTGATCCTTAATATGTGAAGAAAGGATTGTCTTGTCTAAAAAATATACGACGCACAAGTTAATGGAAGAAGTTGGGAACAGAAAAATACCATCAAAAGTCAGAATAATAAAATGTATGAGAAGAAATGTGAATATGGATGAAGGAAAAATGTGAATGGTGACTTCTTTAGCGTTTTATTGTCTCTGCCTACACCTGCGTGTAAATGACAATGGTTAGTTAGTTTTATACGAGTAACTGAAATTTATTTTAACGTTCCACATGGAAATCGTTAAGTCCGAGGCCGCGCATATAAATATCCCCGTTTATTACTTGTAGTTTTAATCCGAAATTTATGAAATTATAAAATACTTGCGTTTAATTATCTCGCATTTTTGAACCGTGCCATAACATAAATCCTCTCTACGTGTAAACGTTAAACGGCTGCTACGCAAAATACGAGTGAAAACTTTCAGATATGATTAATTTTTACAAAGTTGATTCTATAAATAAATTTCATTGAAAAAATATGTGGTTTTTTGTCTCTCATTCGTCTTTCGGTCATAGATGTCAGGAGGGGATATTGTATATGTATTTATTCTATCGGTATTCCAATGAAAGATGCTCAGAAGAACTAGCGTCATTGATCCCTTTCGGCACTGAAACACCGAGACACAACGGGTGCCCAAAATTTATACACGGTTAACATTTGCCTCATGATAATGGGTTGTTGTTGAAATCAACAGCTCGGCTGTGGTATGATTTGCTAGCTCCTGTGTTTCCTCTTTTCTCCAACACGGGCCTGTTAAATATCCAGGTTCACTTAATCCTTCCCTTTAAAAGGCCCTCCACTCTGCATCCCTCTTTACTGTGTGCAGCAGCGGGTGATCCGTTTGGTAGATTCCTTAATCTTTTTCAAAAGGATTGCAGTCTTGGAGCACACACATCAGGTGGGAATGCTGTCTTGTTCTACCGGTATTTCAATGGAAGATGCTCCGAGGAACTTGCGTCATTGATCCTTTCGGCACCGGTGCACAGCCGGGAAACACGTCAAACGCCCGCCCAACATTTGTACACTGATTACATTTGTCACATGAGAACGGTTCGCTTCTGCCGATGATTTACAGGCCTCTGTGTTTACTCCCTTCTACAATAATAATCTCTGCAAGACCTAGTTTTACTTCTTATTTTCCTCATAAAGAAACTCATCCCCAAAGATGACTTAAGCCTTGAGGGAAATTATTTAAATTTGGGCCATTTGTGTAGAGTTAATAGAACAAATCTTTTTTTAAACCCCGAATGTTTAAACAAGACTAGTAGTATCTACTTCTGGTTCTCCTGTCCTGTTATATCGGGGGTTGGCTATCTACAGTGCAATCTTCACCCTTATATAGAATTGCACACGTACCAGTTAAGTAGATATCGAAACCGAGAAGTGCAGCGTCATTCTCTTCTACGTCTTTCGTCAATGTCTGGAAAACCATTTGGGTAATGTTATAATGCTACTACTCATAATGTGACCAAGATCAGATGTATTATTGGAACAAATATAATACTTAAATATTCTTTTACATATCAACTGTGTTTAGGTCAAAGATGTTACTCCACATTTTTTTGGATTTTGAAAAAAAAGTTAACTCGGGTAATTCAATACTCTCACTGAGTTACCTGAAGTGACAAAAAGCTAGTAAAAGTCCCGAACCCTGTGTCGCTTGAGTCAAGCCTTCTCCCAAACGGTGAATTTATTTTAGATGGCTGAAGGGCTGACTAAATAATAATAATTATATTTGGATGACTTGTATAGCGCCGTTTTTGTGAAATATCACCTCAAGGGCGCTGTACAGATCTTATTTTCTATTATTACATATTAATTCCTAGTTAAAATAGAAAATATACAGGAACATACTTACCTGGCAGGTCCCATCAGATAGACACTTATAACTTAAAATTATAATTGTGATTTTTTTTTTATTTTTTTTTTTTTTTTTTTTTTTTTCTATTTTTTTTCCGATTCAGGGCATGGGAGCGAAATTAAAAAATGGACTTTCTGAATTTGTCGTACAATGCAGGATTTGATTAAAACTTGAATATCTAAAGGTGATTCGTCGGGAGACAGATTATGTTGAGATTCTTTTAATGAATTTAAGGATATGAGAGTCTGAAAAGGTAAGTTTTCAGTTTGGACTGAAATTCTGTTGGGCTCGTTATACATCTTAGTTCCGGAGGGAGTTTATTCCAAGCCTTCGGCCCAGAAACTCCGAAAGCGCGATCTCCAAACTTAGTATTTGGATTGCGTTTGGGTTCTATCAGCCTTCCGGTAGCCGATGACGTTGCTGATCTAAGAGTCGACTGCCTTAGAAGAATGTTTTCTGGAACGCATAGGTCGGTGATGTACAGTGGGGCCATTTCGTTAATGGATTTAAACACCATCCAGCACAACTTGTACTGGATTCTTTTCAGTGCACTTGAGCCAGTGAAGGTTCCGAATGTGCTCTGAAATATGCGAATTTTAAGCCCTTTTGCCTTTCCAGCGACGATATGTGGTTGAGTTGAATCACCTCAACCATATTCATATTTGTTGTAGTATAATATAAAAATGAAATTCGTCTTCTCCAAATAGATGAATCCAATGCGTTGGAGATAATTGTTTTTATTTGCAATCGATGCTGAATGCAGTTGCATGGTTGAATATTGGATTCGGCACCGGGTGTTCAAGTACTATTTGATGCGCGTGCCTTTTAGTTGGGATTTTCATTTCACTGCGTTCACTCACGCATAGTCGCATGTTGTAATTCAAAACAAATCCGTTTTTAATTGCCAAACGTTTTTTTCTCCTTTTTCATCACGATTGTTTTTTAATTGTAAATCTTTAATGTATGTCACTCTTCACAGCCGAGTTGGTAATGCTGAGCTTCTCCCAAAATATCATAACAAGGAAATTAGAATAAGGGTTAGCACTCATGAATGACGCTAAACATTACTTTGTAGCATTCCAATGCAAGTAATACTACAATACTGCAAATTTTCTATGGGTAGTTAGAACAATTTCTAATGTTTCTAGTGAATACAATTTTATAACTGTTATCCTTTAAATTTTATCAAAAACATACTAAAATAACAGTCAAAGGTGCAGATTGAAAACCAACAAAGGCATATTTTAACATTCTACCTTAACTTCCAGTATGTATTTCATAAATAATTTAAAAGATTAGTGTTAAAAAAATTTATTAGATATTTTTTTAACTACCCGTATATAATTAAGAAATAAATAATTTGTAGCTTTGCTTGTACTAGAAAGCCAAAAAGTGTGTATTTTCGGGTGCTGCTCCTTAAATACAGTGTTCTTCAACGTGTATATATATGAGGACTAGAAAAAGTAAGAGATATATTTCATAAACCGCTAATGCAGATATACGAGGCTTGTTCAAAAGAAAAGGTGAATTTTGAATTTTTGCGGGCGTGTACATTCGATCATCGATTTTTTTTTTGTTATGTTGTACACATATGTTTATCATATGTTAGAATTATCAGCCATTTTGGATTAGTGGTTTGTTTTTGACAACTGGAAAGGCTAGTCACGTTTTTGTGTGTTCTTCGATTTTTTACTTTTGAAAAAAAATGGATATAAAAACATAACTGCAATACTTTAGCTGATCACAATTTGTTCAAAAGCTGAAATTAACTGATAATCGGTGTTCAACGGGAACCGTCGCCCTTGAGGTGATTTATCACAAAAATGGGGCTACACAAATTATCAAAATGTTATTATTATTATTCAGCTGTCAAAAAAACAAAATGGCGTCAATCATTGAATTGTAACGATGTAAAATGTGACGAAAGTTATAAACATCTCCACCTTAGATTCTTGTGTAATTCTTTGTGATTTTTCATGAAAACAGCGCTATACAAATTATAAATATCGTCGCCGGAAAGGCAAAAGGGCTGAAGCACCCTTTTGGGAACGTTACACCAGAGCACTTTAAAGTATTTTGTTTACAGTAAAATTCATAAGTCTTCAGTGCCTGATTGGATTTTTGAAAAAAAAGTTAACTCTGGTAACTCAATGCTCTCACTGAGTTGCATGAAGCGACAAAAATCTAAAAAAGTCCCAAACTTGTGTTGCTTGAGTCAAGCCTTCTCCCGAAGGGTAAATATATTTTAGACGGCTGAAGGACCACAACAGTCTGCAATATCAAACGAGAGTCAAGAGTATTCGACCCAGAAAAAATAACTGATCAAAACTGCATATTTCACTCATTTTTGACCAAAGTGTCGCTTAAGCCCTTTTGCCTTCCCAACGACGATGTATAATAATTACGAATGAAACAACTAGGCTCTTTTTTATGTAATTTATACATTTTCTGCTATTTTATTTGTGTGTTTATTTTACCTAAAGTTCGAGAGTTTTATTTACCCTCATTTAAAGTAATTTACCCCGGTTATTTTTTTAATTTATTCAACTACTCACCTGATCACGAGTGTACCATATGTTAATTACTTATAGCTTTTTTGCGGACCGGTAGTTGAAAAACCCTGCTCCAATGTTATGGTGATTTAGGTGTACTGTATTTTTCATGTCGGTAAGTAAAAAGCTTTACGACCATATTTCAAAGGTTGCAATGAACCCCTACCTCTCTCCGTTCCCCGCTTCCCAAACGTGCCAAAATACAAATACATAGTATAATACGTACTCGCAAATTTCCAAGAATTATAGATCTGGCAACCATGGTGTATTTTACCTCTTGCCGATCGTTTGTTGTCAGTTGTCCGTTGTCCTTCAGTATTTCTTAAAATGTGTTGATGTTTGGTTGTTGTGCGTTCTGTGTGAGTGTGCGTTCTTCTTCTGGTGAACTCTCCTATCGGAGGTTAGCTGTCATCTTGGCAATCTCCACTCTGCAGGCTGCAACCTGGAACAACTCTGTGGAACCCCACTCGTAGCTGTCATTTGTACTCGTGGTGTGGTTTAAGTTTGAATCATGAATTTGAGTCCGGAACAATCAAGCACAGCGACAGATTTGCCTCAAGATGGGCGTAGTCACCGATATCTGGCAAGAACTCTGTTGAGAAGATTTCTAAGGAGACGAGGATCTATCAGAAGAGAAATTTCAAAACGAGATGAGCGAGTTATTGCTTCAAGAAATCGGCGAACTTCTACAAGATCTGGTGTGAGAATGGCGTGAATACTATTTAAGAAATGTAAACTGTAAAACATTACGAAACTTTACCATTCATACAACGCACTTATCAACACCTTTTTGACGGAAATTATAGTTGTGTTTTACTTCCGATTTTATAATATTACGAACTTATCTGTGTGGTCGGGTTGTCAATACCGTTGAGGTTGTGGATGCAGTGAACAAATTTAAAAACTTATTCGTTCGTTGATTCCAATCAGTCATCTGCGCATATGGTATACGTTTTTGATATTTTAAAAGTTGTTGCTGTTCCGAATAGTGTTCTAGCCTTAGAGTACATAGAGTGGTACCTATCCAAGGCAGTGTAGTCAGTTTTTGATGATTTTTGCCCGACTCGGCAGACCTGGGCGTGGCTAGAACTAGGGTTAGGGTATTTTTACATCCATTCAAAGCACATGTCGACATAATGTTTTTGTTTATTCGTATAACCACTTTTTCACAGTATTATTATCAACAAAAATATAGCATATAACCTAAAAAATCGTTTAGTTGTGTCTAGTTTAGTCGCAAATCAAAACATGTGGGCGGAGTCCCTGGAGACGCGGGAGACCAAGATCATCCTTACAGTACATAAAAGCGGTGTGATATTTTTGTTGTCTCTCATGGTGTACGACGCAAGAACCCGGAGAAAGTGATTTAGCGCAAGTTTGTATAGGTTAGGTAAAAAAAATTAACTCTCTCTCCATACATTGCTACTCCAAGGTTCTAGCACTAAGTTAATATTATAATACTACATACCTACAGATTTACAAACTTCTCTGTGCAGTCAGAGTCGTCGCTACTGTAGATATTGTGGATACTATCGAACTGACTAACTAACCATCACGCCGTTTCCCCGCAAGGGTAGGCAGAGAGGATGGACCGCCATACAACTCCCTCTTGGCACGCACTCATTGCTTCATTCACATTCATACATCGTCTTATATATGCTTTTCTGTTATTCTGACTCTTGGCATGGCCCGACTCGAGTATTTAATTCACTTGATTGTGCCATGTCTTCCCCGACTTCTTCTGCCATTAACTTTCGCGTCATATATTTTTCTCACACTCCTTTATTCGTTCAACCGCTCTAAACCCCTAAACTATCTAAGCGTTCCTTTCTTAATCCTATTCATTACGCGTGATTTTTCACAAAAACGGCGCTATGCAAATTATCCAAAAATATTGAATCAGCCTTGTATTCGTTTCGAATATCCACATTTTTTACAAGGTCGTGCAAAGTTTCATCGCACATACGCCTTAGGGATTTCATTTCTACAGCATTCAGTATACTTTCGTGTTTCCTCTTTCCTCTTCCTTTGTAGATACAGTGATCAAATATATTATGCATACGTCAATTTCTCTTTTGGACACCTATACAGATACGCTTGTAAATATGAATCACTGCCAACATTAGGAGTTCAGATGTTTTTACTTTTTGTCTGTGATTTGAATCGGATATTTTACCGATTTTCTCGGTAGGTGCGTTTTTGGTTTGATATGTTTTTCGTGTTTCTATATTCCAACCAGCGCCGGTTCCACCACATCTCGTGCCCTATGCAGTAAGTACCTATTGCGCCCCCCACCCCGTTTACGACTTTACGTCCAAATACCTATTATACAATTCGTAAAAAAAATTCTGTGACAGTAAACAGTGATGTTGCCAGTGCAGTAGAAAACATAATTATCCCATGATGTGGGTAATTTTTAAATGACTCGATCTTTATTTTTACGGCGGCCCTTCAGAGATGGCGCCTATGCTTTTTGCACAGTTTGAACGTATGGTGGATCCGGCGCTGATTCCAACTGCTCAAAACCTTCAAAACAGTGAGAAAAATTATTCGATTTAACTTTGCCAATGTTTCCCAGCATCCATCCCCTATTCCCGAACGACATTAGCATGTCTGACATATTGTTTATTTCCGTCTTTCAGAGTTCCGGCGAGAAGCGCACCGTGGTGGTGATTCTGCTCAGCGGCCAGAAAATCGACGTTTCCTGCGACCCCCAATGCCGCGACAGCCGGTCAAGTGTTCCAGGCAAGTACCTGCCCTGAAAATGTTTAAAAAACAAATCTCATCAAAAGCCGTTTTATTCGCCGGTTGAATGCGGCTCCGCCGGAACCACCCGCAAGCAATTAGGGCTCAAATGTGTTCCCGCGTTAACCTTTCCAACGCGACAAGTTTCACTATGAGCAATCACCGCAGGCGGAAATTTTCTATGAAATTATTTCGTAATGTTGCTGTGAAACTGTGAGTTCTAAAAAAACTACTTTGAATACGATTACGTCTCATGTTGTTTTTCGTATATCGTATGCGGCACATTTTCATTGATATTGTTTTATGAAATGTTTCTGTAAAACTACTGGTGTTAAATATTATTCATCATGTTGAATACGATTACATCTTATAAACTAAATGTAAATATCTGTTTTTGAAACTGTTGACACATTACTAGTGTAATTTCATTTTCATGATTTAATAAAATATTTTTTTCAATTTTCTCCACTGTTATTGTTAGACCGGACCGATTCAAATCTGTTAAGGTCATCTTCAGACTGGTACATAGATTTTATTATTTTGTTACTTATTATTTCATTAATTATCTTATTTAAATATTTCCACTTTTGTAATTTAAATATTGTAAATCATCAATTTTCCACGCATCACTTCCTTGGTGGGACGATTTTTATATTGCAAAACCCAAACAAACACTGAAATAAACAAATTTATTCATTTTAATAAGATCATTTTTTTCTGCTTTTCAAAAGCAGAAACAAACATAATGTCATTGATAAAGTCTTGAAGAGGTCGCTTACATAACAAAATGAAATAGATTGTATTGAAAATAAAAATAATGTTGACCAATGAATTCCTTCTTTGCGAACTGTGAGACCTTATAAATCATATTTGCGACAGTCGTATTGGGCATGCTGTTGACATCTCAAATGTGACACAGCCGCATCCATCGGGTTAAACGTATAGTACCTACATTTCAGCCCCTTTAGTGGTAAAAATGTCCAGTCCCGATTGCGATTTAATTACTTTATTTATCGCTTTATCGTTTGGGGTTTTTTCCGTGTGTTTTTAATGAAAGGTGTTTTGGGATTTAAGCATACACAAAAATCGTGTCAAATATAACATCGCCACCCACTCTCAAGTGAATTTGTTTTACAGTTAAATTTGATATGTGGATTTAATTACGGTTCTGACCTCTGGAATTTTGAAATTTATATCATTAGCACGTCTAGACCAGCGGCTCCTAATCTTTTTGACTGGTGGACCCTTAGAGTAACAATATTATTACTCTAATGGTGGACCTACGAACCCCAGTTAATGTACATTTAACTTTGTCAATCAAGCATAAAAGATAATACAATTATATTTTTGCTATGATAATGTGTTTTTAAAAATCACTTATGTATTTTATTTTTGTGTTATTTCGATTTTAAGTATAAGATGGTGCTGTTTTTTTTATTTATTTATTGCCAGATAACGCATTTATTTCCACCTGCAACCGGTGTCCACATTTTTTCAATGTAGGATTGAAGATTGACCATTAAATAATAATAAAAGTGGGTTGTAGGTAGTGGGTGTATTTGGTGTGTCCGAAGTAAGGGAAATTTCGTTTAATTCAGGTGAAATGTGATCAAACTGTTTCAAATATGGACTTTATATGGCTGCCTGGGGCGTAGGAGTCGGAAGGCTTTATGTGAAGGGTTTCATTTGATCATTTTTAAATTGTTGCATACTTCTAATGATTAACCCTTCAGTGGTTTATACTATCATTGCTTAGTTCTCTTGAAAGGCTTTGAAAACCCCCTGAAATAACCCTAAGGGGCTCCCGAGTTGTTTGCTTCCCTGGTTTCATGAGCATAATTATCTTATTAAGTCATTATTATATAAATTCATAATATTGTTTCTCGGAAAACGAATAGGTTTACACATAGTAACATATGCTAGTCCAAAATAACACCAATTCTTGGCTTACTATCAGAATGTCGACTTGCTAGCCACTGGTAGTTTGTTATCCCATAGAAATAATACCTATGTAATTTTCGACCCATCACCAAATTCAGTAAGATCACACAAATTATCCAAACAAGTCAACATCTTGTTGGGGCTACCCAAATAATCTAGGAATAAATTTTCATATATCAAAATATAATCACCCCAAACTATAACTATCTATTTCTTAGTCAAAATTAACTCTGAAATAGTTTGGACACGTATGTACAGCAATTTGACAGCGAAAAGAGTGTCAAGAGAATATATGACGCTCAGGTGGATGGAAGAAAAAATCGAGGACATCCACTGAAGGCAAAAATAGTTTTTTTACTCTCTGGGGACATCTCAGGAAGTAATGAAACAATCGAGTGAATCAAATATTTGAGTCGGGTTTAGTCAAGAATCGGAATAACAGAAGAGCATTTGGTTGATTTAAAAAATCTAAATAATAAATCTTTCACAATTGTTTTCAGGCTGTGGTTCAACTTGAAAGGTTGGAGCACAACTTCATGCTGGGACTCTCAGCTCTAGTCGGTGGTGATTTTGTCTTCCTGCCTGATGACTACAGGATCAGGAAGGTGGCTCCAGAGGTCTGGTGCTCCAACTCTGTCAGGAAGAAGAGCCCCAAGAAGACGCCGACTCCCGATGAGAATATGAGGTTCACGCTGTTCTTGAGAATCAAGTTCTTCATGCCGCCAAATCTTTCTAAGGCTGTAAGGTAATTTGAATAGTACATTTTCAGTTCTCAACCTGCGGTCTCAAAACTTGTCAAAATAAAAAATTGAGGATTTTAAAAAGTATAGAAGAAAACTCATAATAACGCTGTTAAAAATAAGTATACGGATTATAATTTCACATGAGTGTGTGTCACAAGATATTCAATAACTTTATTTTATGTACAACCTAGTCATAGCTAAGGTAGGTAGGTAGGTTCAGCTTTATAAAGTAGTTAAATCACATTATTTAGGAGGCTGTTCGGCTATTAGATGCATACAACATAACTTGAAGCCGAGCATTCATTTAGATAAATAAATTGATCTCTTCCATTGTACATGTGTTATCAATTGTACTTAGGGATATCAACTTGAAAAAATGTTTGGCCGATAATATTTTTTGAATAGCTTACAGTTGTTTTCTTATAAGTACTGTGTCGATTGTATTTAGGATTGAAAACTGCAGTGGTATAATTGTACTAGCCATACAACTATATTATATAACTATACTGTTACCCGAAAAAAAATTAGTCCCCATTTCAAATATAGAATAAAGTCTGCTAAAGTCCATCATAGGTAGGTACTTTGTTAAGTAGGTAGGGATTTGAAAAGATTCTGTTTGATACTCACAAAGGAAATTATTTATACTTGATTATTTTTAGGGGTGGCGCATGGCGAGGATGGGTATACCTTCAGCTCAGAAGGTCGGTTGTGGAAGGGCAGATAACACTGCACTTGGTGCAGTTAGTGGAACTTGCGGGATACGCCTTGCAAGCTGAGTTTGGAAAATACTCATTCAGGGTAGGTTTATTATTAAATTTCTTTGCACATTAATATTTGGTCTTTGTGACCCCTATAATTCAATATTTGCTACCCTTAGTTTTGTGTTGTCTCCAACTCGACATATTCTATTTTTTCTTCTTAAACCCTCTTCTATCGGAGGTTGACTTACCTCAAGAAATCTCCCATACTGCAGACTGCAACACTGAAGGTTATGAAAACATGCTCCTAATTGCCTCAAAGTGAAACTCCTATTTCTCGAGATGGATCCTATTTTTCATAAATTTAAAACCCTAAAGAATTATTAATATTGAAGTACACATTCTGTTTGTTACTTTTAATCTTTTACAATCATTTTTCTTAACTTTTTTTTTATTTTGTATCTATTTTCAGGAACACAGTTCAGGCGATTATTACCTGATGGAACATTACTTCCCTGAAGGATCGTGTTCAGAAAACGACTCAGAAATGAGACTTCTTTTAAAACAGGTAGCCATTTAATCCTTTTGCAAATTCGATCCACCTGAAATTAACCTATTCATCACGCTCCATGTACGTAGAATAACAGGTGTACATGGTACAATCTTTGCTGATGCTGTCTTATATAGTCAACAGGACAAAAGAGACTGAGAAAGAGAAAGAGACCGAAGAGACTCCAAAATAGCAAAGTTTTCGAAGCAACCCATAGTAGCCTGAAAAAAATCATAGCTACAATTTACAATTAATGGATATCAGATATAACTATGCGCCAAAGAGTTTGATTCTCATTTTTGTATTAATCATTATTTTCATATTTTTGGTATCCTTATTTGAATTTTCTTTCAGGCTCACGAATCTCATAAAAATATGACATCAGAAGAGGCAAAGGAAAAGTTTATTTCAGTTGTGCAAACATTTAAAGATTACGGATCTCACTTTTACACCGCAGTTTGGGTAAGTTCATTAATTCATATTTTTCATCATGCAAGTTTGCAAGCCAGTTCGAATACTGCAATATTTCCTATAACACTTTTCAAGATTAACGCAAGCACACTTTTTGACAATATTTACTGTAAAGTCACATTACATTGAGTCAGTCTTGCTGAATGCAATGGTATTTAGTTTTGTGGACTTAAACATAAAAACAACTTTTTATACCTAAATTTCTCATAAAACCAATGGATAGAAAGGTGTGGCTTTTTATTGTCTCATGTCTTAACTATAAAGCAAAACACCTGTTTGTTTTTCGTAGAAAAAACTTTCTAACGGTTAGATTTGATATCACGAAACTTGCACCGCCTACTCTATGAGAAATTTCTAAGTCAGTGACAAACTATTTACAATTCTCCACTTCATTTCCGGTGATTTACAATATCCATTTAACTGTCAAAAAGTAAGGTAAGAAATCTTATTGTTTGTTCCACATTTTTCAATCGTTCAACAAGAATAACGCTTGTAGAAATCTACCAAGGAATAAAATAAATTATTGGGCAAAGCCTTTAAATGAACAGCATTGTTAACCTTTCCAGGCTACAAGAGATGGCTTCACACGCGATGTTTGGCTTTCTATCTCCCCGCGCGGTATGATTCTATACTCCCGCAACACTTGCATCACAGCACTAGCCAGGGAGAACACCAGCAGTAGAATCCTGCTGCAGAGCTTGGCTTGGCAACACATCCACACCCTTTACTACAACAAGCGCACGCTCTACGTTATCCCCAATGACCGGGCGGCCGTTGGACATAATAAGAGTAATCTTAAGTTTAAACTCAAAATGGATTCCAACAAGTAAGTGACACTTATGTAGGTGATGTTCACTTTTGTGTGGATGGGTTTATATTGTTGTGAATTATGTGTATCGATAGTAGGTTGAATTAATCAAAGACTGAATGTAGTAGACACTAATAAAAAGTTGTTGAAGGTAGCGAGTCAAACAGTTCCCAATGTTGATATCAGGCCTGGTAGAATGAAAGTAGACTATTTAGTCTGTATTTACAGGGGAAACGATATCCTTGAGAAAGAGCAGACCTAAAAAATAGTTGCACTTGGTGCTTTTGGACACATATTTGAATTTTTTTCAGTTCTAGTACATATGCTGTATAAGAAACCCTTCCCCCATCAAAATCTAAACTGAAATCTAAAAATATCTAATAAAAAACCAGTATATAAATGAATTTCGAGTCCCAACTTTTATTATTTTTATTTCTGCGGTTGGTATGGCAGATCAAACCAAATGTAGTCACGGACTGGAACAAATGGTCGCGCAGATTCCTCACCTTGGCTGTTGTTGAAGGTTAAATAAAAATAATTACTAAAAAAAACTTCTTATCATGACTAATCTTAACAATTTTTATAAATTGTCAAAATTAGTTTTGTACATTTTTACGAAGTTCTTATTTTAATTTCAGGAGTTATTTTACATTCTGGTTGGCATCTCTCCATCACCGCTTTTACATGCGCCTCCACGCAGACATAAACTCTCTCTTGAACATATCGGACGAGTTCAGTATTCCTATTCACAGTGACAGCGACAACAAGTGCAATAAAGAAAAGCAGAATACAGTCAATTCGGCCAAATCTAGTAGAAGATCTTCCAACGCTGAAGCGAATGACAATACCGAGGCTTGGGTCAATGAATGCAGCAATTTCCAAGACAGCTATAATATGGCAGTTCGGGGACAGTACCAACTGTCGAGGAAGAAGTCTAGCAGTGAATTCCCGCAAGATAGAAGATTGGAAGAGTTTCAGAATAAGGAGAATGAAAAACCGAGTAAACTCGTTGAAAAAATCTCTGGGTAAATCTCAAATTTTATTATTAATTTAATTTTGACTGGTATAGTCAATAATCAATATACACTATATCCATTTTTTTAAAATCTATCTATGTTAATAGTGTAATCAAAAAGATAATTCAACTAATTAAGGTTTTTAAAATGTCCAAAATTATTCGCTCAAATATTAGATATTTGATGGAATATCTCGATGTCGATTGATTATTTTAGACATATTAACAAACTGTTTTTTTTTTAATTCTTTCAGAATCAAATTTTTCCATTATTATTTTTTTTACAATTATGCACATCACTAATGTGCACAGTTGTTAACATTTGCTAATTTACAGAGTAATCAATGGTGGCACCAACCCTACTCGCAATAGTATAATAATTTCTTCCTCAGCAAAAAAATGCAAAAGTTTTGATTTGAACCTTACACATATTACAAAGTTTCACACCCTTCAATAATATATTACATCTGTTATTATCGGGGTTTCAAACCCTTCTGCCCAGCAACTGCAGTTTGACATTCTTTGAGTTCTGCTCCAAGTTTTGAAAATTAAATTATAATGTCACAATTATTTTTTTCAGAGATGGCACTGCATACTGGTCTGGAGGGCCGACTTCCATGGATGGAGCCAACGCCAGCAGTTCTGAAGTTCTATCATCTCCAGAGAGCTGTAGTCTTCCTCGAAGACTCGGAGTGAAAATGGGCACCAGGGCCTTCAACGGGTCCAGTCATCCAACTTCCTATCAACACAAGCAGTTTCATAGTTTAGATGCAACACAAATAGGTTGGTGCATGTAACAGGGTATTAACACATATACTCTGTAGACTGAACAATATATTAGAGATATGCATGCAAATAAATTTAGAATGTTAACTTAAGCTATCCACAGAGGTCATTTGGCCACCTTCTATAGAGACCAAAAACTCGTGGTGATTTTAGACATTGTGATTTGTGACCATTTTGATATACATATTGATAAAATCTGATTCTATTTCTACTAGTGTAGAATTATTACTGCTTTCAAGTGACTAGGTGCTGTGATATATTATATGGTGATTGATTCACAACAACTTGATAGATTAATAAAGTAGTTTCATCAACAGTTTACATAGTTAGAGTGATTTGATTTGAGTAACTGTTGACAAAAAATGTCATATTTAAAAAATCTCATGATAATAATAGAACCCATAAAACATAAGATTTATAATAGGTACATTTGAACATAACTTGTTCTGAAAAGAGAGTTAGTCAGTAACCGCTGTGAATTTCTAATTTCGATCCATCCAGCTGCTAGCTAAGCATCCCACCCACTAAACCATTGAAATTATACCTTATGTTTCATACTTTAAAAACCGTTAAAGATTATGGAACAATTTGATGGTTTGTTCTCATGAGTTTGTTTTTCTATCGCAGGGATATCGCCATCATTTTCCGATCAAATGAACCGATTGACATTTTCTCCCGAGCGTCTAGTTCACTCCGACATAGAACTGACTTCCAACCTGAGTGACTCTGATGATCCCGCAAGTGGAAACAAGGCTCAGGGCTATGTTGTCAACAGGATGAATATTTTACCTCAAAGAAATTATAACTGCAAAGCAAGTCACAGTACCACGAATATCAATTCTGCTTACGTGATAGGTAAGTTTTTTATGAAAATAATCTATTTTTAACAATGTATTGTAAATTTTAGTATGCTAGCAGTGATAGTATTGTAGATTTTAGCTATTTTACAGAACAAAAAGTATGCTTATCACTTTTTATAGCCCAAAATGTTTAATATTTATTTATAGAAAAAAAAACTGAAAACGAGTATTTTTTCAGACCTCTTCTCTCTTTGTTTAGTTTTTTCCTTACTGAAAGTTGGAATTTATATAAAAATCTTTTCAATCTATCAAAATTGTACGAACAATATTGATTTTAATTTATTAAATTAATAGACGCCAGCATTTTCTGCATCTCTAACTTAAATATATATTTACATAGTTAGCTTTATTGCTACATCTGGAAAACAATTTTTTAGCCCAATTGACCAGAGAAATTGCAAATTGTATTCTTCAAACTCAGTTCAAGGAAATATTTACACATCAGCAGTCATTAAATTTCACTTTTGCCTACCATCTGGTTGTTGTGATATATTTTTTTAAAAAAAAAGTAAAAGTGTTGCTGACACAAATAAGATTATTACATACAAACATGTCATTCTTTGCTACTTGTAAGGACAATAATTTTTTAGTCTGCAAGAGTCATCTTATTACAATGATAAATTATAATAGTATTCATTGCTCCAAAGTATTTATCAGATATTTCTTTATTTCGTGACTTCCTAGACTTAAACAATATGTATTTTTAAATTTTTTTTCACTATATTTCTTGATAATTTTATTTTTATAAAGATTCTCCACAAGTGGCCAACAACACGTTTGGGTACCACCCCCAAAACGATGAAACCCTCCTCAACTGCTCTCTGCAGGATCGCCTGAACTCTATGGGGTGTGTGCAGTCCGAAAGGTGTTTCAGAACTGTCAATTTAATGAGGGATTCAAACGGCGCTTTAGGGATGCAAGTTGCGGAAGGATCTGATGGTAAATTTCTATTGAATATGTATTCCTCAACAACGAAATTGAGCAAAACCAAAATAAAAAGTGTATTACTTAGTATGTGTTTTTCACATCTAGAGTGTAAGATGCATACACTGGTGAGAGACAACCATTCAAAATAGATACATTTTTTTAAATAGATATTACTATAATTTAAATAAAAAATAATTTTGTTTTTTGCCTTCCACTTTATTTATACACATAACAATTCGACCGGTTTCTTTCCTAACCTTCATCAGGACATTCCAAATTTAGTATATACTATAGACCCATTGGCTTCAAGGAGTGGGACTCTTATGTGGGGTCTCATAAAATAATAAAATTGTCCCTAATATTAACTTTCTAAAGTGTTTGCTTCTGTATTAATAAGATATTACTATGTTTAGTAAAAGAATCTAAATTTTGATATTTGCCTTCACATTTTCCTTTTCTTCAGTTCTTTCCTCCTTACGACATTCCAAATTGGAGTTGCTATAGACCCATTGGCTTCAAGGAGTGGGACTCTTATGTGGGGTCTCATAAAATAATAAAATTGTCCCTAATATTTTAACCTTTCAAATGGACCATTATCTGTTTTCTCTTCAAGAATCCAGCTGTTAGTAAAATTAAACAAAATATATAATTGACTTTAATGCCCCCCAGTGTATTTGTCGTAGTCAATTCATTGTTCTTTGATTGCAGGTAATGTGTATGTGAAGTCAATGACTCCAAATGGACCAGCATCAGCACTGAAGCAAATTTATCCTGGTGATCAAATTATTTCTGTGAATGGACAAACATTACTGAATTTGAATTACAACAAAGCTTTATCCATGCTCCAAAAAGCTCCGAAACAAGTGGAAATCATTTTATTACAAACAGTTTCAATGACTGATGGATCTAGACGAAATACTTCTCTTGGTAATAATAGAGATTTATTGAGAAAGCATTCATTATCTGGTGACATGAGCAACAATATTGTTGCCCGCTTACTGAATGGCAGCTCCTTTTCAAAACTATCGCTTTATAACAGTGGAACTGGACAGAATGATTCAAACATCCTCTCCAACGATGTCAGCTATAGATCGGAACATGTGACCGACCAAAACAAAAATGAAACCCAAACTTTTGATAATGATTTATTGAACGTGGAAGCTCTTAAGACAATAAACGTATTACTAGCTCTGACAAAACATAATATTGAGAGGAAATCTAGTTTTAACCTTAGCGCTAATAATAATAGTTTTGAACTTGTACAGAAGAAACCCAATGATGTTAGCAAAGATCCAATCGATACATTCCAATATTCCTCCTCAACAGAAAGTACCCCTTCAAAAAGACCGCATCGCAATAAAACTAATTCATTCAGTACGGCCCAAGAAAACAAGAATTATAAACGCAGGCCTTTAAGTGTTCACATTCCGGCTAATGTTGACATTTTTGGTACTTTAGATTCTGCAGAAACTACTTTAGATGACAGTCTCAACTGCCGCACAGTATCATGTGACAATATCACTGTTTTAAAAGCCTACAACGGAAATTCTAGCACCTCGACTTTGAGCCAACTCAAACTCACTCCAATCAAGAAGGTCACGGCTGTATCAAACGAAAACTTTGAAACCTTAAATTTAGGCATTCCAAAATCTAGTGCTTTTGGGAGACGGTGGAACGGTCATGTTAAGTATCCTGTGACTCCTTCCAAAATTGTTAACCAACTGAGCCAGTCGAATAAAAGGCAAGATGATAATCCTGGCGATACATCCCACTTAGTTTATGGAAATACGCAATCCGATGATGAACAAATTTTTATATAGTAAACTAGCTGTACTCATGAAAAGTAATAGGAATTTTTTATTCACTGAAAGTTAAGCATTAAATTAAATTTGATAAATATGAAAATAGTTTCCGTTTTCCATCATTATAAAATAATTATGAATATTTTTTTTAAATATTCAGATATCTACTTTACTTTTTGTTTTAAACCAAGACATTGTTTGTACTTTTAATGAACTTGTACGTATGCCCATTTGATTTTCAAATGTTATATCACAAACGGACTCACACATCACGTACATTCAATTTTATATTATGTAATGAATGTATTGCTTACGATGTGATAACTTATTTAGCTTAGTTGGATTATTTGGCCTATTACTAACAAAATATCTGCCAGTATTCATTATTTTAGTATTTTAAAGCAAGCTATCAGTGGACGGAAGCAAATTCTATTGATTTTGTATATATTTATGTATTGCAAACCCTTTTTATTTGTCTTGTGTTATCAATTGGCAGAGATAAGTTGCGGGCTGCAGACAACATAAGGACCAACGTTAATACATGTTTACATTCCATTTTAAAACAAATGGTTTGAAGGGGGTATTCTGTTCAGTAATAAACAATAACTAAGAGCTTCCTAGTATTTCTCTAAATGTTTCAAGTGCCAATATTGAATTAAACTGTATGTATAATATTTGTAATATCTTTGAATATGTAAAGTGTTTATAACGGAATAATGTGTAGATAGGAAGATTGTTAAGTTTTTACTAGATATTTATACATACCTACATATTATTGTATGATAGTTTTGTGTAGTTCATCATTACCAAACCCATCGGAATGTCACTTATTAGAAGTTGACAAATTACATGTTTATCAGTAGAATAAAGGAAGTTATTTCCCCTTATATATTATAATCAAGTTCATTCTCAATTTTCTGTAAACACAATACGTATAATCTTATTTAGATTATTTCAAGTTATTGGTTCGGCAATGTAAATGTAATTCTGAAATGTAATGTTCTTCCCACATAGCATATCGACGCTGAAAATGCAAAAGGGCTTTCAGCGACACTTTGATCAAAAATGAGTTAAATATGCAGTTTTGATCAGTTCTTTTTTCTGCACTCTCATTTTATTCGGAAGACTTGTGGCGCTTTAGCCATCTAAAATATATGTACCATTTGGGAGAAGGCTTGACTCAAGCGACACAAGTTTCGGGCTTTTTTAGCTTTTTGTCAAGAGTAAACTTTTTTTCAAAATCCAACCAGACTTTTAAAAAAATATATATTTTTATTTATATATTTATTTTTCATTTTACATTACCTATCTCACTAGGTTATCAGAACTTGTTCTGAGGTGGGTAAAGACTTATGAATTTTATTGTAAAAACAAAAAAATCTTGTAAGTGCTCTGGTGTAAACATCCCAAAATGGCGCTTCAGCTCTTTTGCCTTTCCGGCGTCGATGTATTGAATGGGTTTTGAAAGTGTAAACTCAAGAAATTTTATGGATTTCAAACTCTGGGAAAATAATCTTCCCCTAACAGAAAATTGAGAATTGACATATGTATTTGTTACCAATCAATGTTAAAATCAGAAACTCAAGAACGTAATAATGTACAATATTAGCCCAAATTTGATGAAATAAATTTCTAATTTTGACTAGAACTTTTAATGACCCAGAAAAATAATGTAATATTATTTGATCGATCATCTTTAATAAATATTAATATTTCCAAAAAAAAAATTTTTTTAATAAATAATAACAGCAATTTATTATATACGAGTATCTGACAATTTCTTAAACGTTGATTTTGACAAATATTTTTTTTTATAATTGATAGTACGAAATGTTCGTACCATGGCTCAGTAACTTTCGTTGTGATAGGGGCAATAAAAACTAATTCCAGTAACTTTTGAGTCCAAGTATCTATCCATGAAAATGTATAATAATATTTGGATAATTTGTATAGTGCCGTTTTTGTGAAAAATCACCTCAAGGGCGCTGTGTTGTCAATCTGCCAACTGGGTACTTATTAGAGTTCAAAATGTTATACTATCCGGTTCTAATGGCGAATAGAACCAATCATATTGGGGTCCCAAAATATTATTGGCGCAATAACGAATTCAAGGTTTCTTTTACAATAAATTTGTAAAGCCGAGCATTATCACAGTTACATGAATAACACAGAAATGTAGAATCATTTGCCTCTAATTCAACACAAAATGTTAACAATTCAAAATTTGTGCTAAAATCTTTGTCAATGGGCTAATTTTGCATGAAGAATGTACTTAACTTATATGTTTATGTGTACTCAATGTCTAATAATAATATCTTGTACCATTTATAATGAAATAGAATAATATAAACTTATTGTTATCACATTGAAATTAAAATAGTATTTGTTTGCTGTGTCAAAGTATGAATAGTAGGTGTCAAATAAAATTAATATTTTAGAAATTTTATATCAAAACTAAACGACGACTGATGAATTGATGCCCAATTAGTTTAAGCATTTGGTGCACTGATGAAATAAACACTTTTCTGTTTTTGTTTAATGCATCAATGTGTCACAATTTTCTCAAAAAAAATGCTTGAATTATTTCACTTATAAATAATTATTATTTTTAGAGAAGTTTCACAATGCGGGGAAATGAATTCTCAGGGTGGAATAATATATGAATGTTTCATTAAGGTGAACCTGTCAATTAGTATTGAATTTCAACAGTCAATACTCAAAATAAAAATATATTTGTAATCAATACTAATGCTGGTTGCTTATACTAAAGCACTGTTGCATTTCGTTAGAGTTTTTTTCTTAGCCTCTCAGAACTATAGAACTAAGCTTACTATACATTCTTGGCAATATTAGCCATGGGCCCAAAGGTGAGTGTTATGTCGCTTGGCCCTGTATCGATTTTTTATGCCTGAGACAAAATACGAAATTCCCAAGAGCAAGTGCAGCTACTTTCCGACTAGTAATTACCCAAGCCACTACTGCACAATGCGAGAGTGAAGAGAATAGTCTTATCGAGTGTAGAGCTGGCTTTACAGATTTGCTATAGTTTTCCTTTTCTTCTGATCTGGTTTTATCTTTTTTACCTTTTACAAAAGGCACCAACGTCTGCTTGGTACTTTCCATTATATTTGATATTTTCTTACTACCTACATCTGATCCCAATAATATTGTGTTTACTTTAGTATTTTCCAACTTGGGAATTAATCAGTCTCAAACCATCTGCAAACATGGCTACTTCTATTAAAACTATTGTAATCTGGACTCCAACCAGCTTAGTCCTGACCAAAATATAATTTCCTAAATACAGCCAATACCTATTTTATAATAGTATGGGGTTTGCTGACTATTACAAGATGGAGCATCGCTGCATATTTGTCGTTTCCTTTGTTACTTTCTCCAATTCTATTTTCCAGATCTTCTCCACAACCAAGTCTATTTAGTTAAAGATGTTTAAAGCTAAACGTCTTAAAGATAGATGATTGTAAATATTATATGTATTCTGTTAATACTTCAATTTTGTATATGTAACGTAATAATTGAATTTTCCTCTCTTAATATGTATATGAATTACAATTTAAAAACTCATCTATTCCATAATTTTGCCATACATTTGCAACACTATTAATATTATTCAATTATGTAGGAACCTACTTACATTTCTATGAGTAACTAAATGAATGCTTATGAATCTCGAGATAAAAATGATAACTTAGTAAGAATTACAATGCCTTTTTATTCCTTTATAATTAAATTAGCTTTTTCCAACATATTCTCTTCCATTTTTAAACCTGAATACCTTAAATATTGGATGACTTAATTTTTTTGAAAATGTCACTTTGCGTAATCAATAAAATAACACTTCAGAATATTGATTATTGAAGTTCTCTTTACATAAATTGTATATAAGACTGAATGCAGCATTTCATTACTTTTTTGTGAAGTCACTGATATATTTTAATCTTTTCTTTTATGCTTTAGAGCTCCAATAGTTTGCGTTTTTTACATTTTGAAACATGATAATATTGTTTTAGATAATAAATATTTAGTGATTACGATGGTACTAATAAATCTTTTCAATGATAAAATTTGTTTTTTTTATTTTATTTTTTTACACAACAAAAAAGTTCAAAACTCCAAATGCGATCAAAACGATCTAAACTCAAAACATGACATTTGGGATTGTGGCGGTGTTGTTCTAGGGGCGCGAATTATCATATTGTGTTAGCACAGTATCAAAATATTTAAATATTTAGGCTATTCACGCAATAAAATACTGATGTTCAAAAGAACTCACCTTTTTATTGAAAAAAACAAGAACTCAAAATTATTTATTTTATGCCAAAAAACATTTTAAACTCAAAAAAATCCTCTACCAAGTTAAAAAGCTTTTTAAGATTTTGGAAACATACAATCATTTAGCTATTTATAATCCATCAAAATAAAAATAATAACAACCGTCCTTTCTTAAAAGTTTTGTTCCGAATAAACAAAAATATTCTTGCGTTTAAAAACATTTGGAATACGAGACCAAAATGTCATAAAATTTACGCTACAAAAAAGTTTTTCACATTTCTTTATTCTTTTACACTCTGCAATACACTGCAGTAATCGTTCCCTCTCAATTTCTGTAGAGATGGTCAATATTCCTGTCCCGGTTAAAAGGAACCGGTTTCAAGCTGGTCACTGGAACCGTCGATATTATTTCTTTGAGGAACCGGTTTCTTTTTTTGGCAAGTAAAAATGGATATCATTTGTCCGAGGAACCGTTTTTTGTGTCTATTTGCTAGTACTTTTCGATTTGAATATAAAAATCTCCTTCGTGGAACTTTTCTGGCACCAGGAACCGGTTCCAAAAAAAGCTAGATAAATAACCGGTAACTGGAACCGCAGGTACACCCGATTCTGATATCGACCATCTCTAAATTTCTGCCACTTTTAAATGTAAACCATTATCCGTATTGTCCTTGTAAAAAAAGTTACATTTAAGAAATTACATGGATTAAATTTGACGTGAGAGAATGCTTGCATATGTACCTACCTTGTACCTACACAAAACTCCGAAAATTCCAAATGCTTCGTCGAGACACAACGCACGAGAGCCATTCCCAACTTATAAATAAATAATTTTGCAGTCAAAAGAGCAATGTAAAGTACATGAAATCAATTGTCCGAATAATAGTATATCCAGGTCTTTTCATTGATGTTCAAGTATTTATTAACTTACTTGCTTTTGCGCTTTTGCGCTAGGAATATCGTAAACGGGGTTGGTGAATATCAAATTGCTATTGAGTTATAAAAGATCAATGGTTAGTTCAGGTCTTTTTCGACACTTGTACACCAGGAATTAATCGTTTTACCAGTATTTATGCTTTAGCGTCTGTTGTCTCTTTTATAGGTAAGAAATTATCCTATTGGTTGATCGGTAGTCTTATAGCACACGTATACCATAGACATAGACAATATTGACAGTTTGGTATTGTTTGAAGTTTTGATTTTGCATACCTGTTTTAATTATGATAAATAATATTATGTTTTTCTAACCTAGTGCATAGATATACCTCTATGGCCAAGTGCAAGTTTTCATCTACGTAAATCAAATAAATCTTAGTTCGGCCGTCACTTGGATCTTACGCGGAGATTTCAAATTATTTCTTGGCAAGAAAGTGTATTTTGACAATGCATGTGGCGCGAAAATATATCAACAGAATATTACGGATTATACGATGTGACGAAATCCTACATTCATAGGTATGAACTAGTAAATATATATGTTGCAATCTCGTACTTTGAGTTGATTTACTTGGCCAAGGATATTGGAGATGGTTCTAAATAATAAGATAATAGCTATATTTGTAACGTCATTGATAATAGCAGACTAATTGGCAGTATTCATTATTGGTTCCAGAGGCGCATTAAAAAACTCGCATCACTCGATATGATATAATTTTTTAATTTATTTATTTTTTGTTTGGAAGATTTTGTTTAATCGATCTTGAACGTAAGTTAAATATTTAATAACTTATTAATAAATGTATTATATCAACAGGTTGATGTTTGGAGTAAGAGTAATAGACAGTGGAAAAATATTCTAGGAAGTAAAAAAGGGTAAGTACATTCTTTCGCATTTCGACATTCTATAAATTGAAAAATATGATGCATGGGTGCAAAAAAAATATTATCCTTGCTACATCGTTCTACTGAAGCTTTCATGGATTTTTTGAAACTATACACCGGTGTACTTATTGATACAATACAAAGAAAATAATAATAATAAATTTTCATTCATTGAAATTTTATGATTTATGTTTATCCACTGAGCAGCACCAGCCGGTTCGGTCATATTACCGCCGCGGAGAAAACGTCATTCCTCTTTCTAGAAAGAAACGCACTTAGTTTTTAACGTACGACCGGACACAGTTTTTACGGCATTATCTCTAACTGCGTGGGTTCTGATAAATTTCGGAACAATACCTAGTGCCACTGAACCACAATTACACAATTGCCCTACAACTGCTCTCTAGGGAGCCTGAGCCCTACGCACGTTCAGATTACAGCTTGACATGGTTAACTTTGCAGTCAGGTGGCTCGCTAATGTAGATTTCACGAATTAAAAACAAAAATGGATCTAATAAGTATTTCGTTTGTTAGTTCCTTCTCGGCCGTCTGCGAAGCTAACCGCGTTTAGCTGAACCTGTTAAGTCCGACCCTGATTGCATTCCTGGGAGAAATCTCCGTCCGATTCTGACACCCACCGTGTCCACAAAAATGAAAGCGTGAGGCAGTGAGCCAAAAATGAATCATTTTCTTAGATTCTGTCTAAAAAATATTCACAGCAAAATATATTTTCCGAGTGAGAAAATTAACACGCCTTGTTAAATTTTCACGACCAACGTGAGATGTTGTATTTTATTTGGTTTGGTGGTCACTGAGTCAACATGTTTAAAGGTCAAGTGTCCAACCCCAGCACAGTTTGGCGGTAATTAATAGTCTTTCGGTAGATAATAAATAAATATGTATTTACGATACATTTGAACAACAAGATCTCGTAAAATTTAATTATCCGGAATGGATGGATTCGTATGTTATCGAAATGACCGACAAACGGTGTGCCAAAAACAATTCTAGGGAAACTAGATTTGCGAGATGGTAGGTGTCCTACTAGAAGTGGCTCACAGGAACATATTTATTTGGTCAAAACAAACGTATGGGTTTGGGTGGTATTTTTATTCTGCAATATAATATCTGTAAATATCCAAATCAGATATATTTAATTAGGCGAATACGACATTAGTCGAATAGTCTAATACAGTAATAAGTCGCATACGATAATAGTGGCATTCGATAATACTCGCATACGATGAGAGTCGAATACGATCTTAGAGTATATAGAGTGGTATCTATCCAAGGCAGTGTAGTCAGTTTTTGATGATTTTTACCGGACTCGACGGACCTGGGCGTGGCTAATATTAAGGCTATGGTATTTATACATCTATTCCCATCACATATCGACATGATTTTAACATTGTTTATTCGTTTAACCATCCATTTATCACATATCGACATTGTTTTTGTGTATTCAACCAAAATATAGCAAAAATATAACCTAAAAAAACCGTTTAGTTGTTTCAAGTTTAGTGGCAAAATAAAAAATGTGGGCGCGAGTCCCGCTATTAACCAGCGAAAATAACCAGCTTAAGAACATTACGACAGTATATAGAAGCCGTCCAAGAAATTTGTTGTCTCTTTTCTCTCTCATGGTGTGCGATGGCAAAAACACGGAAACAGTGATTTATTACAATTTCGGATGGGTTGGGTAAAACAAATTAGCTATCCCTCCATATATTGTTCCTTCAAGGTATTTACACATCCATTCAAATCATGACATAATGTTATTATTTATTCGTAAAACCACTCTTTCACGGTAACATAAATATAGCATATAAAAAAACCCCGGTTTAGTGAAAGTGATTTATCACAAAGTTTGATCATCGTGACAGTACATAGAAGGTGTTATATTTATTGTCTCTTTCTCTCTCATTGTTACGTAAAAATATCAGATACTTGTCTAGGTTGGGTAAAAATAACGTCTCTTTCTGAAACATTGTTACTCCAAAAATACGATACTGCACGGATAACGTCATATTTTTTTCTGAAAAAGCTATATTCAACAATTTCGATGTCTAAAAATACATCAATAATTTTTTTGACGTCGTTAATATCTCGTTTATCCGAGCGATTCATTCGTATAAATATTATGTGGTACTGATTAAATAAAAATATTTTTTACAATTTCCAAATTATTAATTCGTCCGTTTCTCGCGTATGCCTTCTATGATCTATGAATATGCCAATACAGGTATTTGCACACCTGTCTATGTTTAAGACCTGCTTTGATTACACACTGAAGTTTCTATGTCGCCGTTTCCATTGCATTTTGACGGCCTCCGTGGTCGAGTGGTAAGACGCTCGACTACGAATCCAAAGGTTCGCGGGTTCAAACCCGGCGTGCGCATATAACTTTTATTCAATTGATATGCGTCATAACACATTTAATTCATATAAAAATAATAATAAGTTTATAGTACACGTTCCAGAGTCGTAGATACTCGAAAATAAGTATCGCCCTGGTGAAAGACCACCTTTCAGAATCGAGCGTTGCTTGAAATGGCTCTAGCCGTGTTTGGTGACCAGATCTGAATATCCAGGTACTTCACAACCTTCCTCTTAAAATCGGAAGAAATTCAAATATTAATAATTTTCATGTCATGACCATTGTTTTTTTAGTTTTTGGCATTTTTCTGTTTCATATTTGTGTTTTAGATTATTAATATTATTAAAATATTTAATGAATTATAAGTCCTGCTTTTCAAATGAATGTAAACAAAAACAGAAATGTTATTCCACGTTTATAGTCTCACAACACACCCCTATTGGGGATGCCATAGTCTCACTGGCTCTAGACGACTGGGAGCAGTTGAGACTCTTGTGCGATATTCACTGTAGAAAAAATTGCACAATCTAAGTTTCTAAGAAAGCATAAAACTTTAAAATATAGATTTTTTTAAATTACATAAAAATCGATATTATCGTAAACATAAAATAACACGAAATTTTGGACCACGCAGTTTATTATTATTTGATTCTATTTTCGTACCTAAAAAACACAATATTGTTTTGAAGTTCTGCATACTTTTCCTCCCACGCGAGACAGGTAACTACGTTGCATCTAAAAACCCGTCGTCTCCTTTAACCTAATAAACCAAATTGAATATTCGCTGCTGGCGAAGCCTGAAAAACAATTTAGTATCCGACGCTCTAAAATTTGCCGATAATTTGAATACGATGACCTTGCGAGCTCAATAAAAAACACCGCTGCTCTGGCGAATTCTTTTTAATTTTAATCAATGGATACAAATTGAATAATCGCAGGGATATTATTAAATTACCTATCATTATAAAATACATATATATACTCTACATCTATACAACAATCTTTTTAAATTTATTTTTCTGTTACGTAGAGTGGTAACTCGTAATATAGACCGGTTAGTAGCTGAGTTGACAAACGCGTCGGGTTCCCACCCGAGCGTCGTGGGTTCTATTCCTCTGCTAGCTAATTCCTCTACCCTAGCACAAGCAACATCTTCCGCTTATTATGATGGTGTTAGGAGTTTTTTTTTAATTTGGCAGGTTATTCGTAACCCAAGAATGTTTGTCTTCCTTTAAAAACAAAACAAAAAAATATATATTTAAAATGGAGAAGTTGGAATTTAAATGGAATGTTTTTTGTAATCATTAAGGTGCGTGGCAAAAGCACATCTTCTCTTTTAAAATTTATATTGAAAATTGAAGCATCGATGATATTTTTAATAATCTTTTTCAATAAAAAGCCAGGTTAGTGTTTCAAAGTGTTTTTGAATTTATTTTTCATTGTTTTCTTTTAATATTTCAATTTCCAATGTTTTTATTTAAGAATAATCTGAAATTTATCTATTTTATTACAAATCACAATAAAGTTCAAATCCGACACGTAGGGAAGGAGAAAAATGTGCTCATGTCAGAAGCAAAATCCTTGCATTTTGACCACTTTTTTTATTTTTTATTTTTATTCCAATTTCTTCTGTTTTTATTTAAGAGTCATCTGTAACTTATCAATTTCATTACAACTTCTCAATATCAATATGTTATAATCGAAAAAAGCGCTCATGACAGAAGCAAAATCTTTGCATTTTTACCACTCATTTGATGAATTTTCTTCATATTACAATTTCTTCTGATTTTATTTAAGAATCATATGTAACTTTAATAAAATAAAATATTTAGCTGTAGTTAAGTATCTAAAACAAAATAATTAACAAAAGTATAAACCGAAAGCTCTGTACAACATTCTAAACACAAAAAGTAGAAGGTATCTACAAAAAACCTCAAGTATCCAAAACTACAAAGAATGACGCTATTTAAATCAGCATCTTACAGTATTAACGGAATAGAGTTAGGAGCCAAATTCAAAGAGACTGCTTTAAAAAACAATTGTCGTTATAAAAATGATATTTTTACTTTTATTTGTAGCCCGATTATTTGAGAAAACCACGTTCCACCCATCATCCAACCCCATTACAAATTGAAACAAAAACTTTAGATTGAATTAATGGGAAAACGGCATATGACTTTTATACCTTAAATATTTCAAACACATCGATGAGGTACGGGTAACAAATAGTAATTATAAACAAATCAAACAATTCTGAAACACGGTAGAATTTGGGAGAGTAAAATACCGTCAATAAAGGTAATAATTGACATTTAATTCGCAGGAACGGGGAAAACTAGCACTTTGGTAACTATTAACTTATGTAGTATATACATTTTGTCATTTTAAACCATCGATCAAGGTATCATTAGTAGAGAGATTGTTTTCACATAATGGGAACACCTTATAAGTGACCAATCAAAGTAAGAATATAGTTTAAAAAAAACGATCATTGAATCCATCGTATTAGATTATAAGTTTTTAAATTTATTTTTTATATGAATACCGCACAAGAGTCTCAACTGCTCCCAACCATCTAGAGCCAGTGAGACTATGGCATCCCCAAATAGGGTATGTTGTGAGGCTGAAGGTAGTGGGGAGGGGAAGGAGATTGGGAAGAGGAAGGTTGTGAAGTACCTGGCTATTCAGATTTGGTCACCAAATACGGCTAAAGCCATTTCAAGCAACGTTTCGATTCTGAATGGTGATCTTTCACCAGGGCGATAATTAGAGTATCTACCACTCTAAAACGTGCCGCAAATATACTTTTTTATTATTCTTATATGAATTAAATGTGTTATGACATTTATTAATTAAACAAAAGTTATTTGCGCACGCCGGGTTTGAACCCGCAACCTTTGGATTCGTAGTCGAGCATCTTACCACTCGATCATGATGTCAATACTTGCGTCATTGATCCCTTCGGCACCCGGTGTAGCCGGGAAAAGCACCAAACCCGCGCCCAACATTTGTACACGGCTTACATTCGCCACATGAGAACGCACTTCTACGACTCGTTCTTGTATTCAGCAGCTCGGCTATGGAATCATTTACCGATCTCTGTGTTACATACCAACCAGATTCACTTATTCTTTTCCTCATAACGACCTTCCGCACAGCACCCCCAAATATGATATAGACCCTAACGCTCTTTTGTGGAGTTAATATAAAAAAAAATAGAAAAAATACGTCTTTGTACCTACACTATCTACCCATTCACACAATAAAGAGTGGGTAGTAATAATAAAATGCATAGATTAGTCAATTGCGTGTGGTCGAAGCCTTTGTTTGATAATGTTTACGAAAAGCGAAACGGTTATCACGCGAAAAAATAAAACCCCAGTGGAACTTGGTAATAAAAAACAGTTAAAAAAATTCTGCCCGACTATTTAAAGAATTTGATAAATTCTCTGACAAAATCATTCCATCATGTAGGTTATAACTGGCGTCAACACAGCACTGTAACGTGAACATATTATTGTAATCGTACTGGATTCTTGATATATTCTTGTTTGATTCTGATGTTTTGTGTGGAATATTCACATTGCATGATTTTTCTTGAAAGTGAGATATTATTAGGTAAACCCAGGGAGCCCGATAGGATAGAAGCCTGAAACCTTTTAGATGAATATCTCGTTTCATTCAACTAAACAATATTATATACTATTATCAATTATTACCTAATGATAGCTAGGTACCGTGTCTGTTAAAATCAATCTTGCGTGATTTGTAAAACGAAGTAATTGATACTTTTGGAATATTTTGACAAGCACGCTCGAAACAAGCTAAACAATACCCAGGTATGTGGGTACCCTACTAATCTTTTCAAGTGGAAAAAATCTCTACAAATTCAAACCGTTGAAATTACTTTTCTAAATGCCGACAGAAACGATTAAGAAATCTTTACCCACATACATAAAATTCACCAGAAAGAAAATTGATACCTGCTGAAAAGTTTTAAGGCCCTGTATTTTTGTTTATGTGTTAAACTTTCTTCAAAAGGATAAATATTCTGGTTTCAGAAAAACACACCAATCATAAGAGAGAAAAAAAATCAACTTATCAGACTATATTGTGATTGATTTAAACTATAAACACCTCAATGGATTGATCGATAAAATTATAAATATGCTAAATAGCATTAAATAATAAACTAAACAGTTTCAGAAAACATCTTGCCACACCGATAAATTCTGTCACAATGATTACTCAAAAAGAAATTAAGCAAACCAACTCTCGATGTTATGTAATAATTGTTATAAAATCCACTTAACGTATTTTACATCAACCGAAAACATACATAGTATTACTGAATGAAAACCAATTTACTTCAGGAAGTCATGGCTTTACTAGAAATCGGTAAACCAAATATTATTTCAGCAGTTTGGAGCAGACTCGAGCACGCGTATGTAGTTATTATCTTCGATGTGTTGTATCTGTGTTAGTAGACCCATTATCCATTCAATAAAAACCGACAGTCCGTTTTATCCACTTAAGTTGATCGGACGCTGTCTGCCTCTTACAAAAGCGAAAGTCCTCCGCTACCGTCCACTCCATCTCCCGAGAGAAATAACACCGGCGATGCGGCGTGCATTCATAGGAGTAAATATAATACACGCGAGTGCGAGAGCGAGCGCCGAGTACCCCGCGTACGCTCCGCTGCTCGGCGCGAGGCGCAATCATCTATCGTCCTTATACCTCTTGCAAGCATCGATCTATATCATCTCCGCTGCGTATTTTTAACTGAATAATCTATTTATGTCTCCTCACTGACAGGAATGTCAGTCGGTAATACCGCGCCGAGTGAGCGTAGTGGAAGGTAGGCCCAGTGGTCGGCTGCTGCGAGCGCCCACCGACACCTCGCCGAGATCGCTTCAGACTCAGACATCAGTATGCTTCGGTGTACCAGCTAAGCAGCTAGGCTAGGCAGTTAAGCAGTTAGGCAGTTAGGCAGTCGGGGACACTGTCCGCTGTTGCGGGAGTTATTGACGCTGCTGTACTGTGAACGGTCGCCGCTGCTATCGAACTCCCTAACGCGGAAATCGAAAATATTGTTGCCGAAACGAGAACACGACTATCACGAGCGGTGGGGGCTAGCTGGGGCACTCTGCCATTGTGTGGTGTGCGAGGTGTGCAGGCGTGTGGTGTGGTGTGGTGTGGTGTGGTGTGGTGTGGTATACCGTGCGCTGTGCGGCGTGTGGCAAGCAGCCACCGATGAGTCGAGCGCCAGAGTCGCGGGAAGTGCATTGTGCAACCCGGTGTCGTGATAATGTGCAAACGGGAAAAGTGATTCAATTTGTTTATCAAGCCCATCGCTTGATTCTTATACCGCGCGAAATAATCGACACAATCTATGTGACACCACTGGTGCTATTGTTGGTTTTCTTAAGTAATCTATGTCGGTGATAAGCATCCAGTGTGTTTAAATATTTTTGTGTAATCAATGTCAAATAATTTCGTGTGACGTCTGAGTATGAATTCGTGACCTTGGCTTCCGTCCAATACCAGGCATATTTGCGAGTTCTATTCGAGAACAAGATTGTATAATAAACCACCGAGCATTTTTATACTCATATTAGCTCCACTCCCGATTTTTCCACTCTCGCGATGCGAAAAACTAATCCCTATACGATTATTTATGTTGACTCTCCGAAAACATAAAACAATATGCCGGAGTCAAAAGAGGGTGACCGGAGGTCCGAGGAGGAAGGACCCTCAATAAACGATAATGTCATTAGGATTCAGTTAAGAAAACCGCGTGACAGGAAGTGGGAGTTAGTCACCCGGAACTGCTCCCCGGGGAGGGTGTTCCCCACCATACAGCTATTCGACTGCGATGGAAATCTACTCCTAGAAACTAACGACGATAACATATCTATCAATAGTACGGACGTAGAAAAAACACCCGGAAAAAGGCACAGCAAATCTCTCGGCGCATCGGATTTCGCCAAACGACAAATTAATTTCCCAGTAAAAAAAAATAATAGCGTCACTGGAGATCGCGTTTACACGAGATTCTACAAAAGAAATACCAGCAGGGAGGAAAAACCTTTGCCAGGGCAAGAAAGTTTCGATAATCCGAGTAATGACCCGTGCGCTCTAAACGACGATGATGTTGTCAATAATTTACAAATTCCGGTCTATGGAAGAAGTTTGAGTAGCCCTCTCGGGTTTTATTCTTCCGGCTTAAGCGCTTTCGAAAATAGCGAGCTAGATAACAGCAGTTACAAAAGTTCTGACAACGAGAGCTGCTCCCCACTTTCTGGATACAAGTATGTTTCGGGAAAAGCCGGAACACTACTCCTGTGTGATGATGAGACAAATAATCCCAACCGGAGGAAACGTCCGATACGAAGATACAGCACCAATTCACAATGCAGAACAGGGTCCGAACAATCCATAAATCTCTCCCGAGGAATCGACGATTCGCGGATTCCGATTGAAACTCAAAGAAAATTATTCACTTATAATGGAATGCCGATTCCATCTTCCGATACTGCGGATAGCAACACGTATGTCAACAAGGTCGGTAGCATGCCAAACAAAATATATAAATCAGCATCCTATTCTAAGCCAAAGAGTAAACGTACCCCGAAAGGTATAAGAAGGGCAAACACAGATCTTAATTGTTCGCTCAAAACAAAATTATTTCCCGATAGTGAATACCTGTCGGTGCGAAATATGTCTTTCCTCGACATATATCTCAAAAGTTTACCAACCAGAGATAAGCCAATTCCCCAGTGGTTAGAAGAAATAACAAATAACGTACGAATGAGGAAAGAGGCAAAGAACAGAGTCAATAAAACCTGGAGGAGAGGAATGGTAGCCAGTGATGAATCTACTTTGGATCCAGATTTTCTTTATGATGATGATGTTGATAGCACAGTAGAAAATGAAATACGGAGACGGTTGAGGAGATACCAGCGAGTTACAACGTGCAGCGATTATTGGGCCTGGAAGAAGGATACCAATCGTCGAGAGCTAAAACGAAGATATTCGGAAGGAGCCGAGTCATCGTCTTCAGACAGTGTTGATGAAGCAGATAAAGTTCTGATGAGACTCAGGAGAAGGATTTTTCAAAACAAAAAGCGAGAAAGAAGAGAATCAAAGAATGGTAAGTAGAAATCTTCATTTTTTATTTTATTTTACAAAATGATAATGTTGAATTGAATCGAAAAGCTATTTTACTTCTAACCACAAGTTGTTCGTACATGTTTACGTAAGAATTGGGAAGCGAACACAGACAATGAAACAGAACAGAAAACATGCTGGTAAACATACGTGTTATAAATAGCGTATCGCGAATTCATGGGTTGAGATTTCGCAAACTTTATACACTGAACATCGATTTTCCGATAGTATAGAGTCTTTTGCCTCTAATTTCAACCTTGATATCTCAATGGCATGTGTAGGTTTCATGCAAATTTATCAAAACCAATTAAAACATGGTCGAAAACGGTTGACATCTAAATTTTAAACAACATGTGGTCTGTCGTAAATATATTCTATTTAAAACACATTTTCAAATATATTTTTGGATGTTTACCAAGTTCAATATTCGTTTCAGAAAAGATCTAGGCATTTGTCAACAATGTAACATGAATAGTTTTTATTCACAGTTCAGTTGTTTATGTGTCACATTTTATCCTAGAAATACTTGCAGAATTCATACCTGTTGAATTTCTTCACACCACAATGATTATTGGATACATTGCATTCACTTTTAACTGCAGAACAGAAAAGAAAAAAGTATTAGGACTTAAAAAATAATTCTGAATCACGCGAAAATACGACTGCTAACATATTTCAGTTCTATTTTCGTGCAGATTTGCGATTTGATAAATAACTAAGTGTTAATTGCATCAGTCACAAATGTTTTTCTTTTTCGATTGTGCCACGTTTTTGAAAAGAATGTATCAATACATTTCACATTTTATATAATAAACCCGTTGAATTCGATAAAAAACCTTTTAAAATTATTTATTGTCTGAAGCAGCAAAAAATCTTGAACGGTGTGTTCTGGCATATTGAAATTTTAAAGTTACATTTTTCTTTCAATTTCACTCATATCGTTATCTCTCAAACTTAAATAAGATCTGAATCCTAGAGATTTTTTAAATACCAAAGAAAATAGTAAACTTTGGTGGAATAAAATTTGCAATGTTTTTTCCTTCCTAAAATTTTTACGTCAACGTAACTATTTTCAGCTCTCTAAATTATCTCGATCGTGAGCTATGGAACTTTGAAATGTCCACTTAACTATGTAAAAAGAACAAGACGCCATAATAGTAATAATAATATTTGGACGATTTATATAGCGCCGTTTTTGTGAAAAATCACCTCAAGGGCGCTGTACAGATTTTATTGTCTATTATTACATATTAATTCCTAGTTTTAATAAGAAAATGTACAGGAACATACTAACCTGACAGGTCCCATCAGATAGACACACTTATTAACTCAAAATTATAATTATTTTTTCCGATTTAGGACATTGGAGCGAAATTAAAAAATGGACTTTCTGAATTTGTAGTACAGTGCAGGATTTGGTTAAAATTTGTATATCTAAAGTCTTCTTAATTTGTATGTCGAGAGACAGATAATGTTGAGATTATTTTAATGAATTTAAGGATATGAGAGTCTAAAAAGGTAACTTTTCAGTTTGGACCGAAATGTGTATCACATATTTTTTAAACTCGTAGAGCTCAACAGATTAAATAATGCGGATTGCCTTTCGTTTACTGCGCAGCTTTGCTGAAGCTGTTTGGGAAGTAGACAATCTTAATGGCGTTGATGATTTTTTTCCAGCTGACCCCGCCTCCTAATAAAATGCGTTTCTTCCCATCAGCCGTCGGCCACATTCTTTCGGTTGTCAGCCTATACGCTAGTACTCTGGTGAACGGAAGAACTAGTTAGTATTTAGTAAAACAGCTGACTAGCTGAGCTTATTAAACTAAGATTTGTTAAATTTATTCTGGTGCCACATGTGTTTTAAAAGGTGTAAGTACCGGAAATTCGTCCACCATAACATAAAGATATCTCTTGCAGTGGGGGGGAGGCGAAAAATACACAAAAATGCACACCAGTCCGAACGTTCATTTAATGAAGAGACTAAAAATAAATATTAAAAAAAAAATAATAATAAAAAATATTGAGGAAGCAGAACGCACATTCCAATATTGAATTGCGCGGGAGTATCGCTTCAGTCATCGCCCACTGTCCCCTTGGGAAATGGATTTAAAAAAATACATGACGCATAGTAATGAGGTGCAACTTATTTAGCCAGCCTTTATAACAGATATATCTTCCGTAAAGATTTATGAAGCCGAAAATTAAAATTCAACAATAATTATTACTAGTAAGTCAACACAATAATTTGGACACGAATAAAGAGAATCACCATTGTAAATTGAAACTTTTCTCAAAATAGCTTTAGCTATGTTGAATGACCAGATCTGAGTAGCCATGTAATTCCGAACGTTTATCTTTCGCTTCTCCCTCTCCTTCGATTTCCCCACTTCATTCAGCTACAAAACATTCCCGAGATAGGGATATCAAAGTTACACTGGCTCCGGGCTGTTGGAACTCTTGTGCGGTATCACTTACAAAAAACAAGTCCCAATGGCCCGGAGCCATTAAGATTATGGCACTTCCAATATTGGGGTGAGGCGGAAGGAAATGCGGCAGGGAGAGAGAGATGATAAGGAAGGGTTGAGAAGTAGCTCATAGCTGGATATCTACTAAATATCTGTTCACTTTACTTCGATTTGTTGACTTTTGCAATTTCCAACAAATGTAGGTATGTTTGGACGTAGTTATGCAGAAAGTGTCCAACCCCAAAAAGATGAAACTGAGAAAACGGCGTTTGAAAATATG
The DNA here is from genome assembly GCA_022651775.1 of Drusus annulatus. Classification (NCBI taxonomy): domain Eukaryota; kingdom Metazoa; phylum Arthropoda; class Insecta; order Trichoptera; family Limnephilidae; genus Drusus; species Drusus annulatus. The sequence continues at coordinate 79,098 of JAGWCC010000362.1, read as the reverse complement.
ACCATAAAAAAGCATTAATATGTGTAATCAGCATTTGTAAAGTGAATATCAGTGTTTTTTTAAATTTATTTACGAGCATTATTTAAAAAAAAAACTTATGTTATCCTACATTTTACAATATTTTTAAACTTCAATTTAAGTCGAATATCTGCAATGTGCGTTAGTAAAAAAATAATTAACAAAAATCTATTGCTTTTAGAGCTTGGATGTTTTCAGTAGATAGAAAATTTCGAATTTAGCTATAGGAAAACATGTTAAACTCGATTTTTGCATTCTGAGGGTTCGACGCTTTCTGCATTTTTTTTTTTTTACAATAACTTCACACATGAGGCCTTGAGGAAAACAATTTCCCTCAGGGCCTATGTCATCTTTGGGGATGCTGTGTGGAGGGTTTTTTTTTCTGATTTTTTCATAATTACGTCCATTTGGTATTCGATATTATATGTAAAGGGTGATTTAGTATAATACATCGCTCAATGTATTATGATATTATGCGTTACGCAGGCGCAATGGACTGTATTAATTGACCTTCTTTTGGTGTGTTCGAACAAGCGTTGTGACCGCTTTGAAAGAACTACTTCTTTTGGCAACAGTTCCTACTTCATTCATTGTTCATTGAACAAATACTTCAATTGAAGGTGGTAGTTCATTTTAGCGTTCATTCATTTTATTGAACAAATACTTCGATTGAAGTTGGTAGTTCATTTTAGCGTTCATTCTTTCATTTCATTGAACAAATGGAATTTAGATTACAAAGAACTACTTCAATTTTCAGCAGTACAGTTCTGTTAATTTGAAATTTCTACCGACTAGAATGTGTTTTTCGGCGAGGAACCAGTTCCAGTTCTTTTAGTTTTTAAATCTCTACCGACTAGTACTTTTTTTATTTTGGCGAGGGACCGGTTCCAGTTCTTTTCACTTTCAAAGCTCTACCGACTAGTACGTGTTTTTTTCGGCGAGGAACCGGTTCCAAAAACAACTGAACAAATAACGGGATATTGAAGTTTTTCCCTACGCCAGTTCGAACACTTATGAAATGACAAATTGCTCACACTTTAATCTGACTAACTTATAAATATTAAACATCTCATAAGAATAAGAGGCAGAGTAGTATTCAAAACAACATTCTCGGAATCTCTTAGTTCAACTCCACATATTATACGGACCGATGTTGGATGACGTTTGAGCCAACATTTGATTCTTTCACAAATGTGAGGAAAAGTTGGTCGAACAATCACATGACTTTTAGGGCCTATACCAAACCATGAAGGTATCGGCTGCGAATGGTGCAGCACATTTGCTGCACGTAAGTTGCTGTATGATCATTAGCTCTACTGCCCATGATTTGGTTTTGAGAATATGGGATTGACGATAATGTGGCGTCTTGTTTTATTTCTTGACAGTTGAATAAATATTTCAAGCCTCCATAGCTCACGATGGAAATTTGTTTTGCAGGCTGAAAATAGTTGCGTCGACCTGTGAATTTCTAACAGTAAAAGCGGATCAAATTTCACGACGGCAGAGCTCACCGTTCGAGAGTTTTTGCTGCTTTAGACACATTTTTATTTTTTTAAATTTATTTCGTACACGCCCATAGGGTTTTTACATTTCACGAGTTGGCTACAATAAAAGCACTCTGCTTGCATTCAGTAATTACCTTAGAGTATACTAGAGGTAGCCCAAGCCAAGGCAGTGAAGTCAGTTTTGGACTTGTTTTTGATGATTTTAACATGACTCGGCGCACCTGGGCGTGGCTAAGACTAAGGCTACGGTATTTATACATCCATTCATATCACATATAGACATAATGTTTTTGTGTATTCGTACTTCGCCACTTTTTCACAGTATTTTTATCAACAAAAATATAGCATCTAACCTAAAACACCGTTTACTTGTGTCAAGTTTAGTGGCATAATAAAAAATGTGGGCGGAGTCCCGCCGTTAACCAGCGAAGATAGCCAGCTTAAGATCATTGCGACAGTATATAGAAGTTGTCCAAGAAATTTGTTGTCTCTTTCTCTCTCATGGTGTACAATGTAAAAACTCGGAAAAAGTGATTTATTACAATTTCGGATGGGTTGGGTAAAACAAATTAGCTATCCCTCCATATATTGTTACTTCAAGGTAATTACTTACATCACAATGGTTTACAATATTTAGATGCACAAAATCAAAAAATATTAGACGTAATAATTGTGACGTGTAAAAATGTTAAGGTATGTTTTAAAGATCGGATTTATCGTGTTAAAAATGTTGATCTCATTTGTATTTTCGTTTGCTAAAGTACGAAAGCGACGAATCGGCGAATTTGCTTGATCATTTGTTGTGAGCGGTAAAGGCCTCCTCAATTAACTTACAAAGACGTCTAATGCGTTAGTCACCTAGGGTGCACGCTGGTACGTTTGATGTGTGCGAAATGCCGACAAAGAAGAACGTTTGCACAATATGTGAAATTGGGTATACCCTCAGGGCAATAATATACCTTGTGTAGCCAGGATTGTTGAATTTTCCTGACTCAGGCGTGGCTAGGGCTAAGGCTAGAGTTATTCATTATAGATTATTATTATCATTATTATTATTATTATTATCATTATTATCTGCATTATCATTATTATTATTCTCATTATTCATTCATTCATTCATAGAACATCTCGACATAATGTTTTGTTTATTTGTATAAACACGTTTTCACAGTATTTTAATTAACAAAAATATAGAATATAACCTAAAAAACCGTTGAGTTATGTCCTGTTATGTTGCATAACAAAACGTAGTGGGTGGAGTCGCCGGAGACGCGAAAGACGGAAAACATGCTTACATACCGAAAAGTGATGCAATATTAGGTGACAACTTGTCTTATCTCTTTCTCTCATCTCACAGTTTACGGCGTAAAAACCTGGAGAAAGTGATTTATCTTAAATTTGTATAGGTTGGGTACAAATATTTAACTCTCTTTCCATATATATTCTTGCTCTGAGGGTAACCTAAGGGTAATCATGACCAACCATACAATATTTACGGATTAGGCTATTCAGAATCTTCGTGGAGTCTAGAGATTGTCCATTTTCCTTAACTTCTCCTAGCTAAAAGAAACAGGTTTCCATCCATGCATCACCAAATCGGAGAATAATGAATCAAATAGCAGTAATTTACAATTCTAATTTCAAACAATATCAACCTTATTTTGGAATAATATATACTCTTTGAGCAACACGGGCAAAAATATTTAAATGAAATTGACATAATATGAACAGTTGTGCAATACGCAGCCGAGAAGTTAACACACCTTGACGACTTGCTAAGACTTGCATCAACGTGTTTGTATCCACTGACTCACTGCTCCTATATGGTCCTGACCCAGTATCCTCTGTCAAGGCCAGCCCGGCTAGTCAAGATCTGATCTCAGCAACCAAATTATAATCGTGAAAATATTATATCTTATTATTCGATTTAATTAAATTAATTAATTTAATTAAAACAGAATTATAATGCTTGGGAAAAACATAAAATGGACACATCAACTTAGATGGGGGTTAAGCACGGGAGAGGAGGTAGGAGTAGGGGTAGAGGGGTGGAAGGGGAACAAATTTAAAATTGGGCTGCTGGCTAAGTTGATGTGGCCATTTTATGTTTTCCCCAAGCATTATAATTCTGTTTTAATTTAATACATATTTGTTCAACCTTGAAGAAGGTTCAGGTAGAGCCAAAACCGGTTGGTATATGTATCTAATAAAGTGGTGTCAAAACAAAGTTACTTTTATTTAAAATTTAATAATATTTGTTTTGGCTCTCCTGGAAACCTGCGTTTTTTTACTCACTCCGTTCTTACTTTCGTACGAAATATACGAGTACAATGAATTAAGCAAACGCAATAATTATTACGATGATGATATCTAATTGGTTAAAGGTTAAGAACGTAGTTTTTGTACCGTAGTTTTTTTGTAGTTGGGGGTGAGGTAATTTCTTCAGTCTGACGTATTATCATTGAAATTCACCTTGTAGTTTGCATATTAGAATATAATGTTGTAATTGTCAGGTAATAGCTTAAATATACAATGAATTCGGCAAACATATGAGAATGACATTAATAAGAAAAAATTTAAGTACTTTAACGTACTTTTTGTACCTTGTACCTTCATACAAAATTTGTTTACAATATTATACCTGATTTTTTAAGAGGTGAAGACAACTTCAGTTTTTTTAACGTAATGCATGTTTTTTGGCACTCTTCTTGTTAAGAATATATTTTAAGCTTGTAATAATTGGCAAGTAACATTTAAATGTCGTCAATATGTAATGTCATTCTTTACGACTCTACCAAAACTTTGACTTGACCATGCCTTGAATGTTCTCTCTTATGTTTATTTTGCCTTATTTTTTGTCATTCGTGGTGGAATTCCATTTTAATGATTTAATAAAACAAATTTGTAACTTTATTCCACTTTTATTATTTTGACTGGACCGGTTTCAGCCTATGACGGCCATCTTCAGACTAGTACAAATGTTTGTTAACCTACGGCTTATATACTATTTTTGGGGATGTTAGGGGTGGTAAACAATGATTTTACTTTAATTATATTCATCAGTATTGTTGCATGATTTTAATAGTTACAGGGTAAAAGTTACTTTTAATTTATTGGTATTACTATTTTATATATCTATCTGGAATATTTATTTATTTTATTTGATATTTAAGATAGGTTACAGTTGCATTTCTATAAATATGAATTGACAATGTATTTATATAATGAAAGGTTGGTGAATACTGATTGTTAATGAGTTTACTTTAGGTTTTCCCATCTCAATTGTGATGTCCAGATGTACAACATAATTTTCTAATTATTGGGTTACTCCCAGCATTATGGTATATTAGTTTTATGATTCTATTCATTATGCACTGTTAGAGTAGATTACTTCTATTATTATAATTTCTCGGTATCAAGGAATTTTTGAGTGCTATGCACTTTGGTAATGACTTACATTTATTGTTATTACCTATTGATTGTTTGGGATTTTTTAAGTGCATTTACATTATGATATGTTTTTAGTTAGGAATATACATTATTACATTGGATCGGATGATAAAATTATAATGGGTATAATAGCGGTGACTTTACAAATGATTCTAGTTGTTTATTCAATAGGCTGAAACCGGTCCAGTCAAAATAATAAAAGTGGAATAAAGTTACAAATTTGTTTTATTAAATCGCTTCATTTATTATTATGTATATGCTATTCCTTCTCTGTTGTGTTTTTTTTTCTCTTCCATTTTGTGTTTTATATGTATTTTTTGTAATTGGACTTTAGTCCGTTAATTTATAAATATTTTCTCTAAAAGCTTTGCTTAGTTTGTTCTTAAGATAATCTTGTAGATATTTACGTACCATTTTTCTCTAGTCGTGTTTTGAATTTGTGGGTGTTTTGTTCATTCTTACTCACTCATTCCTAAGATTAAAACGTAGAGAAAAAAGTGTTGATGTCACTTGCAATATGTAATTTGACATTGTTTGTCTACTGAGTTATGGGCACATTTTGAACATTGTTTGTTATTTTTTTCTCTTAGGTATTATTAGGTATTGCTAAACAATTTATTCATATTTTTGTTTGCGTAACATCGCACAAGAGCCACGAATTCGCGGAGCAATTGATGGTATCGCAGCATAATTTAATGGGTGCGGTTAGCCGCAGTAGTTCATTAGTTGGTTATTCAGATATGGTTACTGGATATAGCTAAAGTTATATCAAACGATGTTTTGATTTCGTTGGTTTTCCACCAGGACGATGCTGACAGTCCTTTCATTACGGAAAGAAGTCTAAGTATACTATATATTATATTTGAGTTAACTAATAAAATTGTTTTCGAACCCACAACCTCTGGATCTAGAACCAAGGAGAATACCGCTCTTCCACTGCTTACAAGTCGTCAAGATTCTGGATTATTTGAGTTTAATGGCCTTTAATCAGGCCCTCCTGGTGTGCCTGTTTATTGCCATCTAGTTCAAGAGGATCCTTTCTCCTCCCAATGAATGCATCTGTTTTCGTTCTGACGCGTTCTTCGTCAATATAATAATTTATTTATTCGATCAAATACGTACTTTGGGGTAGACTGAGAAACCTCCGACGTGGATGGGTATTGCCCAATGGTGGGCATTGCTTTGTGACTAAGGGTAGGCTGTGTATAGTTGTTCAAGTTATAAATTGAGCGTTGAATGTTTGAAAATTGACCATTTTATTTTGACGAAACCCCACGGTGTATTATATAATAAGCAGGGAATACTAAGAAAATACAATCAATAATAAAACCGTAGAAAAAAATAATACATTCACAAAGGTCAATGCAAAATAATAATTAATTTCTTCGGTCAAAGAATTGTTCACGATTGGTACCACAAAACAGTATTTGGATGATAGCTTTTTAACATAGTAGTGGCGATGTAAACTAAAAAATCGCACACTTTATAAAAAGGATAAAAGCTTTAGTGGAAGGAATAACATTATATATTTCAAAATGAACATTTCATTGTGCAAAAATTACTAGCAATGCAGGCGGAATATTTCACAGCCTTTAGTGCAAGCAGTATGCGCTTGCACGGCTTTGCGTTTTGTGTTTCGCAAAAAACTAAATTAGGAGAATTAAGTGTATGGCCCAAAGTAGGTGCAACTAAAAAGTATAAATTCGTCAAATAGAAACAAGTTATTAATGTGGACCGATTGTGACATAGAAAATATTCACAAATTTATGTAAAAAATACATTATGATTAGAACTATTTTTGTATCTTTTTGTTTGCTTATTAACGTTTATTTATTTTTTAAGATTCGTTTTTCTTAGCGTATGCACAGCTTTTCTGCTTCTATGGACTGCACACCAATGGTGTTGCCATTGCGTAATCCGACGCAGGCTATATTATCGTCTCGAGTCCTCGCTTTGTTGAGTAAGGCGGTAAATTGACCAGATGGTCGCTATATAATAATTGTATGAACAACCTTTACCTTATATAGAATAAACACGATCCACAAAGAGTAATGACAAGCGATAATGTTCATCAAAACACCAGATTAAATGTTAAATGACCCACAGAGGTACAAAAAACGTTCTTACTTTCAAAGGTAACGTTCGAGAACTTTTTTATCATCTTACGATTGTGACTCAACCAAGATTGAGAATGACGAAAGAACCAAGCTTGCCTTTTTAAAAACGGGGAATAAAACTTATGTTTGGGCTACGTTGGGACATACGATCGGTTGGTTGGTCAAGCGGTCCAAGTGTTGCGGGTTCGATCCTCCAATCATCAATGCACTAGCAATTTTTCTCTTATTATAATGACAAATTTATATTTTGTCAAGTTATTTGTAACTTGGGAATGCTTTTCTTTATTTAAAAAACACAAAATATATCTGTTACGCATTTTTATAATATAACGTCTCTAAATGATTTATTATTGACACTAAGAGTTGTGAGAGTGCGAAGAGTTATTTATAAAGGTATGCAGTAGCAAATTAAAAATACCGTTTTTTTCCTTTCGATAAAGTTTATTTTGTATAGTGGGTAAATTTAGAGAAAAGGGTATTTCCAGGCTTTAGGCCCTTGGGGCATAACTTCATGATACTATCTAATAATTGTATATGTATAATATGTTTATATATAGGTACATATACAGGGTGTATAAAGACATACCCGACAGACTTTAACCAACGAATACTGGTCACTCAGACGAGAAACCACCCATCCCTCGCCCCGACCCATACTGTCTAACGCTGTGCAATGCTGTGGGTACCACGTGCTGAAACTTTTGCTAACTGTTTAACCCGGTACATGCCTTAATAATAAGTAATTGAACTAGATTGGTAAATGGATAATCTGAACGGCCGCTTTCAAACACAAGCGCAAAGTTAATTTCAAAAAAAAGCACTCGTTTTGGATATTATAATCAATATATCGTTGTGGAAAGCCAAAAGAGCTTATTGGTCAAAAATGAGTTAAATATGCAGTTTTGTTCGGTTCTTTTTTCTGAATCGAAAGGTCTGACTCTAGTTTGATTCTGAAGACTTTTGTGGCCCTTCAGCCATCTAAAATATATTTATCATTTGGGAGAAGGCTTGACTCAAGCGACACAAGTTTGGAACTTTTCAGCTTTTTATTGCTTCAGGTAACCCAGAGAGCATTGAGTAATTTTTTTTTTCAAAATCCAACCAGTTACTGAAGACTTGTGAATTTTATGGTAAAACAAAAAAACTGGTATAAAGTGCTCTAATATAAACTTCCCAAAATGGCGTTTCAGCCCTTTTGCCTTTCCGGTGACGATATGCATAATATGCACGCAGCATGTACAGCACCACAGTTTGTAATTCTGAACCCAATACTTTATTATATTATGTGAAAAATAAGAATGACTAAATCATACTTGCTCTGACTGAAAAAGTCAACATTTTTCGCAGCAGCAATAATTGACCCATCGTCATCAAATTATGAATATTTTATTAATACAGCCAGGTGTGGGAGTGAAACTATTACGCTTGTAGGTCCAAATAAGACCACTGACAGATTGACAAGTGTCGGAACAGATGCTGAACATGACTCAAGTGACGTTTCTACTTCTCAGTCTCTACTCTCCCTAACGACCAGATAAATATTGAATCTCACTTCTACGTATACAATATTTATTCTGCATTCCTGCGTAGTTAGTTACCTGCCGTGAAAAATATTTTTCTCGTCAATAACTATTTCAGTGTACCACATTATTTATCTAAAAGAAACTACCGACCTTGAGGTATTAAAAATAACTACAATATAAGCATGATAGTTGTGTAGCTTCGTCGCAAATTAATCTGTTAAATTTATTGATAAAATCTTGATTTCAGGGACGAATGAGAGAATACGTTATTTTCATAACCCATAATAATGCCTCTATAAAAAATATCTGCAATTAAGAGCTTAAAAATATGAATTTACAAAAACATGATAATTCATAATTTCAATTCCCTGTTACTTTAATTAAAGTACATGAGACAAACTCCAATCAGGATCATCACATGTCATTACAATCCACATCACAAAACACAGTGAATTTCGTGTGTTGTTTTTAGCAGTCAATCTGAGAGTATTGTGATGTTTATATAATTTTATTTATTTGGATTATCACACAATCCTTATACGTCAGTACCACTAACTAATCATTGGCGTGCCACGACTTTTAGAAACTTTGTTTTAAATATTAACACCGAAAAAAACTCTTTTTAAATGTCCATATTCTACACGAAAAGGCTGCCTAAAGATTATTCTTGCAGAAAGCAGATGAGAAAATTAAAGAACATAGTAATATCAAATAGTATATTAGTTATATTATTATTATTAAGACAAAGATAATATGAATTATAGTTAGATACTTTGTAAACTTAAATACAACTAAAACGAATTTTCAATTATCAATGATTCCATGAAATGATAGCTTTGATGTGAGAAAAAGAAAAAATCGCTTACAAAAATACCAGCCAAAAGTGTTCTGGAAAATAAAAAAATCGATCAAGATACTGAGTTACTCGTTAGAGGAGGTTTTTATTTTATTTTTTCGGTTTCTATGGGAATATTTCGAAATCAGGTGAAATGATATTTTGAAAACTGATTCACGACACAAATCGTCTAAAAATGTTAATTATTACCATCCGATTCCATTCATATCTTATTTATAATCCACCTATTTAAATTCGTTTTTCCTGACCCGACCGTGTGTAAGTAAAACAAATTGTAGGTATGCAAGACACCTTATAAGATATTTGACTGTGATAACGACCGTTAATCCCCATTCCGCTAAATCCCAAAACTCCAAAGCTCCTCCGCCCGCGTTCCTGGCATCAGCTGACTCCGCATCGACATTTAACTGGCCCGTGTATAATTAGTCTCCAGTCTGCGAATAACACAAAATCCATTAAGAAGTCAATGTCAAACGAAAGGCCGTCAAAATATAACGCAAACCTCATGAACTAATGCGCGCCGCTTATGAACTCAATAATACACTAAGCAAGACGAATTATTCATTGGGCAGAAGCATGAAATGTTTAACAACCGTATGCAAGATCTTTGATCGTAATGAGTAGCCATAATGATGGGCTTAGATGTTTTAGAACAAATTCTTGCATGAAAATGAAAACTCGTGCCAAAAGCAGTTGTTGTGGGAGATTAGTGTGGGATCCAAATGGAGCAACATATATAAAACGACATCTATGATATTAAATTCAAAGATCAAGTCTGTCTGCTTTTCAGTTGGCTCGAATTTTCGATATTAAATACCTACAATCTTGCGATCTATTCGTGGCACGTTGTGATTTTAAAATATTTCAACTACAGTAGGTGAATGCTTCAAGAGGAAAGCTTACTTCAGATACACTATTATTGTGAGTCTTGTTTATTTTATAGCCAGGTTTTTTGCCCTTTTCTATTTTCATTTCTAGAGTCGCGCAAATTCAATTACAAATAATAAAATTCCGCGAATTTGAATAGCGCTATTTTAGAGAAGGATCGCCCTCAAGGAGTGCCATTCGGGTTTTAGTTCGAGCTCATTCCTACATATTATGTTTAAAATACAAAATTGATCAGAGTAAAATCGAAGGTTTCTTGTTAGTGTTAATTATATTATAATTTATTTAAATAAAGCATAGTATAGTAGGAATAATATTTCTATAGGCGGGGTAGTGGGCAATACAAAAGTAATTAAGTTATTATTTTCATTAAAAATGTAGTCAAGTAAATGATTTATAAGTAATATGATAATAAACTTGTGACTCATCGGATATTTCTCAAAAAAAGAAGTTGAGTTAGTTTTATTTATTTTTTGGTGAAAGCTACGCAATTGTACCTTCATCTATTCATCGTCATTGGATTAGGTTAACTATATCCTACCGAAAAATAGAACACATCTGTGTAGAGTTGCTCATATATTAGTCGATTTTGAAGATAGATTTATAAAGAAGGCTCAATATTCAATGTTTACTGAATATTTAAATATTTCTTAACAAAGTAGTAAAATATATTCGTAGAAAGCAATTACTTTGTGGTTTGACATATTTAATGAACTGAAAAAATAACTTAGTATAAGACCACAGATTTTATTTTAATTTGAATGACCGACCGGTTTCGCTTAGCCTAAGCATCATCGGTTCATCATTTCTGTTCCTTTGTTATAATTGTAATGTTATTCTATTGTTTTCTCACGTTCTCTTAATTTTATGTTGTGTTCTCCCTCTGTATGTATATATAACCGCACACTTTATAATTTTTGTTAAGTTTATTTTGTACCCCGATGATGCTTAGGCTAAGCAAAATCGGTCGGTCATAAAAATTAAAATAAAATCTTTGGTCTTATAGTTTCATTTCATTACAGTAATAAAATTCCTTGGTGCTGATTTTGTTGTAGATAGAAATCTTTTGAATGGTTAAGACCAGTAGACGTCTAATTGCAAATTATATTTCAGTGCTTTCTTTCAGTTGTTAGCACTTTTTCAAATGTGCATAGGTTGCCACAATGTATGCGATCATTACGCGATTGCTCAGAACTCTGGAATGTATCAAAAACAAGTTGATGTGAAAATGTACGCAGGCAACACATAAATATGTTATGCCTGAAACATAAAAAACAGTAAACAAATCGCCGTGCTTTGAAATGAATGCATTTCTCGCATAAACAGCTGATGGTGTTTAATCGAATGTTTCAATGAAAATAAATTGAACAGATTTTTCGAGGTAAGTTGATTGACTTACCTAACCTAACTCCTTTATCGGATCTGTAGAAATAACGTTACTCCCAAAGAAAAATAATAGACGATTTGACCTTAATCCAAAATGCTTAACGTGAACGAGTTTGTTTGGTGACGCGTGATCACAACATATTAAATAACATAACCGTTGGCTGTTTACTGCGAGAAATTAAATTGTTGCTTTCTGTCGGTGTGCGGAGAGTGATTTATTTCAAATTTAAAGAAAAGTAGGTATGCTACTACAGGTAAGCAGGTAGCCTTTAGCCAGAAACCAGGTAATGAGATTAAACATTCCTAGCCTCCTAATTTGGAGTATTTTATTTGTACATAAATAACTTGATTAATTTAGACCAGGTTGCAAAAAAGAACATAAAAGTATAGTGAATAAATAGCTAAAAGAGACATAAATAAAAATGTGGAAAACGGTCTGCGATTTCAATTTGTGATGTTGTCCTGCCTTCTTTGGGGAGTCCAAAAGCTCGTGTATATATTTTTTGCCAGTGGAAGTCTCAAAAAAGTGACTCCAATGATTAGAAAAATATGTTCGAATCTTTTTCACTTCATATGAACGGGGCATCTATAAAGAAAAATATTATATACGAGGGGCTTAGAAGCAAAGGCAGCAATCTCCTTCATTTTCAAAAACTTTAGAGACAACCGGGTTCTCACAATATTATTTAATTCCTTGGTAAGAAGCAGGCTGGAGAGTGGATCAGTGATTTGGAGTCCGCACGAGGAGAAGTACTCCCTCATGTTGGAGAGGGTTTAGAAGAAATTTCTGAGATTTCTTTACTTGAGGGAGTACGGTTACTACCCGTGGCTCTATCCGACTAAGTTTTTCTTGGGTATGTTGGGAACAAACCATCTACGGGTCAGAAGGGATGTGTACATCGTCACTCATTTCTTCAAATTGATACGTGGATGTTTCTAAAACTTAGCTATCATGGAGAGCATTAACTTTTATGTTCCCGATGGTTATCGCCGTCATCGACAGCATAGATTGTTTTATCTCCCGGCCTGCAGGACTAACTTGCCAATGGTCATGCCGGTGGGGAGGGCACTCTTGCTGTTGAATCGAATCGCTTCGGATATCGATATTTTTTGCATCAGCGAAACTGTATTTAAACAGCAAGTTTTATTGCTGCTTGCTTAACTTGTATTTACCATATATCTATTCTGTTTAATTATTAAATCTTGTTTTATATTGTATATTATATGCAGTGTACTCTGTTTTTTTTGTTTACTCCATATATATATTTTTTTGTACATATCTTTAATAACGCCTTAAAATTTTATTTTGTAATGTTATTAAAATGAATAGAGAAATTGAATTGAATTGAAAAAATTTTTTTTAAATTATTTCTTGGAAAGTTGATTTAACGTTTAATGCACTTTCCTTTTGTGAATATGTCGATACATTTGGAGATAATTTTTTCAAATTGTTCCTAGTTTAATGTGCACTAACATTTTTGTACACTTCATTCTCCATTTCTTTATAATAATCATTCAAAAGTTGACAATGCTACAGAACCGTATTTGGAGATTGCTGCCTTTGCTTCTAAGCCCCTCATATGGAATCCGTTATTACGAATAACTAGGGGCTAGATACCGTATGCTAGATAAGTATGAAAGCGCAGCATTTTCATCTTCATTAGTCCCCTTCGTATTGGTAAAGATTTCGGTTTTTTCTTGCTCCCGTTTCTTATCTACTGGAAATGTAATCAATATAAAATTATTTATTTTAGCAGATTTTATCTAGACAACGCGATTTAGCTCCAAAACATTATGTGTGTCAAATATAACTTTATAAGACAGAGTAAAAAAAATCAATAATATTCCATTTATGGCAACTACCGAATAAATCTTGTTTTTTTTTTAATATGTCCATGTTATATTTTTTAGTGGAGACTACATCCACTTATGGAGGTCGAATATTTGTACTGAAAGTGACTAAACTGTTACGTAACTGCGCAATGAAAGTGTTTTAATGTCAACACTAGTGCGCCGGTCTGTGGGTGTTTTTGGCCCGGACTGTTGAAATTTATCTTGTAATTTATTGCTCTCGAAAATAAATACGGGAATAGCGAGATTCTTTGCACTTAAGCGCGAAATATATGTTTTGTCGGAGGTTTTGCCAAACGATTTTCTCGTGCGATTTGCGGCATTTTCGGGGTTATAATAAATTGTTGGAATCAACTATTTAAGATTTTTGCAGCTTGCGGTTTTGCTTTTTAACTAGCATCAGAGACATTTTGATCAGATGCTTCATGTGAATCCACGAAAAGAAAACACTGCTCTTTTTAAGGCTTCTTTATTTAAAATAAATTTCGCCAAACAATTCTTAGTTATTATTCATAAATCTCGATTGGACGTAGGTGGGCAGACGATGTTTCTTCTAAGAACGTTCTCCTTGATATTACCATTTAAAGGGCTGATGTAAAAGAGTTTCTTCGCTAGAAATTCCTTCGCGTAACCTCTGGTGAAGAGATATTTTGACCTTTTGGACAAATTTGAAAGAGTCTCAATATTTGAAGTATTCCGTCCATCTACCTCCATAACTCATACAGTTTTCTTCGACCTAAACTAGCGACATGTGGATAAAAATCAAAGCCGTAAAATTTAATTTAAATGCAAATTCCAATTTTATTAAATTATCACGAACAACAAATGTCTTCACACTTTACAAAAAATCGGAACAAATTTTGACTGAAAACATCCTTTTTAAACGTGTCATGTTGTGTGTTTTTAAGATCGCACATCGCATATCTTACTTAATACCGTTGTTTAAAAAAAACTGTCCCCTGTGGGTACTTTAAAGTCGCTAAAAGTACTGCGTATTAATCCGCTCTGGTCATTAGCAGGTTACTAAATCTGTCATCAGTGGGAGTGTCCGTCACGATTGATCTCCTAAAAATAATTTGACATTGCCATTGTCTCGTAGATTGGGCGATAACGAATTATTAGATAGGTTTTTTTTTCATAATAGCACGAACTTTATTATTATTACTTAATTACTTGTTAATTATTTTTTTGTGTTAATTTCGTTGGTAGGTACTGGCAGGTAATGAGGAATTTATTTTTTAATGAAGTAATTATAATAAGGCAAATGGCTCTCATTAGCGTTGTGACCGCTCTGAAAGAACTACTTCTTTTGGCAGCAGTTCCTACTTCATTCATTGTTCATTGAACAAATACTTCAATTGAAGTTGGTATTTCATTTTAGCATGCATTAAATTCATTTCATTGAACAAATACTTCAATGGAAGTTAGATTACAAAGAACTACTTAAATTTGCAGCAGTTCAGTTGTGAAATTGAACTTCAAAGCCTATAAAGAAGTACTTTAGTTGAAGTTCGACTTTAAAGTACTTCGATCCAAAGGAACGTGATTTTTTGTGAATTCTTTTCGTTTTAAAAATAATTTATTTTGGCGAGGAACCAGTTCGAGTTCTTTTCAATTTGAAATCTCTACTGACTAGCACGTTTTATTTTGGCAAGGGACCGTTTCAGTTCCAGTTCCAGTTCTTTTCACTTTCAAATCCCTACCGACTAGGACGTGTTTTTTCGGCGAGGAACCGGTTCCAAAAAGAACTGAACAAATAACCGGATAAATTCAAATCTCTTTTTTGCGAGTTCGACTTCAATTGAAGTGTTCACTGCGAAGGGCTCATTTTAAAGAACTAGCAATTTGTGAAGCATTCACAAAACATGAAGTTTTTCCCAACGCTAGCTCTCATGATCGAAATTATAAAACAGCTTTGAACAGATGGATTCAATTAAGCATTTTATTTTGAAGCATTTATTATAAAAAACAACATTTTCAAAAACAGCTTTTCATTGCTTTAAGAGTGATAGGCCATTTTATTCTTCAAATTGAGCTGAAGAGGTGATCTTTTAACTTTTGCGGTTACGCTGTATAATCTGTATGCACTTCCTCTCCGCGTTATAAAAAAATCCCCAGAAATGCGAAAAACTCCCCAAATTTTATCATTCAAACATGAAAAATAAAATTTTAATTCAAATGACTCAGTACCCAGGCTTAAAAATTTACTCCGATCAAACACCAGCCCAAAGAAACTATCTGGCCAACCTTAGAATAAACCTGGACAAAAGAATTCAAGACGGTGAATCAGGACTAACGATTAAATACATAAATAATAAACCAGTAATTGTTAATACGAATCCAAAAAACTGAAACCCATTTTAGTTTATTACCAAAACATCAGAGGCTGCCGCACCAAACTTGATGAACTAAGAAGAGCGCTTCTATTCCACCCGTGTCATATTTATGTCCTTACTGAAACTTGGTTGGACTCGTCTGTTGACACAGAAGAATTAGGCTTCACTTCTCATATCACCTATCGCTACGATAGAAGTACTATTACCAGTACCAAATCTAGAGGTGGTGGTGTTTTAATATCTGTTTCTAAATCAATATCATCGTCTAGACTTAAATGCATCCATAAAAATGTTGAACAGCTGTTCGTTCAAATCAAGACTAGCCTAGGAAAAGTAATTATTGGTTGTGTTTACATTCCACCTGGATCACCTTCAAAAATCTACGAAAACCACACTGAAGACGTTGAAGCTCTCAAACTAAAATATCCTGAAGCCAGACTGCTGCTTATCGGGGACTATAATATACCTAATATTGACTGGCTCACCCATAGTCATTCAATAACCAACTTAATATCTCTGCTAATGCTCGTGAAGTTATCAATATGTCATCTTTTTTAAATCTTAAACAAATCAATAATGTATTTAATCCTAATCACCAATTGTTAGACCTCGTATTTAGTAGTGATTCTTCTGTAAAATTATGTAAATCAATTGATCCACTTCTGCCTATCGATTCTCATCATCCTCCCCAATTATTACCATTGCGAACCTTGACCCTAACACTCAACCCGAAATTGTTCCATCCCTATTCGTATAATTTTGCCAAAAACAGACTATCCACTGATATTAAAATATTTAGAAAGTGCAGATTGGTCATTTATAGACTCTAACAATAATGTTAACCATAATTTAGATTCCTTTTACTCCATCATTAACACGGCTATCGATAAATTTGTACCCTCAACTCAACTCATACTATCGAAATTTCCAAAATGGTTTAACAAAGATTTAAAACAACTTATAGTAAATAAAAAAATCTGGCATAAAAATTACAAGAACAGCAAATTAATCTCAGACTACAAAATATTTCACAATTACAGAACTGAATGCAAAACTCTCTCCAAAAAATTATATCAAACTCACATACATAATACAGAACAGTCTATTCCTTCAGATATCAAACACTTTTTCAAACACATTAACTCGCTAAGAAAAAACAAACCATTTATTTACTATACATTTTAACGTTTCTGATGTTTCGCGTAAAATTACGTCACTTGACATTAAAAAAAATGCTGGTCCCGACAAAGTGAATCCAATTTTTCTTGTTAACTGTGTGTCAGTACTAGCCAAGCCACTTTGTCAATTATTTAACCACTCACTGATGACCGGCTGTTTCCCAGATCTATGGAAAATAAGTTATTTAACACCAATATTTAAAAGGGCAATATTCACGATGTCACTAATTATCGACCTATTTGTATGCTCAATAATCCCCAAATTATTTGAAAAACTAATATTAGATAGAATCTCTATACACCTCAATAAAATCATTTCACCTAATCAACATGGCTTTTATGCCGGGCAGATCAGTTTAACAAATCTTTCACTATACGAAGAATTCATATCAAGTGCACTTAATGATAAAACCCAAGTAGATTCAATATATACGGACTTTGTTAAAGCATTTGACAAGGTTAACCATAAAATCCTACTTAACAAACTTCGCAAACTCGGTATAGAAGGTAATTTGTTAGAATGGATAAAAAAGCTACCTAACCAATAGAATTCTTCAAGTAAAAATAACTCTAAACTATCTTATAAATTTATAGCAACAAGTGGTGTACCCCAAGGTTCACATTTAGGCCCATTACTTTTTCTGCTCTTTGTAAATGACATAATTAATGTATTTGATAACGATGTGCATGTGCTGCTTTTTCGCAGATGATCTGAAACTCTTCAAACTCATAAAAACCACAGATGATTGTTCTCACATTCAAGTTAACTTAAATAAGTTACATGATTGGTGTAAACTTAACCGACTTTTTTAAATATTAGTAAATGTCAGTCAATCAGATTTTTTTTTAGAATTACTCACCCTCTCGACTATGATTATAAAATTGATAATATTTCCCTTACATCTGTCAATGAAATTAATGATCTCGACATTACTTTCGATTCTAAATTAAATTTTATCTCAATATAATAACAAATAAAGGTTTAAAATTGCTAGGCTTTTATTCTTCGAAATGCCAATGAATTTAAAAATATTTCTACATTGAAAATCCTGTACTCTTCACTAGTTCGAAGTCAAGTCGAATATAATTCTTCTGTCTGGTCCCCTCACTTTAAAATCCACTCTGATTCCATTGAAAAATTGCAACATAAATTTCTAAGATACATCAACTATAAACTCGGTCTACCTATTGAAACCATAAATTATAACTATTTAATGAAAGAATTAAAATTACTAAAACTTTCAGACAGGAGGCTTGTTTCCGACTTGACTTTTATTTTTAAAAATTGTTAATGGTATTATAGACAGCCCTGATTTACTTAGCTTAATTACCTTCTATGTACCTAACAGATCCACTCGATCCAAAATTCTTTTTAAATGTAACAACAATATCAGGACTGAGTCATTTAAATACTCGCTTGTACCTAGATTGCATGCAGTGAGTAATTCTATCGCTGAAATAGTAGATATATTCAACTGCACTGAATCTAGTTACAAGAAGGCTATAATAACATACCTCTTTCTAAAATACTAGTGTTAATTTTCTTGGGCGTAATCAAATCGTCGCATCAAATGTTTTTGGGCGCATTGTTATTTTTTATGTCATTGTTATTTTTTATGTCACTGTTATTTTATTTTATACCTATGTTATGTAAAAGCCCATGAGGGCGTATAAAAATAACTAAATAAATAAATAAATAAATATGGACACTTTTTGACGTGCATATGGACATATGGACGTGTGAACATTTTCCTCTTTTTATCGTATATTTTTGCATGTTTTGGAATCGTTAGTGCATATTTATATGGATATTTCGGTATTTTTTAGTGCACATAATTCGATGTCTTGTGATAAGCCAATCATCATCAGTTTAAACCAATTTATCGACATCAAATTGAACGTAGTTGAATTTATTGAACAGTTACCAAAAATGTGGGTATTTTTGTATCTAAAAATCTATCTTTGCATTTATGCTTAGATTATATAGAGTGGTATAAATCCAAAGCAGTGTAGTCAGTTTTTGATGAATTTTACCTGAATCGGCAAACCTGGGCGTGGCTAAGACTAAGACTAGGGTATTTATACATCCATTCATATCACATATCGACATAATGTTTTTGTTTATTCGTATAACCACTTTTTCACAGTATTGATGTCAACAAAAATATAGCATCTAACCTAAAAAACCGTTTAGATGTGTCAAGTTTAGTGGCATAATAAAAAATGTGGGCGGAGTCCCGCGGTGACCCAGGAGCCCAAGATCATTGTGACAGTACGTAGAAGCGGAGTATTATATTTGTTGTCTCTTTCTCTCTCATGGTGTACAACGTAAAAACCCGGAGAAAGTGATTTATCGCAAGTTTGTATCGGTTGGGTAAAAATAATTAGCTCTCTCTCCATACATTGTTTCTCCAAGTATTTATGCATGTATGGTGGTATAATTGGCTGAAAAAAAAATGCTAGTGATGGACAACGACAGTGCATTTCGACAGTCGAAACAATTTTTCTATGAAAAATCGAATTTATCGAAAGATGTTTCGATTTAAGTTCTCGATCTTTTATATCCCCTGCCCCTAGGGTATTTTCGGATGAAATGTCGATTTCCCCACTATTAGACATGATTCAAAGCTTTTTAGTGTCTCACAAAATTGTCGACGAAAATCGTCTTCGAAACAAAGTATTTAATTTTCTTATAAATTTCGAAAAATTTTGTAATAATTCAAAACATTAATTCAATTACTAGTTGCTTGGAATAAATGTAGGGCAAACCTTACATTATTGTTTTGATATTGAAAAAAACATGCACTTTATTACAAACATTAGTTGACCTTTTGATCCATTTGAGAAGAAGAATAATGTCTGCTAAGAAACAGTATATGTAGGTACTTTGTTAGGTAGGTAGCAATTTAAAAATATATAATTTCAATTAACATTAGTTCCAAATTTGAAACGTAAATATGCTTACGGCCGTACCTAGGTACTCGCGAAGCAAAATATGTATAGTAAATGTTTAGTGAGTAATCATTGTAGTAGCTATGTTACTTCATACATCATATTTTTTCATAAACTGACTGCGGAATAGTTCTTGTCATGTAAATATGCTGTTCTCAGCTCGTCAAGCTTTTATTACGTGTCGAAATTATGTTACAGTTTTCCGGCACCGCCATCGGGCTAAAATCAATGTCAATGGCTAAAAGGGGAACGCTACTAAACTGCGAACCACTGTTATGTACATTTATTTATTTGAAAATAATGTAATGTATGCTCGTGCGTTCCATTCAGAGCTTTAACATTGCAGTAGGCAAATACCTACAGAAAAACAAAGTTTCTAAAAGTAATTAAGGTCGCCCAATCAAATTTGACCCAAACGACACATACTTAGGATTGTGATGTCCTTGAAAAGCGTCACTGAGAAACAGCTTTTATCTGACGCCTAATTTTTGTTACTTACGAAAAAAGGACAAAAAGGGTATACCTTACGTCGATCGAATTTCAGAAACCCAAATTTTTTCGTTTGAATATTATTAATATGATTTCAAATATTACTATCAAAGATAAAAACATAAAGCGTAATAAAATGAATAAGTTTGATTTCTCTTTAAAAATCTGATAACTAC
This sequence comes from Drusus annulatus, assembly GCA_022651775.1. Lineage (NCBI taxonomy): Eukaryota > Metazoa > Arthropoda > Insecta > Trichoptera > Limnephilidae > Drusus > Drusus annulatus. The sequence continues at coordinate 58,376 of JAGWCC010000362.1, read as the reverse complement.
GCTTAGGGTCTGTGTATGTATATATAAATGACTCATGTAATATTAATTTGTTTTTTATAACGCATTGGATTTTATAAGATATAAAAAAATAAAAAATTAGATCTAAATTCCGCCATCTTCATTTCTTGGTACATTTTAGCAGCCCTCCTCCAGAACGCGTCCATTTCCCGCCAACCGGCGGCCATCAATCTTCCCGTTCTGCCGCCATGTTCCGTGTTCCTTTTTCATACAAATTTAAATTTTGACATTAAATTAGGGAGGACTCTGGCGCCAAGTCTGCTACATCATCGCCTCTCGCCTCTTGCATCTCGCCTCTCGCCTCTCTGCCTCTAGCCTCTCGCCTCTCGCCGCTCGCCGCTCGCTGTCCACCCTGCTGTACATTGTGTATTCTAGGCGGGCGAAAGAACTAAATTAGGTATGTGCGAGGTGGCAATACGGGGGAGGAATTGAAAGTTTGGAATTCAGTCGCCATAAATGACAGCTAATCTCTGTCCTTTGTTGTTGGATTGGTACTTCGTGCAAATAGAGTTGACCCAAACAACACAAACATAGAATTGCGTGTATTGGTGCATAGCTATATAGGTATATATACACTTCCGAGATTGTTTTTGTTTTAGGTTTTAATCAAACTGTACTTCTTTATAAACCACAATTTTATTTTAAATTCTGTTTTGTATATGAATCAACAAAATCTGTTGCCAATCCTCAGAATATATTTAAATTTTCTAACATGCTTAATAATAATGACTACAGTAGTCCTTCAAATATGTATTTAAATAATAAAATGGCTGATAATCCCCAAGAAATCGTTGATCTATTTGCTGAATTCTTCAGCAAAGTTTATGATACCGCTAACATCTCTCCTTTACTCGATTCTCAAAAAACTAATAACGACAACGAGATCGATTTCAATCAGTGCATATTAGATGATTGTGATATTAAAGCGAAATTGAAATCCCTTGATATCAACAAGTCGGCTGGCCCCGATAACATTCCTCCTATCTTCCTATCGAAGTGCCTGTCAGTCTTGTCTTGGCCTCTGACTAAGCTTTTTAACTTTTCTTTAAAAACTGGTACCTTTCCCGAAAAATGGAAGGAAAGTTTTCTGACTCCTATTTTTTAAGAAAGGAAATAAATCTGATATTTCCAATTATAGACCAATATGTATCCAATCATCAATTCCAAAATTATTTGAATCTGCTCTGCTCTCTTTAATCTCGCCTGAGATTAATAAAGTAATTCTCATCAACAACACGGCTTTAAGGCAAAAAAGGTCCACTCTTACTAACTTAATGATTTATCAGGAACATCTATTTAATACCATGCATAAGCGTCTTCAAACTGATGTAGTGTATACTGACTTTAGTAAGGCTTTCGACAAAGTGTCACATAATATTCTCATTCATAAACTAAGAACCCTCGGTATAACCGGAAATATTTTGAGATGGTTTGAAAGCTACTTACATAAAAAAGAAAAATATCAGTCAAACTCAATCTACACTTATCATATCAGTTTGAAATCTTCAGCGGCGTTCCACAGGGGTCACATTTGGGACCAGTGTTATTTTCTTTATTTATTAACGACATCACTACCGTTTTCGATGGAGTTATGATTCTTTTATTTGCCGATGATCTAAAATTTACAAAACAATTACCAATCTTAATGATTGTTACGTATTGCAATTGAATCTTGTGAGGTTACAAGAGTGGTGTGCTCGTAACGAACTGTTCCTTAATATTGAAAAATGTCAAACGATAACTTTCGCCCGAATTAAAAATCTCATTATGTATCAATATAGCATTAACAATATTAACTTAAAAAGAGTTGACCAAATAAAGGATCTGGGTATAATTTTTGACAGTAAATTAACTTTTGTTCCTCATATAAATGAAATTACTAATAAGGCCATGAAATGCTTGGGTTTTATTTTGAGGACGGTAAAAAACTTTAAATTATTGAATTCATTTAAATTACTTTATACTGCGTTGGTTAGATCTAATCTAGAGTACAATTCTACAATCTGGGCTCCATTTTATAATATTCACCAACTTAAAATAGAAAGAGTGCAGCATAAGTTTCTCAGATTTGTTAATTATAAGTTATGTATCCCAATTGTTGACCTTGATTACGTATATTTAATGAACTTGCTTAACCTCACTGATTTATCATCAAGACGCACAGTGAGCGATTTAATATGTCTCTTTAAAATAGCGAATGGCAGATTGGACGCCCGGATCTAACGAGCCTTATTACCTTGCAGTACCTACCCGTGATACACGGCAGGCGGCTCTATATTATGTTTCTACGTCTACAAACAATTATTTTGATAATTCTCCCATTCAAAGACTGCATAGACTTGGTAATAAATATGGTTCAATAGATGTTTACCGTTACAACACTGTTTCCAAATTAAAATCTAGCTTACTTGAATGTTTTCAATAGAATTTAAAGGTTATTGTTATTTATAGTTATAATTATAAAACCTACGCTATATTTATATACTTGCAGTTAAATACTAACTTTTCTCTTAATGTTATATTCTACCCATCTATTGTACTCCTTTATTTAAATAAATGTATTTATGTAAAAGCCTTAAAGGCGTTAATAAAAAAAAAAAAAATAAAAAATTGTATTTCGAACATTATTCTGTTCTTTACGTAACAACTGTCAAATAGCATAGTATTGTAATATTTCATTGTTACCTACCTCAGAACAGGTTACACCTAGAGAGGTAAGTAATTTAAAGCATTACAAAATATTGTAGTAAAATAATTTATAAGAAACTATTTTCAATTTGATTTGAGGGTTTATAAAACTTAATTTTCAATATCAAATATTAAAATTTAGTTTAGTACAACAATGTATCTCATAACTGAATAATAATAAAATACACCTATGACGGCCTGCATGGTCGAGTGGTAAGACGCTCGACTACGAATCCAGAGGTCGCGGGTTCGAACCCGGCGTGCGTAAATAAATTTCATTAAATAATATGTGTCATAAAACATATAATTCAAATAAAATATAGTATATTTGCGGCACGTTCCAGAGTGGTAGATACTCCAAGTATCGCCCTGGTAAAAAGACCGCCATTCAGAATTGAAACGTTGCTTGAAATGGCTTTAGCCGTGTTTGGTGACCAGATCTGAATAGCCAGGTACTTCCCAACCTTCCTCTTCCTCATCTAATTCCCCTCCCCACTACCTTCAGCCTCACAACATACACCTATATGGGATGCCATAGTCTCACTGGCTCGAGACGGTTAGGAGCAGTTGATACTCTTGTGCGGTATTCACAAAAAAAAATAATATGTAAGTAGGAACTATGTTCGACTCAACATTCGCTACGATACTATGGCCATCGTTAAATGGAACGAATAAATTGTGAAAAGGGTGGGTTATCTAGGTAGGTACCTACCCGGAATCAGCGGTGGGTTCGAAATAAATATTTAGGTTCCTGCCTACATCTGAATAGGAAAGTCAACATCATTATCTATGAATGGATTTTATTTCTGAAGGGGTTTGGTAACCAAGGTAACCCCAAGCCGAAAGCTTATCCGAGATCGATTGAAATAAAACAAACCCAACGTCGCTCCATATCGGAAGATACTCTCAGTATCGCCCTGGACAGAAACAACCGCTAACCTGGGGCACAAATAATTTTTATTCAATTAAAATGTGTTGTTTCACATTTAAAAAATGTTATATATGAATTTTATTTTTTTTTATTTATTTACAAAATAAGAAAAAAAAGTTTACATATATAAAGAAATTATATCAATGTTACACAATATGGATAGTTACTTAAATATATAAAAAATAATATTGAAGAAAAGTAATTCGATTAAATAATAAAAGCATATATATATATATATATATATATATATATATATATATTAAACATAATACATTTTGTAATTTAGCGATATAAAGGTTAATAGTACATTTGATATGTTTATAACTTCTTTTTTTTTGTATTACTACGCCAAAGAAGAGAACTAGCTCTTGAGCTTGGCGTAGGAGTTTAAAAAAAAAAAGGATATTTTTAGAAAAATGAGTCTTTAATAGTCGTTGGAGGTTACATTGTTAATAATTCAACTTGGTAATTAGTTTCCAATAGAAACAAGTTATTGCTTTCTAGTTTAATAAATTGTTAGAAAAAAAAAGATTTTAGTTTTTTTTTTGAGTTTTTATTTTTTTTTTTTATTTCGTCGGGAAGGCTATTAAAATTCTTTATCCCCTTGAAAAGATAGTTATTATGCATGTGTTGAGTGGCAAAAAAAGGAATTTTTATGTTATATTTATACCTTAAAGATGAATTTACTTTTAGATTATGAGAAAGATTGTCTTTGATAGTTTGTAGTATTGACTGTTTCTTATAGATGTCCTCTATTTTAGGAACTTTAAATATTTTGAAAAGTGTTTCTGTTGAGAATATAGATGGCTTTTTTAGTATTACTTTAATAATCAGTCTTTGAACCACCTTTACAGGATTAACAATGTTATCATATGCACCACCCCATCCGATAATTCCACAGTGGATTAAATTGTGGACTAATGCGTAATAAACTTTTTTTAAGTTTTCTAACTTTAGAGTATTTCTTAATATAATGAATATATAAATACATTTCCTGATTCGATTGACAAGTTCACATACATGTCTATTCCATTTCATGTGTTGGTCAACTATTACACCCAGGTATTTTATTTCCGTCGTTTTGTTTATAATGTTACATGTGTTGCTACAGGCCGTTTTCTTACAGTTTCTGTTGTGTATAATTATGTTAATGCTCGGAATATATTTTAACTTATTAATTGAGAATAGAATATAAAAGGTTTTTTTTTACATTTATTGAAAGTAGGTTATTATCAAACCAATATTTTAGGATTTCCATGTCATTATTTGCATTTACATTTACAATATCCCAGTCACGGCCCTTTATTATGATAATGGTGTCATCAGCGTATGAAATAATATTTCTACTGAGTTTTTGTTTAAAAATATCATTAACATACATTATAAACAATAAAGGGCCCAAAACTGTACCTTGTGGTATACCAAAATCAGTTGTAAGAGGTAGACTTAACGTTTGATTTATTTTTACTACTCGTGGTCTTTTGTGTAAATAGCTTTTTAGCCAGTTTAATGCTTTGTCATTAATACCTAGAGATTTTAATTTTATTATTAGTTTTTCATGAGATATGCTGTCAAATGCTTTTTGAAGATCAATGAATATACCAATACATTTTAAAGATTTGTCTAAACTATATTGTATAGCGTTAGATAATTTAGCAATAGCATCTTTGGTACTTCTGTTCTCCATGAATCCAAATTGGTTTTCATGAATTACATTATTGATTTGAATGAATTTGGTAAGTCTTTTTGACAAGTTTTCAAAGATTTTTTGCGATATTCGAAATAATAGAAATTGGACGGTAGTTGGTTGGTTCTTCTGGGTTGCCAGATTTGAAAATAGGTATAATTACTGATTGTTTATATCTTGAAGGAAATACACCGTTTATAAAACTTGTATTGATTATATGAGTTAATGGCTTCGATATTTGTGTTTTTATGCTTTTTAATGTTGTAGAAGTGATCCCGTCAAAACCTGGTGCAGAACCTTCTTTCATACCTGTAATGATTAGTTCGATTTCCTCGACTGTCGTAGGTTGGAAAATTTCAATTTTGTCTTCACTGATTACTGTATAGTTGGGTTCTCTGGGAGTAGGGTTAAGTTGTATTTTGCCAGCAAGGTTTTTACCAACATTTGCGAAGAAATCGTTGAATATGTTTGCAGCTTCCGAGGGTTTTTCTTGACAGTTAATTTTTGAATTGCGATAATTTATGATGTTGATTTTTTTATTTTTGTGAGGTTTTTTGTCAATTATTTCGTTTATAATAGACCATGTTCTTTTACTATCATTTTCAGTTAGTTCAAGTTTATGTTTATAATATCCATTTTTTGTGTTTTTAATTAAATATGCAAGTTTCTTTTTATACGAATTAAAATGTTTTTCCATTTTTTTTATTTCCCGGATGTTTTTTATGTTGTTTATAGAGTGTTTCTTTATGTCTAATTCATGTTACTAATCCGTGGGTTATCCACGGTTTGACTGGTTTGAGTTTTGACGAAATTTTTTGGGACGTAATTTTTCTACAGGCATTTATGTGTAAATTCATTTTATTTCCAAATAAATTTTCAAATAAATTGAATGTATATGTAGTATATTTGCGGCCCGTTCTAGAGTGGTAGATCTTCTAATTATCACTCTTGTGAAAGACCATCATTCAAAATTGAAACTTTTCTTGAAATGGCTTTAGCCGTTTTCGGTGACCAGATCTGAATAGCCAGGTACTTTCCAGCCATTCTCTTACCTATGCCATAGTCCACTGGCTCCAGACGGTTGGGAGCAGTTGGGACTCTTTTGCGGTATTCACATTAAAAAAAAATAGTTGAAACATGGCTTGAAAATGTTTTAGATTTACGTGCACTAACAACGTATATATGGTTAGGTACTTCTCGACCGTACTCTTATCATTCGCGCGCTATTATTTGCTTCTCCAAATGGTAGGCTATAGCGCCGTTGGCTCTGCGCTGGGGTTATATAGAGTGACATAATAATATGAATATTATTAGGATGTGATTCACTGTTGATTCGTAAATCTTTTCTCAGATGGCGTTCTCATCGTAAAAAACTAGCTTAAAAAATGAATTGGAACAACTTCCAAGACAATATTTTAATTTTATGATTTTTCGAATGTAGTTTATTTTCCGTATTTTGTGACGTGAAACGTCTTTAAAATCGATGCCGGGTATGGGGAGGTAATCATGTCCTCACGCGTAAAGTGAACCCACGATTTTCGACTTTCCAGATTCGACACGTGTCCATAAACAGAATCATATCTCAGATACCAATTATCCTATCCGAATGAAAAATGTGTTGACAGAAAGAGGAGTGCTACCACGCATTTCGAGCTCCAAGTGTGTATCTTAAAAACTCATACGAAAGAATGATACGAGACTGAAAATGTGATATATGAGGGTAGAGATAGAATTACAAAAATCGGGCACAAATGCGTAGAGTGAAAAACACCGGGCCCGGACTTAAAATCAAACCGCAGTACTGCCGCGAATATAGGCAACGTGAGCGCTACAACTCTGGCGACATTTGACGAGCCTGGGTCAAGTATGGATGAGGATTTCGTTTCACGAAAATAACTGCGGCAATGTTTAACAGTGCCTAATATGTTTTGTTTATTCAGTATCTGTTCAGATGAAAGCACGATTGCGTCAGAAACTAGTAGCTTTAAACAGAAATGGGAAATTCTACACGGGCAGTTAGGAAAATGTCTAAGGCGAATAAAAAAATAAGCTGTAATCTTTTAAATTCACAATTCACTAAACTACACTAAAATATCAGTAAAATAGTGCAGTTTGAAAACCAGCGCAGCCATTTTCGAACGTTTTACCTGAAATTCCATTATGAATTTCATATGAAATTTAAAAAATAACAGTAAAAAAATTGTATTCACTAGAAACCTTAGACATTTCCCTAACTACCTGTATAGAATTAACAGATAAATCATTTGTAGTATTGCTTGTATTAGAAAGCCAATAAAGTGTATATTTGTGGGTGCTGACCCCTAAGCACATTATTTAAGGTGTATTAAACAAGACCCACAATGAATATTGAAAGAAAAAAAAAATCGGTGGTAATTGATCCTGCACCTTCACGACCAAAAAGCAATTGCAAAGACCTCTACACAAAAAAGCCGCTAATTTCCATAAATAAAAATATGCATAAACTTTACATGAAAAAAAACAGCTAAGAATAACATTATTGTTTGTACTGTTAAAAAATAACATTTGCTTGTGCCTTGTTTGAACGGTTGTTTATATTCGACCCTGACCTAAGAAGTAAGATGGTACCGCCCAATGAAAAATTAAAATGATAGAACGGTGTTATTACCGCGTCTGTGTGCCAGAACTAAAGTTAATTTGATCTTACCTGGGATGAAATCGATCAAACATTTTCAAATATTGAAATTCTTTCTTAAACAGAAAATCAATTTCAGTGGCCTGTTTGAGCCCTAGGAGTCGAGAATTGTTTTGTAAATTGGCAATCAATTATCTTTCAAAGCGGTATAGAACACACTTCTGGGCATTTTCTTTTCAGTGCTACCTCCTATAAAGTAGGTACGGCGCGGATGAGAAAGTTATGTGGTATATTTGCGAGAACTGTTTAAAAATAATATACATTGTGACTCAGGCAAATTTCCAGGGCGATCTGCGACGCAAAAGCATTACGTTCCCGTAATGTCAAAAGGTTGAATGTCGGAACACTTTTTTCCGTGTGGACCTATGTACTGGCCTTGTGGTATACTATTGTCACATTTATCCAATGTGGTGGAAAGGCGTCTACCTTTTACAAGTTGAATTACATACAGCCTTTTTGAATTCTCGCGTGAGTCAGAGTAAGGTGTGTTAATAATTAACACATTTTGAGTGATTCTATAAGCCCTGTCTTTGTATTTGTCACATAATTTTTTCGACATTTCTTCGACGTTAATTGAATAATAACGAAGAAAAGTAAACTTTGACCGAATTTTCGTATTTGTTTGCTTGACAGTGTGCATTATGTCGTTTTTTATAACTGGGATTGGCATGATTAAAAATAACAATAATTTATGTTTTTAAGTCATTGATTATAAAATACTTCAGGAATTATTCTTGAATTATTGGCTGTCTCTCCGACTACAAGCTCGCTACTGAAACACTGGTGAAATGCTTTCATGCAATTATTGTCAACAATCAACGCGTTATGTCATTGAAATACTATGATCGTTTTATGTTTTCACAAGTAAACTTAGGCTTAATGGTTTGAACCACTGTCACATTTTACACTGTCGCAAATCGATGATTAGCACCATTGTGAATTTTTTACCGTTGCCACTTTTAAAAATCGCCTCCGTCAACCACCGATTCCTGGTCGGTTTCAGCATTTGATCAAATTATTATCGGGTGTCAAGGATAACAGCATAACTGTTATGTTAGCATTAAGGCCTAAATTTATAAAAATATGATGAATAATGCTTTTCACCTAAACACAGTCGATATATAATAACTAACTAACCATCAGCTAATTAGTCGTCGGTAGCTGAGTGGAGAACGCGTCGGATTCCCACCCGGGCGTCGTGCGTTCAATTCCTCTGCTGGCTAAGTTCTCCATCATTGCACAAGCAACATCTTCCGCCTTTTATGATGGCAGTAGGAGTTTTTCAAATATTGTCAGGTTATTCGTAACCCGGGAATGTTTGTCTCACTTGAAAAAAAATAAATAAATATATATATATATATATATATATATATCTCACGCCGTTTCCCCGCAGGGGTAGGGAGAGAGGATAGACCGCCGAAAAAAACCCTGTCTTGGCCTTAGATCAATTAAATAATGTAGATACGTTACTCATGTCTGAGATTTACTACGTTTAGTTTCACACAAACATTCGTTCGACAGACAAGCTGTCACCAGCTGCCACAAACGCGTCGCTGTAGGCTCCTTTCTGAGAAAAAATGTCTTGAGAGGTGTAGAAGTGATTCGGGAGTAAAAAACATATCTCATGGAGTTCCTTTCCATTCATAATTACCCATTCATAAATCACTTATTATTTCAATTCAATAAATACAATTACTCACAAGGTATAAAGGTTCATGAAAACGGTGTGAGATAGCGAATGCAGAAATACATAAGTGTGTGAAAGACAACCAGATCTAGTAACACAATACCCGATTATAACAGTGGAGTGGGACGTTCATATAGCTATCTCATCCGTACACACATGTTCTTAGAATTGCTATCCTTTTCATACGCGAGTGAAACGGAATACAAGACGTTACTAGTGCTGCTACATTTTTCGTAAGATTTATATGAATTTGATGTGTCTTGTATTTGATGTCTATGGTCTTGGTTTGGTTTGGTCTTGGTCTTACTCCTTGCTTCATTCACATCCATACATCGTCTCATACAAGAGTATGTCTCTTCTGTTATTCTGACTCTTCACATCACCCGATTCAAGTATTTGATTCACTTGATCGTGTTATGTCTTTTTCGATACATAATAAATACAAAGATTCGGTTATTCCTAATAAAAATAACTTTCTTAAAGTGACGGTTAAAAATATGTATTTTTTTTAAATAATAATTTTATTTCACCTGGTACTTGGGTGAACCTTTAAAATTTTCGTTTTGAAAGAAATCTCATAGACGAAATGAAGATTTATGTGACATATTTTGATAATAAATTATGAAGCCACGATCACTTGATCAACATGGTTACTTAATATAAGTTGTCATAGGAATTGTGTTTTTCATGGTCAACATGTCCAAAAAATACTTTGTTAGCTGGCAGATGAAAATACTTCTTCAAAATAAACAATCAGGTCACTAAGCTTTTATGCCTTGACACAATCCACTAATGTTTTATATTGAATAATATTTGTTATTTATGTTCTTAAAACATCACTATTACATAGTAATAAGGCCTAATGAGCCGCAGTACTAGTTAGATAGACATTATGAGGGGTATTTGAATAAGCCCCAGCTAGTTAGCAGAGGATTACGAATGAATCCATAAAATCACATCACTATTTCGAAGGGAATCGAACCTTAAAGCGGGAAACTAAAACCAATATTCTTAAACTCAGATGTTGTAAAGGGCTTAATAATATTAACAAGCCTAACAAATATTAGGAAATTTAGGTATTTTTTAGGAACTGCGTATTTTATTTTTACTAAAAATATTTTTTCCTTATTGTGACGGATTTTTGGGTTGCTATGCCGTGTTGCGTGTTTTATTCTCATTTAGCCAACATTTCGGCAGACCCGGCCCTGAGTCAAACGGCGCCTAAAAAAACTAAACTATTTGTTCGAGCCTTAGAGTACATAGAGTGGTACCTATCCAAGGCAGTGTAGTCAGGTTTTTGATGATTTTTGCCGGACTTGGCAGACCTGGGCGTGGCTAGGACTAGGGCTAGGGTATTTATACATCCGTTCATAGTACATGTCGACAAAATGTTTTTGTTTATTTGTATAACCACTTTTTCACAGTATTGTTATCAACAAAAATATTGCGTACAAACTAAAAAACCGTTTAGTTGTGTCCAGTTTAGTCGCATGATAAAACATGTGGGGGACCAAGATCATCCTTACAGTACATAAAAGCGGTGTGTTATTTTTGTTGTCTCTTTCTCTCTCATGCTGTACGACGTAAAAACTCAGGAGAAAGTGGTTTATCGCATGTTTGTATAGGTTGGATAAAAATAATTAGTTCTCTCTCCATATATTGTAACTCCAAAGTTCGAACAGAAGATTGGTACCAACTCGTATCAAGTATAAGACGAGAGGATTCCATGAATAGTATGGTTTATTCATTTTATATCATATGTACATATAGCACTGTGATTAGGTACTATCAGCGCCTTGGCGATTCGCCGCCTTTTTTTTTGGTTGCAATAACTCCATACAGGAGGCCTTGAGGGAAATAATTTCCCTCAAGGCCTATGTCATCTTTGGAGATACTGTGTGGAGGGTCTTTTTGAAGAAAGGAAGGAGTGAACTTGGGTCTTGAAGAGACCCATGTTGAAGGAGGGAGGAAACACATAGGCCGGCAAATCGTTCCATAGCCGAGCTGTTGAACATAAGCGACCCGTTCTCATGTATTGAATGCAAACCGTGTACAAATGTTGGGCGCGCGTTTGGCGAGTTTCCCGACTATGCACCGGTGCCGAAGGGATCAATGACGCAAGTTCCTCGGAGCATCTTCCATTGAAATACATGTAGAACAAGGACAGCATTCCCACCTGACGTCTATGATCCAAAGTTTGCAATCTGTTTGAAGACAGGAGAATCTATCAAACGGACCGCCCGTTTCTGCACAGAGTCAAGAGTCCTTTTCAGGTATTTAGGGGCTCCAGACCAGAGGTGGCTGCCCTGTAGCGGACTGCTTAAATTGCGCCTGCACTGGATCAGCCCTGAATTTCGGACAGCCTTGCTGGGTCATCATCATCAGGGCAGATGTGTAGATTGTGGGGAAGGCGTAGATCGAAAAGATATTCCGTCAAGTTCTCGCCTTGTTTGTTTAATCCGTTTCTTAACAATAAGGATAGAATATTTATAAGTAAAGCTATGTTAATATCAACTGAAAATAAATTATTTGCCTTCCGCGATGAGATGACAAACAATTTTTTGTGCTCTACCGTTCCAAACCCAAAGGACTTTTAAGCTCGGCACTCGAGACCTAATTGATCTTGAAATTAAATTTCGCCTGTAATAAGAGTGTGGGAGGTATTAGTTGGTATTACGCAAAGCACCAGCCATGCGTAAACCAGACCATCAAAGCGATTCTGAAGAAGCCTAATGGCTTTTTAAGCGATGAGCCATTCAGCATAATATAAACGAATTCCTGTCAAAGATTTTCGGTTGCTCCATTTAGATACACGCAACACGCACACCAACCAGCCGTGTCCCCGGCTTCCTGGTTTCCAGTGCTGAAATAGTGAGACATACGACCAAAAATATTATCAGAAATATAATAAATATTATAGAAAGCAATCACTTTGTGGTTTGACGTATTCAAAAAAATGAAGCAATAACTTTGTATAAAACCACGAATAATATTTAAATTTTTATAACCGACCGGTTTCGCTTAGCCTAAGCATCGTCAGGGTACAAAATTAAACTACACTGAAAATGCAAAGTGTAATAATATAAATAAAATAAAATAACAAAACAATGAGAAAACAATAAAATAACATATTCATATTTTCTGTCTCTTTCTCTCTGTTCCTTTGTAATAATCATTAATATTATTTTCATTTCTTTATTATAATTTTCCTTATTACTAGACTTGTAATCTGATTCAACTAGAGCGAGCCGGAACGCTGTTCCGGTAGATGAAACATAATGAAAACAATGTCGTTATTTTTTTGTGAACTATAAACACAAACCCGATTGATACGTAACGAGACAGAAGCATTTTTCTAGCCCTCATGTCATTATAGAGCTGTATTTAAATGTAAGAAATTTCGTGACATTCGCCCTTTTATAGGAATTTCTTAAAGAAACACAATTGCAGCTCCTAATATCATTTCAATCATGAGCTATGAAGCTTTGGAAAATCTCGAACGGTCGAGAACTTGCATCATGAAATCCCCCTCTTTGGGATGTTTTTGTGGAACACATTTTCAGCTCTTACTATCATTTCCGTAATAAACTATGAAGTTTTGACTCTTGAAAATAAGACGCCATTTTGTTTATTTAATTTTGTCGATGGGTTCATTCAGGTTCATTCCATATGTTTCAATTTTTTAAATCAAAAAAATGTTGAGATCTCGGGTGAAACCAGGTAGTAAAGCCAAAGAACAAAATATCTATAAAAGTGCCCACAAATGATTTGATATAACTTATTGTGTATAAATAAATTATTAATAATAACAACGTTTATAATAATTCTTCAGGAATTTGTCGTAATGTTTTGACCGCAACAGCGCAGCGGTAAAGATACGAAAAATTCGTTAATTCTATAAAGGATTACTAATTGCAATCGTTTCGAGGAATCCCGTTTTCAAAAGGAAGTGCATTACCACCGCAGAATTTTAATGATGCGAATTGTTATTTTTGTACGAATTTTGCTGCGGCAATGTGCAATGATGTTTACAAACCGGTACCAGAATTCTATTTATAGCAACAAAGCCAATCCCAGAACTTAACATCCTAAGTCGTTTATGGGAATATTATACATGCAATAATATAAGAGTTGTCAGTAAACAACATTACCATTGCCTAGGGGAGACAAGAGACAAGGTGTAGCATTGTTTTTCGTATTTTCAAATACAATGCCGCCCGAATTCCTCCGATCACTGCGGACATTCAAAAGTGGGCGTGTATACTAGGAAATGCCCCGCATAAAGCTCAAATTTGCGTAACTTCCATATTCAGCGTTGTTTCGATTGGGCAGGTCCGTAGTTCCAGTTCCGGCCGGCAGAGGCGCCGCGGTCGTCCCAACAGCTGGTTCAGATAACCGCTAGCGTTCGTACGTCACCCACGCTTCCGCGGACACCCGATATTTCAAAAACATTAACGCAAAGCCTCTTTATGCCTGACATGACCCTTGCAAAGTTGTAATTATATCCCTAGACCGCGCCTAGTCTAAAGTTACACCCAACAAACGAGCCGTGAGCGAGCTGTAATATAAATCGCCGTAAAACAATAAACCTTCGCTCGATTTGACAGTGTCAGTGCGTGTTTTCGTTAGCGGTAAACCCTGTTCTCGTCGTGAATTTTGGTGTTAAACTTTGACAAAGTATTATTCGTTTCGTGGTTTCTGTATGAAGACGTATTTAGGGTGAAACTATGGTGTCGCTCAGAATGTTTTAAAGTTTTTACCTGTGAATTAAAGTACTGCATTAGTATATTATTGTTGTTGACACAAGTGGAGTAGTTTGGTTGCTTTGGTACCTAACCGGTAATATTATCATTTTAAAGCAGTGATTCGAAACTCGTTTGGCTTGACGTTCAGCTGATTGGCCCTGCATAGTTGTATATTGACGGCTTTAGGAATTTAAGGTAAGATTTGTAATCCTTTATTAATATTCTGCATAAATACATTCACAGCAAGCATCCGAAATAACTTGCTTTTTAAAAGGACCTACGTAATACATTTTGTATAATTATGGTCTTGATCTAATATAAATTATATTGTAATCATTAACATTATTTAAAGAAGAAACATTTTATTTTATGATAATATTTTGAATTCACATTTTGAAGTAGGTAGCTATTGAGAATTACTACTAAAATCCATTATATTTGTGTTTATTAAATATTTAAAATCTATCGCATAAGTGTGTTATGAATTGTAATCTGATCGGTTTGAATTATGTTTTATTTGTGTAAAACAACCTTTACCTCTACCTTACACCAAACCCAAGGTCGTGTAAGGCACTCGTCCTTCAACTTTTATGTAAAGTAGGTATGAAGTAGCTAAGTATGTTTTTTACAGTTATTCCTGGCAGTTTTTGTTAACACGATTCAATGTAAATTTCGCCATTCGAAGAAGTTTATATGATTTATAAAAGCATTATTTAGTATTACTATTCTGAAGGTATTTTTAAGATAAATCTAAGTACTTTTTTCTTTGAACAGTCATATAATACGTACCTATTATTAATCTGGCCGGTAAAACTGTTAATTTATAATAATACAACGTGAAACATTTGCCAAGGATATCCTATCATTGTGAGAGATTTCACACTTTACACCGTGTGCGTTTTTTTCAATGCTCCATCGCGGAAAAATGAAATATATTCAAGGTCAACTGATGAAATATGTATTCATGAACCTACATTGTTCGGTACTAAAATGAGTAGTTACTAGTTACTATCCGGTTTCGCCCTGGTTTCAACACATTTTTTTCGACTTTTTTTTGTTTGCTGGATAAAAAAATATGGACCGAACAATATGGCAATATTTTTTTAGTCCATGGTAGTTTACTATGATATTGACTTGTGAGGTGAAAAAAGTTGCATTGTTCTGTGAAGTCTTCTGTAAGAAGATTGAAAAACAACGGAACAAATACAATTTCAAAGCTCAACAGTGGCCGAATTGACGTTGGTGGCTGAAAAAACAGAAATTACAAAACAGCCAAAAAAATTATTGGAAAAATTTCATTACAACAGAACTCACTGTTCGCGAGTTTTTGTGAGACAAACAGATTTTCGGATTGTAACCAATAATTGATTAATTTTATGTTTTTTTGCACACATTTTTATTATTACGTAGATATAGGTAATTAAAGATCAAAGCTTATTAATGGTGGTCTTTCCCGAAAAAAATATTTTATTTTAAAAAGTTTTTTTTTTTTTTAAGTACGCTTGAGTTCCAACTGCCCTGTCCCCGTGGTATCCACAATGTTGTACAAAGTTGGAGGACATGGAGAGGTACCTTTGCGAAACAGTGTAGTCAGAACGGTTGACTTTATACTGACTCGATATAAAGATACAAATATATATTAAAGGGTGTTGGATAGCCTATAAGTTACCGCCTACATGAAATTCGAACATTTTTAATAGACATATTTGAACACATTTAACAAAAAATATCACTATACCATTAAAATGATTTATAAAGTCAAAATATCACACAAACACTAATACCAGCCTAAATAATTATGGCAGATTTTTGTTGATTTTATGTCTTTATATCATTAAAAATGTGAAGATTCTTAATTTCGGTCAAAAACATTTAAAATTGTCGAAATACCTCTGAAAAGTGATGTTTTATAAACTTTGTTTGGTCTTATTTGAACATTCACGCTTAGCACATATCACCATAATGTTTGATTTATTTGTATAACCACTGCAAGTTTTTTAACCACTACAAATATAGGAAATAACCTCAAAATCCGTTGACGTAAGTTATGCGACTAGATGATGTGAAGTTAGCGCGGACGGAGAACATCCTTACATTTTTAGAAGTGCTGCAATGTTATGTGACGACTTTTCTTGTCTCTTTCTCTCTTATGGTTATACGACGTAAAAACCCGGAGAAAGGGATTAATCTCAAATTTGTATAGGTTGGGTAAAATATTTAGCTCTCTCTCCATATAAATTCTTACTTCGAGGTTCCAACTGCCCTGACACCGTGGTATCCACAATGTTGTACAACAGTGCTACCCAAATGCTGGTCCGTGGACCTGTACCGGTCCGTGGGCCGACGACAACCGGCCCGCGGTCAACGTAGTAAATATACTCGTATATAGTTAAAAATAAGAAGACTGTTGGGAAACATGTAAATCCCAAAGGGTCAAAAGAAACACATTTAGTAATGGGTTTGGCCAGACCCACTTAAAATAATTTCAGCGAATTTAATTTCTTCTTTTGCCCTCTACTATTGGAGGTTGGCTAGCATCGAGACATCACATTGATTTCGAAGCCATGAAGTGCGACGTTTTCCTTTAATACGCCTTCCACCAGGCTCCCCCTGGATTATCAAGTGGGCAATCTGTATGTGTCGCTCTTTATAATATGAAGTTGGTTATAAGTTTTATTTTTACTTTTATTGTATGTGTAAATATTAATGTTTTTAATGTTAGCATGTTTTTCACTGTTAGCCAATTTAGTTCGTCTGACATTTTTAAATGTCTGTAAATATTAATGTTTTTAATGTTACCATCTATTTCACTGTTAGTTACAAGCTATAAGTCCTTACTATAAGTCACTAGTTGAAAATATTAGGTGTAAAACATTAGTAATAAATATTAACTGTAAGTTATTAGTTATAAGCTTAAGTGATAAATTATAGGTTAGATTATATTATTGCTCTAAGGGTTAGATAAATTAATTTGTAAAGCGCCCTTGAGGTGATTTTCCCACAAAAACGGCGCTATAAAAGTTATCCATTTATTATTATTATTATTATGACTGATATACGATATTAAAGTTTTTTTTTTCTTTTCAAACATAACATTATATTTATAATACCGTTTCAATATTTAAAAGAATGTCACTACATCTTAGCACCACACAACAATTCTCACAAACTGAACGTTAATGCCCTGTTCACATTTAGAGTAAAAAAGCTCCCGGCTTCTTTTTAGAGCCAATGACAACGACGGGCCGTGATAATAATGGCCCCCCCGTTGGCGACACTTTTTCGAGACCAAAAAGACGCCAAGAACATTTCACAACATTTATCTCCTATTTCATTTGTCCTTTCTTTTTCGCGTTTATTATTCACATGTATGTGTTTTTATCTATTCATACAGTACCACGATAATCTAGGCTAGCTGTAAGATTTTGTAAAAAATATAATATGCAATAAAGTGAACCCTTCGTACACTTTCAATGTGAATATTTTGAGTTATTATTTGAGTGCCATTAGTATTTACGTAAATTATTCATAGATGGCGTGTTGTGAAAACCAACAATTTGAATTAATCTTTTTTTTCTTTTCTTCTGTTGGTAGCCTTTCTCTATTAATAGACATGCGTGCGCAGTACGGTGGCTGTGGTTAATGCATGGTTAGGTTAGTATTGAAAATAATAATAATAATAGATGATATAATATTATAGTTTTATTGCCTCCATTAAAGCGACCGCACAAATAAATAAATCACCAACCCTCATAAATACAGGGTGTTCCACTGCAAACTAGCGCGTATCTAAAGTACGTCCACTTTACGGGTGTTCCATTCAAAATGGTTAAATTTTAGTAGGGTCAAGCTGTAACTTTGTTTTTTTTGGGTATGTTGTAGGTACTTAATAATGAATCAGTTCTTTCCTATTACGATCCAACCGAGTTATAGGATTTTTCCAAGGCATATAAAACAACTAAAACTGTTTGTTTAACCAGTTTTTTCTCTATCTTCTAGTCTATCTCCTACAGTAGTAGCTTTAATTTCATTTGTAAGCTTAAGCATTTCGTACGTTACATCTCGATTCTGCTCCAGATAACCGCGATAAGGTTAGGTTATTTTTTTACTAGTCTTACTTACAATTTAACTAACTCAACGTTTGCCAGACGTAAATAGTAGAACTAGTTATAAAATTCCATGATATTAGTATTTAGATGATTAAATTTGTTATTCATTTTGTGTTATCCTTCGTTGCTTATAAGTAGTTTTTTTAGACAACCCATTTGTGATATTTCACAAATTATTTATATCTATATAAATAATCAAATCATAGTTATTATTTATGCCATCTTACCGCATTAGAAGTAGAGACGATTAAACTCTTTTGTCCTGGTAAACATTCTTTGCAGGTTTTCATACATTCTCATCTACCCTTTCTACTCTTGATATTATAGTGCTTCGTGCTAGATCTTCTTGGGACGTCCACGACTCTTGTAATAATTTCCTTATTCCATTTATTGTCCTTTGCCAAACCGTATGTGAATTTTATTCTTGCATTCATTTCAAGTCTCTTCGCGTATAATTTGATCTTCATTTCTTAACTTACTAAAATTTTTACTGCATTCTGTCTGATTTCATCCCTCCTCTGCAAACTCATACCTCACCAAGGAGGTTTATATTAGAGGTTTATTGTCAGCTATTTGCCCCACTGCATAAGTGCATTACCAGCATCACGCTTATTTCCAAATCAGTATCAGGCCCGAGAAGTTACCATAAACTTGTCTTTTCATCTGTAAAATCCTTATATGCTTTTAGATTTTCACGCCAATAGTGACTACACGTTGGATGTTTTTCTGGGGCGTTGAGACTTGATACATATTTCCTCTTCCTTGAGCCAACACTTAAGATAAACTTGTAGTCCTTCAAGGCTTAACGATATACGCTGAAGAGTTGTACGAAACGTTGGATTAAGAAGCAACCCTCGAAAAAACATCAAATAAAAATAACTCCCTGTATTATAGGCACTGTTTCACGACAAAAGGTAGTTTATATCACAGGATAGTAGATATTACGGGAGGGAGGGTTGGAATTCCACTCTTTCGTATATTGGATAAACTATCGTCGTAAATTTAGAGAATGGCCATTGAGGCTCGCTACTGAAATAGGTATATATTTATAAATACAGACGAAGGAAGGAATGGGGACTCAGGGGATACAGGTAGGCAGTGATTCAGTGATTCAGTGATTCAGTGATTCAGTGATTCAGTTATTCAGTGCTGTGAATAAGATCACCAAGACTACTGTGCACCGATGCATGGCCGATCGCGTGAACTGTCTTTAATTGGGGCGAACTGAAGGGGTAATGGCAGATTACTACTTAACAGGCAATAGAGATGCAAAGTTTTCGAATTTATCACAATATGATTCTTTCAGACAGTTATCTGCCAAAGTTTTGTGAGGGCATAGCGGACTGTGCAGTCAACACCCAAACTCTTTTATTTACACGTACAGTACGAAGACTTTCGATAATACTAAAAAATCAGCCATTTTGTATTTTGATTTCTCTGCAAACCGAGTACGGATTAGCTATAATAACCAAGTCCGAGAGAACAAACCGAGCTTCTATGAAGTCGATTCATCCAGTTTCGGTATGGTTTAAGTATATCCTAGTCGTGTTAGGTATGACCCAGTCAAGTTTCAGCGTGGTTTTGTCTAGCTTCGGTATGGCCTAGTCGAGTCTCCTGATTCAGTATAATCTAATAACGGCTAGTCGAGGACCGATATGAGTTTCAATAAAGCCATTAGGTTTTTGATGAGGTTTGATACACCCCAATGAATCATAAATACATCAGTATACATTACCGAAATTCTACATTATATGCTTAAATAAATTATATGTTATACCCAAATGCCGGTGATTATTCAACCCTAAACACCTAATATACTACGGCATCTACAAACAGGATAGAATTTCCAGCCAGAGGATTATAGTATTTATAATCAAAAGCGTGACGAACAAGATGCTATGTAAATTGTGCCCATTGATTGGAGTGAGAATCCTCTGACAATGTATAATCAGAATTCAAAACAAGATGTTAATTATTAGGTATTGCTCATAACTCTGTACCCACTTCCTAAAAAGCGGGAGAAATTTTAACCGTTTCCATAAATATTTGATATCCGCAGACATACGCCTGATAAACAGGCCCACATAATATAATATTGCTTGGAAAACGAGGAACAAATATTGTCAGATAGAAGAACAAACGTCGATTCCGAATAAATAAGTTTTATTTTTGTGAGAAAAATTGTTAAAAGAGAAGGTTTTAGAACAGCGTGCAATATGGTTGTGAATGATGAATACTTGGAGCAAGTGGATGAGTTTTTGTATTTAGGATGTATGTTTACGAGGGATAATGATATCGATAGACGGGTGAATGCAGGAAACTCCATTAATGGAGGACTGAACGCTGTTGGCGTTAATAAGAAATTGCCCAAAGAAGTGAAGCTAACAGTCCACAATGAAGTGCTTATGCCAATCCTGCTGTATGGCAGTGAGGCATAGAACTGGCATAGGAAGGATGCAAGTAGACTGAATGTTTTGGAAACGAAGAAATGGCACGATCAAGTGAATCAAATACTTGAATCGGGCCACGCGAAGAGTCAGAATAACGGAAGAGTATGTATGAGACTATTATGTATCTATCTAGATTATTATGAAGAGTATTATGTATCTATGTAACATGAGAGTATTATAATAATAATAATAATAAAAGTTTTATTCCGGAAGGTATGCAGGAGTAGTGCAATGCAATACCTTCCATAATTGATATCAATACATTGTAATAATAATAGTAACAAAATAATAATGAACAGAAATTCATAAGAAATAAATAAATAAGTAAATAAAAAAATAAAAATATATGAAAATAAAATAATAATAATGATGATGAAGAATGTAAGTAAGAAAATATTAATGGAGTATATTAGGCCTCATTTCTACAAAACGCCATCAAGAGGGAGTCCATCCTGGCAGCGTTAAGATTGATGGGGCCAATAATTTACTCCAATGCGCTTCTATGCTTGAGTTCGGGATCTGACGGGATTCCATGATGAGGTTATTTCTGGAGATGTTAATCCTTTCCCGCATTCCTGCTACCCTGGTTCTCATAAGGGCTGCAAATCCTGGAACTCGCCCCTCGGTGAACATACCGGAAGCACTGCAGTGCCTGGGAAGACTGAACATCATGCGGTAGGCGTTGTTGTACTGGACCCGAAGCCTTTCCATGCTACTCTTCTTAAAATTGGTCCATTATGAATCTATATATCAGAAGAGTATTATGTATCTATGTACCATGTGCCTGTTAAACTCAAATACATTGTTATGTTGTTCCAAGTATCAAATCATTCACTGTATAAGTGTCCCCCTCTTTCCTAACAATAAGAAACACAAATGGTCAAGATCCTACGCCCTGACATGGAGCCTCTTGAGCTGATGTTACTTGCTCTTATATAGCGTAATTGTTAACGAATTGTGATTGAGCCAAAGCTGTAACGTGTTCGAATAATAAATCGAATCCGAAAAATGATTCACAAACCGAGAGTTTAAAACGCTCCTGACGTCATATGACCCTGATCGCAGCGCCATTTCGAAGCATTATTGAAAAATTGACAACTATTGTGACGTCATCTCGTTTAAAATCGTATGTAGCTTTTGAAACTGAAAATCAAGCCCGTTTTCACGAGGCAAAAAAATCAAGCTTGTAAAAAGTATAATACTATGAATACCTTTTTAAAAAATGACTTTCTTTTAAGTTAGAGGTTGAATGTTGATTAAAAGAGGTCGACTGGAGTTCCTCACTAAACGAAATGTAATTAAGATTTTTTTCTAATATTTGACTTGAACAACTAGGCAGAATTTTGTTAAATTGTGCAAAAAAAGATTCATTACTTATTCAATCGCAAGACAATTTCCCATTTGGCAGTTTGTACTAGATCACAAAATGGTGTACAAATTGGTTGGCCCATTTTCCTAAATATCCAAATTCGGCATTAGATGAGAAATTTTCGAATCTTAGGAGCTAAAGTGGGTCATATTTTGATTAACATTGGTGTTGGGTGAAATATTGTTTTTTTTTTCCTATTTATATTGTGTAACTTCGTTTTATGTCATTCCTAATTCTTATCTTTGACGATTTATTTTCATGAAATATAGGTTTTTGTGAAGCCTTTTTGCTTAATTTTCGCATTTACTTCGGTACTATAGAGAGAGAGAACCAAATGCTGGAAAAGCGATAAATAATGTTGTTAAGGTTCTTAAGTTCAAATTCTAGATATTTTATTATACTCGTTTTTTTGTTTGTTTTACCCGCCTACAAATATTTTAATGAATTGTCGCTTTAGGCTGCTATTTTATTAAGTCTATGAAATTTATTAAGTAAATAAACGACAATCATGTAAGATGCTTTATTCGAACAGGCAGCCATCTTGGCATCAGTGTCTAAGCATTTATATAGGAAGTTATTGGTACCACCTTACAACAACACTTTCTAACTTGTAAACAGATACCAACTCTAAAGTAAAAAGTTCTGAGCGTATTGTATGGAATTATTTACCTACACAGTTTCTTATCCAACGCAAACACCCCGTTCTGACCTTGTTTACGAAGCGAACAATATATCACTTGTCAGAGCTGGGGCTATTCAAATATCATGAAAAATTATTTGTTTATTTTTCTGCTTGGATTATGACATGTATTATTTCCAGTGGTGGCTCGTGGTGTTTCTCATCGGAGTTCAATCAGAAATTTTAAAGCAGGAGAAAAATTTAACTAAGTGTTATTAGAACTTTCCTCGGTTCTTGTTCTACGCCAATGCGAAATATAGGATAGTCAATATGATTTTCTTGCTACTTTTCCACTCGTTATTTTTGCGACAAGAAATGTGTTTATTTTAACTGCTCGTAATATTATGACAAATGATTTTTAAAGTAAATTAATTTGTATGAACATGGCGCTATAGAAATAGCACAATTTTTTGTGAATGTCACCTCAAGGGCGCTCACCACATATTAAAATGCCTATTACACCTGGTTTTTCGAATTTCACAAATTCATTCATCAATCTTAAGAATTTGCAAACACGTTGATTATAATATTCTCTATAAATTCACAACGCATTTGTTTCAAGCAATATTCAAACAATGCTAATCTTATTCCGATAACTAAAAGCTGCAGAACCTCGCTCTATTAATCTATACCCAAAGGGTATAAAAGCTTACGTGAAATGTTGAATCTGTTATTATTATACTAGCATAGTTTGCTTGAAAATATGCAAATGGCACTGAAATGAAACAAATGCATCTTGATACGTGCAATTCTTCCTCCGCAAAGCTCGATAATTGAGTCACGATTGAACCGAAATGTATCGGTGATTTCTGCAGTTCGGAGTTCATATGTTTTCTCACTAGTTTGAGCGAAGCAAATAATACAAAAAAAAAAACATTTCCATTTATGGCGAGATTCTCTTGATTTTTTAAAATTCCCCCATAGACCCGTTAGCTCATAGTATATGAGGGATCAGAATTTCGCACTGGGTTCATATATTAAGTGCCTATTCAAACAGACTTGTACTACAAAGTTTAACTGGCGTATTCGGGTTCTGTTCAAAATAAAAAGATTATTATATCATTCGGTATCTAAGCTTGTATTTTTTAACGTTTAACAAAATAATAATTACAATATTGTTTTTTTCGGCGAAACGACGCGGTGGGTGCAATACTCTGTCTGCCATATAACACAATCTATAAGAATAATATAAAAAAATGAAGAAATAACAAAAGTGAATATGATAACATAAAATAGTAATACAAAAATATAATTTTTGAGTAAATAAAATAATATATCGCTGTGCTAGTTTAATACTTTAACAAGTAAAAATATATTTTAGTTTTTGGTGTTTTGTTGATTCCTTATAACATAAGGACCAAAAGACACCAATAAGCCAAAAAAAATACTTTTACAGTTGTTATAGTATTGAACTAACACAGCGATATGTACATTTAGCACTTGTACTACGGTGACTTAAGGGAAACTGTCCATCTACGATTTAAGGGCGTGTTTTGCCACTGGGCGACGGCCTGGACGAGAGTGTCGGATTTCCGGTAGCGCTGGTTCGTTCCGGCCACTTAGTGGCGCATCAATGCGGTGCACCTTTCCCTCTGCAAACATCTTCGAGGCGCTGCATCGCCAAGGGAGGCCGAACAGCGCCTTGTACGCGTGGTTTTACTGTACTTGAAGTGTGTTCATGGCGTCTTGTGTGTATCTGGCTCAGAATTCGCAAGTGTACAGACTCACTCAATATTTCCGAAGTAATTGTTTTTTCCGGATGACTGAACTAGTTGAATCTCCTGGCGAGCTTTTTGGCTAGCACGATCAGTGCTCTTCTCTGGCGCTCTATGTCCTTCTTGACATTCAAATCATCAGTAACGACATGACCCAAATATTTAATATGAAGGAAATGGGAAATCACACTTTATAGCATGCTGTTAAGTGTTAGTGATACCTGTAAACTAAACATTGATTTCATTGTGTGCAGTATTGGTTTAGCGACATAATCCCGCCTCTGGGCTAGCATACGGTGCTGCTTTATACATAGGTTGAATACAGTTTTGCAAATCTTGATCATATGATCGTTCACTAATGCATTCGCAATATACGAGTACATCCGGAATGCAGCCACCCCAGTTGAAATATGCTACCCTTAGAGCTTTTTATCTAGTAAATAATGCATTTCAACAATGCCTCCACTTTGTCGAAGAACAAATAATATCATCGCCACACGCGAAAGTTTTGCATATTAATTTCAAGGTTTATATTATTTACCGTGCGCATAGGTTCGTACCCACATAACAATATCAAGAAAGAACACACAATTATTTTTAGTGAATGTGTTACTTCTGGAAAAGAAAAACTTACTTTGTACGATATTTTCGATTATAGATATATAGGTTTTCTAGAATGAACTGGAGGGAATTAATAACACGTCCTGATCAAATTCTGACACTCCTTGTGGGCTAAAAATGACGTTCGACGAGCAATGTAAATGAAAACATTTCCAGAGAGAATAAAATTCAACAATAAAATGATCGATTAGGATGGAAAAAGAATTCCAAAAGTCAGTTTAAATTATCGTAAGATCTCTCACAATTCTACCATCCTTCAATGGAACTTTTTGAAATAAACACGCTTTTGAATAAAAATTCGAATATAACCTGGCACGTTCTTTTTTTGAAAGGGTTGATAAAACGTGTCGGACACGATGACAGCGTCACGCCCCCCTCTTTCCTTCACGAACGACGAAGGCGACATCTCTGGGGTAAATCCCTCGGATGATTGATGTGGCTTATATAAAATTCCTATGGTGTAGACTGCTTTAGACATATTGAGTTATTGACCTTTTTTAACCCCGCCTGTTTCTTCCTTTTCTGAATTTTAATTGTCTGTTTGCCGGATAGGATTATCGATTCTAATCCAAGTTTATAAATTCAAATTTATTACCAAGTAACATCCGAAATTCGACCCAGAGACGAACTTAAAATAGGTACTCTTATTTTTCGATAGATTTGTCCATAAATTTGTATTTTTATAATACGTAAAAACCAGATGGTGTCTAATTCTTAAGCTGATTTCGTGCAAACCATCGATTTTCATCTTCTCGCTTAACTATTCCCCTGATCCTAGAAAAGTCTCGCTGTTTGCCATTCTAATGGAAATTTGTCGGCGCCAAAGCGATAAAGTGATCTCACTATAATTTGTTTCTATAAATGTTGCATTGTCAGTGTAAATCTTCATTGTGGTGCAGTGGAAGGGTTTCTCTCTTTTGCAGCGAGATCTCTTTCTGCCTTCTAATCCCCGGGGTTCCATTGTCTTTAGCCTTTATATAGCGAAAGCTTTTGGAGGATTTTTTTAGGAAATGTCTCCACAAAGGAAGAAAGGCCTTGGATCGAAATGTATTGTTATGGCCGTCTCGTTAGATGGGTATTAAATATTAAGCGTTCCTCTTCTACTGTCGTGGTTTAATAATCATAGTCAATCTAAACTCGAAATAACAAGAAGTTTTAATGGCCATTCAACCTTATTAATATAGCTGGCTCAACTTTATCCATTTACCAAATGGTCGGCTTTAAGATTCATGCTCGCCTGGTCCAATGCAAAACAAGTACTAAATCATATACATATTGTAAAGTTCGATATAGCATATATTACCTTTATGCTTATGTTATATGGAACTGTAAAATTGATGTAATAAATAGTTTTATAAATATGTTACAAGTACAATTGTAAACATTTGAATTCATTCAAACGCTCGCCTTGAACCTACGTAACACGTTTTCATCTCTTTGAAAACGAATTTGTTCGCACTATATATCCGGATAACAGAAGAGATGAGAGCTTTTAAGGCACAACCTATGGATATTTTTATAGGCTTTGCAGATTGAAATATATATTTTACGAGATTCCTGTGTGGTCTCGAGTGGGATATTATGTAGTCACTCAGATATTGGGGTCACGATCTCTGCTGACGCCACAGATAATCTTGGATAAGCTGTAGGATTTAAATTTAATTCCTCCTTACCTAACTACATTAATATTTAGGATTTCTGCTTAGCACGTAAACTATATAAACTCTAACCCTCTAATTTGAACCACTTTATGTGTGATACGTAACGGTCACGTTGGAATATTAATCTTTATTACAATAATTGAAAACGTATTTAACAGATTTTTTTTGGATTAGGTACCGTTACACGATTTTTTTTATTTGAAAAAAAAGGACAAACATACCCGGGTTACGAATAACCAGACAGTATTTGAAAAACATAATAAGCGGAAGTAGTTGCTTGTGCAATATTTTTCCATGCCCAAAACTAAATAGTTCATTTGCTCAACTTCATTACACTTACCAAGGACGATCTTTTTTCAATCGACTACCAGAAGAAATCAGAAGCATTATTGATAAAAACCAACTATTTAACTCTTTTAAGAAATATTTCAAAAACATTCTCAAAAAAAAAAGTCTCAAATTGAATGAATCTTTATATCCCATTTACTAACAATATGTACCATAGCGCATTTTTTGATCAATAATAATTAATGTACACTCCTCTTCCATACACAAGCTTTTGCTTCTAATGGAAGAGTACTATATTATATTTGAAAAAAAAAAAAAAAATGTATCACTATCTGATTGTAATTAACATGTGAAATAAATAATAAATAAAAAATAAATAAAAATAAATGATGGACGACAACCCACGACGCCCGGGGGGGAATCCGACGCGTTTGTCCACTCTACTAACCGGTCACAATATATATATATATATATATATATATATATATATATATATATATATATATATATATATATATATATATATATATATATATATATATATATATATATATACTCGTATATGAATATATCTATGGTGCTTAGTTTTTTTTATGTGATTATCGCATAAGAGTCCTAACTGTCCGAGGCAGTTGCAATTGTAATTTTTGGTAGCGGAAAGCTAGATGTGCTTTAATTTGGTGCTCCGTTGCATACAACTCATGAACATCATGTTTTTCTATGAGGATGCTCTTTCATACTGAAACAAAATTTAAACTAGGTACATAATACTGTATTGAATATACCATGTTATGTTCCTTTAAAATTAATACGCGCCATTAAACCTTATAATATAATACAAACAAGCTTCCAGCTACGTTGTTGAATCAGATGCCATACAAATTTGACTATTTGCCAGTTGGAGTGTGGCCCTAGCGATCAACAAAATACATGATCTTATCATGCAAATCCGCTTTGATTTTGGGTGGCTTCAATTTGTATTAAGATATTATATAACGCAAATAATGATTGTTTGAGTTGGAATATTCTGCATAGCTGTGACCTATTTGTTTGTTTTGGGATAGTCGCAAGGTGTATCCGCGTAGGTTGGCAAATATAAGATGACTTTACGGTCTTGACCTGAATCCTGACTAAACCAAAATCCTCAAATTATCCTTTAATATTTGTAATATAAGCTTGTTTTTTTTAATATATTGAACTGGCTTTTCTACCTGACTTATATATTATATTTTAATTTCCCTCATATTTTACCAAAAAAAAAACATGAATTGAATTGACGCTTGCAAGGTAACTCAATGCTCTCTCTGAGTTACCTGAAGCGTCAAAAAGCTAAAAAAATCCCAAACTTGTATCGCTTGAGTCAAGCCTTCTCCCAAATGGTAAATATATTTTAGATGGCTCAAGGGCCACCAAAGTCTTCAGAATCAAACAAAAGTCAGAGCATTCGACGCAGAAAAAAAACTGATCAAAACTGCGTATTTGTGTAATTACTCGAAGTGTAATATTTATTTCAACAAGCCATGCAATATTGTATTGCTTCAATTTAATTTAAGCCCTTCAGGCACCCAAAAACGCCACTCTTTCAACTTTTAGGAATCCTCAATATCAGACAGTTATATCTTAAAATAGTGTTAAAAATAACTCATTCTTCAAAATCTTTAATGTATATCACACATAATAAAAATACAAGGGCCAAACAACAAGAGAGACTTTTAGTATCTAAATACAATACAGCTTTTCCACAAACACACCATATGTACATCGCGCCTCACACTTACAACAAACTCTCACCACAGACTGTAGCCATCATCAATATGTATTCCTTTAATCAAAACATTACTAAATGGCTAATGAGTAAGGACCGCAAGGAAATTGAAGACATCCTAAAATAGCACTTGAAATTCTTCACCATGGCAAACTAGAACACTGTGTAGCAAATATCATCATTTAAAAAAAAATATTCTTCTTGTACTCACTGTCACTTACCTCAGAACAGGTTCTTATGACCTAGAGGTAGGTAATGTAAAAAAATAATGTAAGAAACAAAAAGTTAACAAATAAAAAACAAATTGTTTGCATCACTCTTTTTTATTATTGAATAATTGAAAAATATGGTATTAAAAATATGGCGTCTTGTCTTTTTTTTACTGTAAATGTATATTTCAAAGCTCTCTAGCTCATTATCGAAATGACGTTACTATAATGAATAAATACTCCAGCATTTTTTTAGTGGGAGATAAAAGTATATGTTCAGGTTTACCCTTCAGGCGGAAGTTTTTTTCAAATGAACGTATTTTCGCACATAAACATACTCTTTCATAATTGACTCGTGCAAATTTGTGAACTTACTTAATGAAATAGAAATATAGTCAACATCGTTTTTTTTACCTCCTCAATGCACAATACCTCCTCTAGGTTGGTTTTATGTTCGCTCCCTTAAGCACCCATAGTATATTTTTTTAAATCTGTAGAATAATTTCTATTTCGCTCCCCTTTGAATTCCATGCAGTTTTTTTTTACAGATCATCAGGAAAATGCGTGCATTTAAGGGTTAATATTATAGTGACAGAAAGTTTTTCAATTATTTGTGACGCAACTGTAATGTTTTTCTACAATATATAGTTATTATTTGCATTATAGTATATTGACACTGGTTCTTTCTTGACCCAGGCCGACCGCCATAACCGAGAGACATCCCTAGCAGGCGGGCGAAAAAATACTCCAAAAATGTGTAACATAAGATTATGTATAAGTACTTACTTCACCACACAATTTTGTACGCACAACTCTAATTACGCACGGACGTTACTATTAAGAAGCGGCGCAGAAGACAGAAGCTGGGCGGTGCGCAGCCCGCCCGAAAAATAACTGACAACGGTCATGCCGAGGAATTCACGAAGGTGAGCAAAGAGTGATTGACGATACCAACGGGTTAGATTCGTTAAATCGGAACCCTGCCATTTCCTCGAGGAAGTCTGAGGAAAGAGAAGTGTGTGTTCTCTCGGATAACGGAAAGAGAAAAGACAACTATGCCAAAGTGCTCGAACTGACCTGCAATATCACCAAAGACAACATGACGACCAGGAGCATTCTCCGACACCTGCAGCATGTCATTCGCAACGGCGAGGAGCCCTACAAGCTCATCTACGGCATGCCCATCACCAGGGAGGTGTTCTGCCTGGCATTCCGGCCGTTCTTTATCGCTTATAAGGACCGAAAATATTAAGTACGTTTTCACCAAAACAAACATTGCTAATTTTTCATTAGTGTTATCTCCCTCTCACATAAAAAACGAATTCCTGTATACTAGAAAATATATTGTGTGATTATTATGAGTATTTTTATTATTTACAATCAAAGATCCCCCCAAAAATGATCGAGATGACATCCCACTTCCTGAGATGGAGAGGCTAGGTTAAACTTGACATCTAACGTTATATTTGGCATTTCAAATGTTAAATAAGCCTATTTTCACTTTAAAAAAACTGTCGCCACCCCACTAATATTTTCCTCCCACTTTCCAATCCTTCTTCGTATGGTTAATCCTAGAATTATAGCTTCCAAACATTATTTATTTACATTCAATTTATTTTTTCATAGCACGATCCGAACGACGTAATACCTGGCCGATACTTGATTCAGAAATTGAATACCTGATGGATTAATCAACATTTACAATGCGCTTTGATTGGTTTCATTATTAAAATCGTTTGTTTGAAAAGCAACTCTGTTAGCAATCAAACGTTATAAAGACTATTCGAGATTCCGGAGTATAATCAACTAGGTGTGATATTTCAGATGGCTTTCATTCAAACCAATAATTATAATTTAGTAGGTAATAGGTTATACCTACGCTGATTCCCAAGCTAGTGGGCAATCTATTGAAATCGGGATCATTAACCTTCAAGGTTTTATTGAACTGAAAATTTCAATAGTACTATGAAATACATTTTTTTTGTATTTTGAAGTTATGTTATTTTGCCAATTGTTCTGTCGGCGAGGAGGGGTATAATATTGGTGAATGGAATCTCTTCTGAAATTGACATATTTCACGTCCGCTAGGAGAAATTGAAAAGGGAAATTCTTTTGATTGAAAGAATTTTTCTTTATTGACACGATTTTCATCTGCTGTTCTTTTTCTACCTGCAAAGCTTTTAAAACTTTTTAAAAAAGAAAGACAGACATTTCCAGGTTGCAAATACTTTTCCAATAAATATGAAAAACTCTGACTCCCATCATTATAAGCGGAAAATGTTGCTAACACAATGATGAAGGACTTACCTAGTAGAGGAATTTAACCCACGATGTCTAGGTTGGAACTCGATGCATTTGTCCACTCGACTACTAACTAGTCAAACTTCAATGATGGTTTCAATCTAATTTCTTATAAATATATATTAAATTAGTTTTTGTAAAGTATATTGAATTTTAAAATAAATTCAATGATCATCCACAATTTGTACTGACCCATCGTTGATCTTACGCAGCTCGTTCGATACGTTCTCACCTGTTGGTGTGCGTGTTAAGACGGTCACTCATTCAATCAGTTAACCAGCAACTTGCAGTGTTTGGAAAACTGCTGGTTAGTACTTTTTGACCAGCGCTCTTCTGGGATCTCGTAAAATATGTTGTGAATTCACATGGTTTTATATCATAATATGCAAGGCTTTCTTTATTCTTTCGAGCATTTCGGGATATCCCTCGAGGGTCTCTTCACCGGGGGATGTTTACAATAGACGGCAATAAGTCCAACAGTTGGGTACCCTTTGTTTTACCACCCGCCTTTATCTTTGTAATCTTGTTTGCTTTTGGCTTCACTATTCCTACTTAGACCGCTGCTCTCCAGGGAGGCTTAAAATTCTCGATGGAAAATGAAATGGTAAATCGAATGATGAATAATTCCAATTTCGAGTGTTCTATTTCTTCAATCTGTCGGCAGTGGAACCGAAAATAAAACGTTTGGTTCTGCCTGCAAAAAAGGTTAAAGTTGACATTGTCATTCCTCTTCTCTGTTGACAATATTCAAAGTATTATCCCTGCTGATTCGTTTTTTTTTTTATTTATTGGAAATATGTTTGTGGTTATCTCTGCAAATCTTATTAAAGCTCGTTTCTTTGTGGCGGAACATTATTAAAAAATAAATATATTAATTTTTTTTTTCTTAAGTAATAAAAGTGATTATATACATCAATATATTTCAAACATATATTAATCCTTTTCCCTGCCAATATTTGCTTAGTTAATGTTTCTATCGCCATCATAAATATCTTTGTTTTAGTAGGATACTTTATTCATTGATAGTTTTTTCTTCGTTGCTATTCATGTATGCCTTTTCATTCAGAATGAAACATTGTGGAATTATATTTCATCAACTTTTTATTACTTTGTTACTTTGATTTACGAGACGTTTCCATTTAAAGTGGGTACACATTAATATCGATTTTTGACTACGTGCCTATTAAATGCTTTCGCCACAACATCATTATTTACAATAGGCAACCTCCGTGGATTTTATTAACTTGAGCACATTCATGTGAATAGAGTTTCTTGTTTAGATTAACGAATTCGTGCTTTGAGACTCATGACGTCACCATTTTAAACGAATGCTTTTGATTATGAATTTATGAGTTATCCGCATTAAGTGACCCCGTTTCATTGTAGGTATTCCCTCCACACCGAATACAATTCGGATCATCAAGCGGTCTAGGATAGCTGCCCCAGTGGTGTGATGTGTTGGGAATTTTCCGATAGAGGAAAAAACGTAACCTTTTTGTAGGTATCTATATCATTTTGATATCACATCACCTATCCGTTTTCTCACTGAAAACATGTGCTTCGTTTAGTAATAATATTTTTATTCCAGAAGATATTCTGGTATAGTACAATGCGATACATTCCATAATTAACAATAATACAAAAAAAAAACTAAATAACAATACATAAAACAAAACTAAAAATTGTAATACATAATATATTATATGCAACGTAATAAGGAAAAAATAAAATTATTATTATTATATAGGCCCTGACGAAGCTTGATCGAAGCGAAACCGGTTGGCGTTCAAAATAATAAATTCTCAGTTTATTATATACAGTGTTATTTTACTAAAGTAAAAAAATAAAGTCATATTTTATTTTTTAATTAAAATTTTACATTGTAATAAAAATAACTTCAATCGAGTGTATGTGGTCTCCGCATCATCAGCACAGCAGTTCAAGCCGGCGATCGTTGGTTTTTTAAATTTATTATTTATCCCTACACTTCTTTGTTTTAATATAACGTTTGGCTTTGCGAATCAAATAAATATAATGTTTCTTTGAAAATGTAAATGCTGCAGTCTTTATATACCACAAAATATATCGGACGTCTAAGAAATGTTTGCTCATCGTGAAAATCACCATGTACGAGTATGTGGCCCTCGACGCAGTCAAAATGGCAACACAATAGGTTACATAATCAAAAGGAACATGATACAAACATATAAATGATTAATAGTTTAATCAGATATTAAGATAACAAAATGAGATATAAATCAAGTTATATGATCCATAACTGATATTTATTTGGGTGACTTATGTGAAAAGGTAGATTTTACTATATTAGGAACGAATATAGTACATGTTCCCACCCAGTGTAGATTCTGAAATGCTTTACAATATGTATTTATATATCCCGTGTATGACTAAATGTGTTGCAGTTCAAAATAATGCAAATGATTGTTTGGTGTGAGTTTTTTTTAAGCATAGAAAAAAATAATGCTTCACCTGTAAAAGTCTAAAATTTCTATTTACGAACCTTTTTTGGATCTGATTTTATTGTATGATGTGGCAAATTAAGTTTTTTCTCCGACTGAAAAACATTTAAATATTTTTGTATGAGCTCCACAAAATAAAATAATTTTTGCATTTTGGCTATGTTTTTTTTGTTTGTATTAAATTGAAACAGGCGGCCGGTGTCAAGTGGCAATCTCAACCTTATCGCCACTAGAGTAAGGAGTACGTGATTTCCTTCGAGTTGAATCGATTAACTTAGGATAAGAATTGCAAGTTCAATAAAATTTGACATCTTTATAATTTGGGCGTAACCTTGGCATTAACAGATCTCTTTCAATCTATGAATTTAGGATTCCTTGGTTCTTTCGCAAATAAAAGTATTTTCAGCATTCCGCTGGGAGAATGCATAAATTGTCTCCGACACGTCACGTCCCGTGAAAGAGACATAGGATGTATTTATCTCTTTTATATTTTACGTGCCATCCACGAATTCGAATAAGGCCCAAAACAAAAAGGCAATCGATCCAATACCGAATATTTTTTTATTTTTTTTGTAGTTAATTTTACAACGTTTTTTTTCAATAACGTGTCTCTCAATGTCTCATTTTCCATGTTTAGAGAAAGACTTAAACGTTTATATTGTTTTTCAAAATGTTGGAATATTTAAAAAAAACCTTTTTTCTTGAATCTTGAAGCTTCTGTTTAGAATGTTTTCTTTACGCTAACACATTTTATCGTTTCCAATATAGAAAACCCATTGATGATATGATATTAAAACATCTGCTTTTTCCTGCGTAGTCACAGTGTCGAAGAACTTAGAATATATTGTATTATAATATTATCTTAATCATAAATTAGAAGAGTTGCAGTGAAGCAAGTGGTGAGCTCTGACGCCAAGAAAATTGCACACAGCATTATGTATAAGGCCCATTTATACCACTCGGTACACTCAACGTTGCTGAGCATCGGGGAGTACGGGTCGGGGCGGGGGAGGGGCGGTTTCTCGGCTGATTGACCAGTGGCGACATGTGACGGAAATAGTTTTTTTTTTCAATTGAAAAAAAATGTCACGAGACCAAAATGCTTTCTACGTTTTATACTCCAAATTAGCTCAGGAATCACTGGTCTGTGGGATACTTCATACAACACCCTTGTCAAAAGACAAGACGCCATATTGTTTGTTACATTGTTGTATAAAGGAAATATTCAATTGTTTGATATGAGAAAAGTTTTTTGAAAAAAAAAGTGTTGAAACTGGGGTAAAGCCGGATAGTAACTAGTAATAAATTAATAGAATTTGTACTGACCGCTTTATATTTAATGCCAGATGGAAAATAGTGATTCGGTTTGCTCACTATTCCTGTCATAATATGATATTTCTGTTAGCCTTACGACATGTTCATTTGAAAGATGACCTTTTAGCTTTCGCGTTCAAAACTCGATATTCTCTAATGGCACGAGAGTGTGTGTTTTAGTAGAGGGACAGAGTGAAGTGAAGATGTTTGCCAATATTTCTAGATACGGTTCCAAGGTCTATTTATCTAGCGTTGTCTAGTTGACTAGTTGTCAACTGAAGTGTCTGTGGTTAGTGTAGCGTATTGAGGACTTAACAGTGGCGTAACTCTGGTCCCCGGGCAAACTTGGTAATAAGGATCGTGTCAATAATTTCGGTGGATAATTAGATTTGATGTACACACCATTAAGCCGGAGGAAACGATGTGTATATATTTTTTCATTTCTGTGTTTTATGGTGCAAGTTTGACTTGGTAAAGTTATTTTGTTGGTCATCACCGCTCACTAGGCATTTTTTTTCTTTAGATCTTGATTTTGTCCTAATACTAATGCTCTCGTTGTAAAATATTATACATAACTCCGCCATTTTACCACGATAGTAAAAAACGGTAGTTAGTCAAGAGCACATAAAGCTGTTTTTTATTACGTTTACGTTTCTTTCTTTTTTCCGTAGAACTTTCAATGGTGAATTTGTATTTTTTTGTTGTTGCTTTAAACCCTCCATGAATAGCTAATATCTACACTCTTTTATGTATTCGCGTTATGTTTTCATTCCAATTTGGATCTAGGAATGTTAAAATTATGTTGATTGATTGTTATGAACTATTAGTTCATTTATGTGGAGGTGAAAATGCAAGTCTGCAGGTTTGGTGGAATACCGCACAAGTGTCCCAACTGCTCCCAACCTTCTAGAGCCAGTGAAAATATGGCATACCCAATTGGGATATGTTGTGAAGCTGCAGGTAGTGGGGAGGGGAAGCAGATGGGGAAGAGGAAGGTTGGGAAAGTACTTGGATATTCAAATCTGGCGACCAAACACGGCTAAAGCCATTTCAAGAAACGTTTCGATTCTGAATGGTGGTATTTCACCAGGGCGATACTTAGTATCTACCGCTCTGGAACGTGCCGCAAATATTTTTTTAATATTATTTTATTTAAATTGAATGTGTTATGACACATATTAATCAAATACAAGTTATTTGCGCACGCCGGGTTTGAACCCGCGACCTTTGGATTAGTGGTCGAACGTCTTACCTACCACTCGACCATGGACGTTGTCAAAGTTGCTGTAAAATATGAGAGATTACCATAGGTACCTACCAGATTTTTTTGGGCTAACTTTGATGTCACGGGCCGGTCTCATAAAATTTCGCCCCCCGGGCGGTCGCCCTAACTGCCCGGAGCTCGCCACTCCACTGGGGCTTGTGTATTCTCTACCCACGCGGTATTTCATGCTTGTTTGACATTTCTTCCTGGCCGGGGTTTTTAACCCGGGAAATATCCGATGCCTGCAAACTGTCGCCTGTGCTGAGGGAATATAATGGCCCGTCTGGGTGGATTAAGCATTGGAGGAAGTGGCTTTTTACTGCAGATTCAGGTATTGTACACACGATTAAGGTTTAACACTTACGGTAGGATTGGTTATTGACGTCATTGTATTAGTCCTTTTTACTGTGGTAATTTCGCTTTGCTGCAAATTGAATACCACGAAGTAAAATCATAATTTTCTCCACCCTCCTCCCCCCTCGATGATTCCATCGTATTTCGCTACCGTCAGGGGGGAGTTATCAACTCTCAGTGGTGGGAGAAACGTTTGATAACAGTAGTTACTCAGGACATCTTCGGGGATGAACAAAAGGTTAAGGGGGGGTAATTAGAAAGGTTTTGGAAGGTTTTAGAAGTTAACTTAAGAAAGAAAGACAAATATTTCCTGGTTACGAATAGCCTGGCGATATTTGAAAAACTCCTACTGCCATCAAGAAAAGCGGAAAATATTACTTGTGCAATGATGGAGGACTTAGCCAGCCGAGAGTAATTGAACCCACGACCAGCTACCGAGCGGATAATTCAGAACAATTAAAATAAGCTATTACCTTAAGATTTAGAGTATACAATTTTAACTAATCACACATAATGTTGAAAAGGGACCGTCTGTATCCGCTGTAAGCATCGAACTCAGCCCGTTCGATTGTTACTGGAGCGTCCTAAGTTCTGGACTGCTGACTCTTATCATTAATTGAAATGTTCCGATTAATAATAATAATTATGTCCATTTCTGCTTATTATCAAATTGCCATCCCTCTTTTGTCCCAATTTCAATATGATTCCAACTCAAATACAGTGAAAATAATGAATGCCTTCGGATATTATTTTTAATTAAGTGCCAAGGGAAGTGGATAATGCTCGCCTATTTTCAGCTGAAGGAAAAGCTCGACTTGATGTAACCGCAAGTGCTTTTGGTCGATTTTCTTGCAGAAATTAGAGCTAAGTGCAAAGTTATCGCATTGAGTCGGTGAAGCCTAGTTTTTTACTTAAAGTGCACAAGATTTAATCATAATTATTTCTTAATAATTCTTTACGGCATCTTAAAAGCAATTTTCTAAGATTAAAAAATTATAATTAAACCTGTCACACTTACACGTGTGAACAGCTTTTTAGTCGAATGAAGCATATTAAATCTCAAATGAGAACACGAATCACTGATGAGCTTTTGGAAAACTGTTTGAGTATAGCAACATCAATCCTTATCAACATTGATGCACTTAGTTCTGACAAACAAAATCATTTATTATATTTTGTTTATTTTAAAAAAATATTTTTTGTATTGCCTAACTCTAATCTAATAAATATGTTTGATTCTCCTTTTTTTATATCTTCTTAAAAAAACAATATATTTCTTGTTTGCTTTGAATAATATTTTTTTTTGTACGGCCCGGTATGAAATCTCATTTCTAAAATCTGGCCAGGTGCTGAAAAGGTAGGCCACCCATGATATAGACCATCTACTAGAGTGAAATACACTCTCAGTATCGCCCTAGGGAAAGACCAACATTCAGAATCGAAACGTTACTTGAAATGGCTTTAGCCGTGTTTGGTTACCAGATTTGATTAGTCAGGTACTTACCTTACCTTTTCCTATCTCCGTCGCCTTCCATCTCTCTCCAGCCTCACAATATACCCCAGTTAGGGATGCCATAGTCCCACTGGCTCCAGAAGGTTGGGAGCAGTTCAAACTTTAGTGCGGTGTTAACAGATTTAAAAAAAAAGTTATCACATTACGGATTCTTTTATATAGTGTCAAATGAAACACTAATTATTCAAAATTATTCCTGTTTTTATTGTCTTCTTTACAACAATCGGAGTCCTGGCCAACTCTAGGAAACGACTCTACTTTTGACTGTCTCTTGCTGTCTCCCTCCAGTTCCTTAAAAATAGTATAGCGATGCTCTCCTCCATACCGTCTAGCCTTCTATATATAGGCCTCCCAACACTCATCCGTCTTTCAGACTTGTTATTTCTTATCTGCCAGGCACCATTTTCCTAAATAACTCAGATATTTCTAAGGAGCTTCGTCTCAAAAATATTCAAGACCCTTTCGTTTATCTTCCCAAGGGACTTGCACTCTGACCCCTAGCTCTGCAATAGCTCGATGAGAGTTTTATGAGGTTAACATTTTCATACACCGTGCTTCAGGGTGGTACCTCGATTCCAAGAAAAAAACACCAAAAAGTTTTAAACAGAGCGATTCTACTTTCCAGAACAAAATATACACTATTTTGTTTGAAAGTTGTCGAAAACTTTTACAATACATCAATCGTTTATCACGTCATCGCTAACATCGGGTAGGAGTAGTTACGCGCCCATTCGCATAGGTAGGTATGTGCAAAGCCAATCAATCGTTAGATTGCAGTTGGTAAAACAGATTTCGCATTGAGTGAGTCATTAGCGGTGGATTACCGCCTGTAGTGGGCAGTATAGTGTTTACTATAAAGGATAGGTTACATGTTACCGTATGCAAATATAAAATCCATATTTTTTCCCTTAGATTTAGAGTTTTACGGTACATATCTTTGAAACACGGTCTACATGGATATATATGTTACTGTTTTTTAACGAATAGGCGCCTCTTTAACAAATTAATATTTTCCCTTCAAAGTGCAAATAGGGATAGGGGTGAAATCAACGCCTGACCACAACCTCAAACATCTTCAATTGAATGTATAATAAAATCGTTAGGAATTTGTACCACCCTACTTAAATCAGGGGTTACTTAGCCTTTCATTACCTAAATTAATTTTATCCATATGTACCAAATCGTGTATTTGTTAGGGATTCAGTAATATTGACATTCCGCTGATGGCACTGATATACCAGTTCTAAGTTCTCTCTCTTTATCATACATGACGAATCAGTGGCGTGCCCGGAGTTTTTGATCAGGGTAAGCAGTCGGAAAACAGCGCATTCATTGGTAATAACGATAAGTACCAATAGATGTGCCTGATTGTTAGTGCATTTGTTCTGTAAAAGCACTGCCTAGACATTAACAAAGACCCTAACACAAACGAGCCAGCTCCCAGCATACATGCATACATACTTTGTGTAGTCTAGTGAGCATATAATAATCTACTCTGACATTGGAGGCATTTGGGCATATGTAGTTACTGCTTTAGACACGTTATTTAACAACATTTATGGTACAACTTCGCGTGTGTTTTTTAAAGCGTAGATTTATTTTTGCAATAATTTCATATTATTTATTCTAATATACTTCATATTGTTATGCGAGTACGGCAGAGTAGGCAGTGCTTATGTGGCTATATGGAGTGCACGCGTGCATCTTACACGTGAACAACATAGAGAGAGAGGTTACAACGAGGCAGTGACAGAATCCCAATAGTGAATATTACTATCGAATCTTCTTTGCTTCGCGTGGCATGTCGTTTCAAGAGTGTCAACATTTTTCTTTTGCATATTGGAATCACCTCTCTTTTCAACCAAAAATATTTATCTTTTTTTTATATCCATTATCTAATATTTGAAAAACGTGACTACTGTAATAATTCTAACCGCAATGTATTACCTACACCCCGGCGCTAACGCCTCTCGATTTTAATTATTATCTTGGCTTTCTCCGGCGAGTTCGCCGTTGTAAATTGTAGTATTCGCCGAAGCGGGAGATAGGAACGTCCATTAATAATTTAAAGGAGCGTAAATATTTCACATTAAAACCTTTTAAATTCACGCTGTTTGGTTTGGGAAACAACCGAATTAATTTCTTCATACCCACATTTCATTTCGTCTCAAATTGTATTAGAGTTATCTTTAGTGTTATTCGCGACATTCTAACAAGCCGCCCCCCGTGGTCGAGTGGTCGAGAAGACACTCGACTACGAATCCAAAGATCGCGGGTTCAAACCCGGCGTGCGGAAATAATTTTATTAATTTAATGTGTCCATAACACATTTAATGAATATAAAATAATATATAGTGTATTTGCGGCACGTTCCAGATCGGTAGATACTCTAATATGGCTCTGGTGAAATACCACTTTTCAGAATCGAAATTTTGCTTGAATTGGCTTTAGCCGTATTTGGTGACCAGATCGGAATAGCCAGGTACTTCCCAACCTTTCATTGGGGATGCCATAGTCTCACTGGGGGCAGTTGGGACTCTTGTGCGGTATTTTCTATTACAAAAAGCCAGAAGTTCAATGTGTACCGTCAATAGTCCCAATGTAACCTCTATCTCTCTTTCGCATAAAGGACGCGTGTTACAGAAATAGAGATAACCACTGAGTTCTCAGCGGCACAACCATACTTGGTCGGTGGTGGTGTATTTCAGGAACCTGGATCACCTGCTTCATGAATGGAAAGGACGTTGGATTTTAATCTTTTGGAATTCACAGCAACCTAGAGTCAGTTTAGGGATGTAGGGTAGACAGTGATAAAGGATACGGAGGGGTAAAAATTGGAGTGGTTTTTGTTTTTCTTTAGGATTGTAATTATTGTGTGAAGGATACATCGGTTAATGTAAGTAGGTATAAGATATATTTTTGTTTTTAATTTATTGTGTATTCCGTAGGTTTTTATTTCTGATCGTTTCGTTATAATACCAAATACAAAAATGTCAACATCCGATTTTTTTTAGAATCTTATTCTTAAGGTATTTCTGTACATCTGAAGTCGATTGTTTTTAAAATTGTTCAGTAGAGATGAAATAGTAAAATTATCCGTATGGAAAATACGAACATCAAATCTTTTATGTTGACCTAACTTTGTTAAAAAATTGTCGTAGGGCAACCGTTCTTGTATCTCAGTGCAAATATTGGATGAAAACAAAACAAAAAGAGATCATATACTCGTCTAATAACAGTGAACTTATATAGCTCAGTTTTGTGATATTTCACCTCAATTGCGTGGAATTTTAAACAATTCAGTCTTTAAGGGCCGTTTGAACTCTTCTAGGTTCTGAATGTTGGCAAGTTTTGGGGAAGCTTATTCCAGATGACTATATTTTACTCATTTTCATTGGAAAGTCTTTTGAATTCTAGGTTCAGAATTTGATGTTTTCGATAATTTGGCTAGTCTTCAAACCAGACCATATTATGGATATACTAAGAAGTTTGCACCATCTACGCTTTATTTATCATTATTGTCTCCTTTACATCCTCCGATTGTCTTTACCATTTATTGATAGTAACCTCATGAGAGAGAAATTTAATATGTCTTGAGTGAAAGATTATCTACTTCTTGTTATAGAACCATAATTTAAATTATTTTTCCAAGTGTAATTGATACGAGGTCATTCTTCGAACAGAAACCACAATATTTGTGGTAATTTTAATCAATTTAAATCAGTGCAGACTGAATTGCCCTTTGTACCAACGTATCACTTTACCCTATTCCCAAGAAAATATCACCAAATAGGTTAACATTATGAACATAGAGACGGGTTGATTTGATTCGGGAAATCGGGGAAAAGTTATCGTTTTCACGATTCGTGCTATTTATCAAAATATGAGTCTGGTTTGAATATTTAGTATTTTTTTCCTATTTTTTGTCTTTGGTTTGACCGACAAGCGTAAAAAATAAGCTGAAATTTTCGCCCTTTATTAATATTGGTAAATTTATCCCTGTTTCTAAGAAATATCTTTAAAATATTTAAAACTTTGAGCATCAGAAACAAGTGTGATGATTTTAGAATTCGGCGAATTCACCGTTCATTTTTGTCATTCGTTCTGTTCAAGACAACTAAGCAGATTGAGCAGTTGACTTTGAACACATTTACCAGCGCCCGCTGTCCGAACTTTTTTGCGAATAACATTTCTGGACTTGTGTGTTTTCCTTTGACTCAAACACGTAAGAAAACACACCCTTTTTGGATGACACGTTACACCGTTTTGAAGAAAATATCACCACATCATTTGCTGAAATGCCTGTAGCCTTTCGTTAATAATTTTAAACGAAAATTGAGTAGATTTAACGGATGACTTTGAACACACTAACCGTCAAACGTCTTTCGTATACACTTGTTCCACGTGCTAGCTACAGACTGAAGTGATGCTTTTTATAATATTCAAAGGAAACTGTTAAAGTTTTCCTTGCAAACAAGTATAGTACACGTTCTATGTATGATTTCCCTCTTTGATATCTGATAATATCATTATCTTACACTAATTAATTTAGGAGATATGTATTAATTGTTATTTTTCTGAACCGTTTTGGTTGAAAATCGATGCAAGAAAGGTTAAGAGGAGCTGAACTTTAACCTTATGTTGGAAGTTACAATTATTGATAATTTGATATAAGGGAGTTTAGGGGGCAGCTAAACTCGAATTTAAAGTCAAAATGCAAAATTTCGTCGATCATCTTGAAATCATAAACTTGTCCACCGATTTGGATCAAAATTGGTTTAGAAAAGGTTAGGTGGAAGCTGTACTCAAATCCTAATTCAAATTGCACAATTTCGGCAGCCACCTTGAATTTCTAGAGTTCTGCCCAGATTTATTTCAAAATCTGTATAAAGAAGGTTAGAGGGAGCTGTATTTTTGTAATTTTATCTCAAAATGCACAACTTTGTCGGACATCCGAGATTTGCACTGATTTATTTCATAATCGATTTTAGGGAAGGTTAGGGAGGAGCTGAACTCGAGTCTAAAGTCAAAATGCAAAATGTCGGCGGTCATCTTAAATTTATTTCTAGAATTTTTCACAGATTTGTTTTTGACATTCGAGTTGTTCGCAGATTTGTTTACAAATCTGCAAAAAAAAGTTTAAGGAGATGCTGAATTCGAATATAAAGTCAAAGTGTATATTTTCGGCGTCCATTTTTAATTTGTAGAGTTCTGCACCGATTTAGTTAAAAAGCAGAATCAGAGAGTTTTATGGAGGTGTTAAATTTGAATCTTAAGAAACAGTTAATATTTACGACGGCCACCGTAAATTTTTAGAATTCTAATGAGTTAATGGAGATGCTGAACGTGCACCGACTTTCAAAAGGTCTGCACCCGTTCTAACTTTCTGAGGTTCTCCGTCATCTTCGATTAAAATCTCTTTCAAAAACTTTCAGGACTTAAAATTGCCGATCCATTGCTGTAATAATGAACCAACCCTTAAA
The DNA here is from genome assembly GCA_022651775.1 of Drusus annulatus. Lineage (NCBI taxonomy): Eukaryota > Metazoa > Arthropoda > Insecta > Trichoptera > Limnephilidae > Drusus > Drusus annulatus. The sequence goes on along the minus strand of JAGWCC010000362.1, from coordinate 14,371 downwards.
AGTCACGCCAATTCATAAGATAGGTGAAAAATGCTATATAGACAATTAAGGGTCAGTGGTCAAGCCTCTTGGGAGCATTATACATTCGCATTTTTATATCGTCTTATATTGACATGGATTGACTCAAATCAACACGGTTTTAGACCAATTTCGTCACCTGTAACTACCTTATTATCTTATTTTGTCAGTAGGTTTCTAGAAAACTCAAACACCTGTTGAAGTAATGTGTATATTGGTTTTGAGAAGGCGCTTGACAGGGTCGACAACTATGAACTGTTATCAATCAGTTACCGATTTTTATTATTCTTATGAATTAAGAAATTCAGGAATGCCTTGGACCTTTAGACAGTTACTAAAATCGAATTCCTTAATCACATTAACCGTGAAAATAACGGTCATACCAAAAAACGTCTTTTTTATAGGTCATTTTGAATTCTCAAGCAGATCTCGAAATCGTATTCCTTGAACCCTAAATTCACGAAAGTAACACCCACACCCCAAACGGCCTCAAATGCATATCCGCCATTTTGAATCTGCAGGAAAATGCCAAAATTGAACACCTCAAGGTTAAAAACCATATAGGTATATGACACTCGTGTCCTACGACTGAGCAGTACATTACAATAGTTTGGCCGTAACATAATCGTTTATCGACTGTTTCGTAAATTTATTTAAAATTTTTCTTTTGTATTAGTTTTTAATTTATTTATTAAAATAATGTTATAGTACAAAAAAGGATTTTTTTGGTATATTATTCCCACGGAGTTTAAAAAAAACTTATTCCGGAAAGGACAAAATTATAGAAAAAAAGGAATGATATATTTTTTTAAGGAAGTTCAAGAGAAAAGGGAACAAACAAGTAAATACATTAAAAATACACTTATACGCAGAAATAAATACATTAAAAATACACTTATACGCAGAAATAAATACATTAAAAAGAGACTTATACGCAGAAATAAATAACATTAACATCACAAATACATTAAAAAAGATATTCACACATATAAAGATTTTACAGAAAGTCTATATCTATCTTTCACCGTTAATCGATTTCGTATTTTTTTTAACGATTTTATCTCAAAGTAAATTTAAAAAAAGTAAGTCAATTTCTATTTTTATTTTTATGCAGTATATATAACGTATTCAAATTGATGGATTTTTTTAAATCGAAAAATGGGTAGGTAGGCATGTGATAATTCAAATTTTCCATACTTTTTTGCAAACCTTCCCACAGATTTTTTTTGTACGTACGAAAGGGCAAAATCCTACTTACAGGCACCGTTCCAACATTGGGGGAAGCCCAACAAAAACTCATCTGCAGGGCCTTGCTACTTCTATAATATCATTTTGGTATCCTCACACATGTGGAAAATAAGCTGAAATTAAAAGAAAAGTTTTGTGTATTGGCTGTACATGCTCCCTATACTTGAAACATGCCTCAAATACATAATTTCCAGAAACGTGGGCGAAAAAAGGGATGGGGAAGAAAAAAATACCTGAAAACATCTCAGAAATTATCTGCCCCTACAGCATTTTCGCTATTTCAAGTGCGATGAAACTAAAATATTTTCCCTTTCATAATTTCACCTCGAGATGATTCAATTATCGCGATATGTTTGAACGTAAAATTTATTTTACGGGCTCTCAGCTAAACAATTTTCGCTTACTGCCTACGCTATGTTTTTCTTTTCGAATATGACTGAGGGATGAATTTGATCGTAAATTATTATGACGATTTGTAGAATTTGATTTAACTTTTATAATGACTTATTTAATAAAAACAGATTTGTATGTGGGCATTAAAAGTTAACATGACGAAAATAAGTAAAATAATGTTATTTTTTCCATGGTTTTATGTTTAGATTATCAGTGACTTATGAGCGAATATTGCTAACTTTAAACTGTTAAACCTCAGCACTCAAAAATGGCACATCGCTTTGTAGCATTTTAATACAAGCAATACTACAAATAATGTTTCTGTTAATTTTCTATTAGTAGTTAGAAAAATGTCTTCTTAAGAAAAGTGTCTTCATGTGAATACATTTTTTAAAACTGTAATCTTTTAAATTCTATGAAAAACATACTTAAATGTCAGTGAAAGGTGTAGTTTGAAAACCAGAAAAGGCGTATTTGAACGTTTTACCTAAAACTCCAGTATGAATTTCATAGAGAATTTAAATTATCAATGTTTGAGACCCGTATTCACCTTAGACATTTTCTTAACTACCCATGTAGAATTTACTGATTTACGTTTGTAGTATTGCTTGTATTCGAAAGCCAAACGTATATTTTTGGGTGCTGACTCTTAGTCAGAAATCTATTTGCTTATGAGATCCTACAGCCGTAAAACTCCCTCAAGCGGAGAGTTCTGGCGTCGTGGAATTTGTACACTTTTTTCTGTCTGGAATCTCTACGCCAATGCAATTATATTAAGCTTGCAGTATCATTTCCATCATAATCTATTGAGCTTTTAAAAATCAATGTATCTCTCAAAATATTAAGATAAGCAGTAATTATTCCATATTTTAATTATTCGAAAACATAAAAAAAGTGTGAAAATCTCGGGCGAAGCTGGATAGTAACTTTTTTAATTTTGTTTTTTTATATGAATACCGCACAAGAGTCTCAACTGCTCCCAAAGGTCTAGAGCCAGTAAGACTATGGCATCCCCAAATAGGGTATGTTGTGAGGCTAAAGGTAGTGCGGAGAGGAAGGAGATTGGGAGGAGGAAGATGGGAAGATCTGGCTATTCAGATCTGGTCACCAAACACGGCCAAAGCCATTTCAAGCAACGTTTCGATTCTGAATGGTGGTCTTTCACCAGGGCGATACTAAAGTATCTACCACTCTGGAACGTGCCGCAAATATTTTTTAAATATTATTTTATATGATTTGAATGTGTTATGACACATATTAATCAAATACAAGTTATTTGCGCACGCCGGGTTTGAACCCGCGACCTTTGGATTAGTAGTCGAACGTCTTACCTACCACTCGACCATGGACGTTGTCAAAGTTGCTGTATTTTTTTGTATATGAATTAAATGTACACATATTAATTAAATAAAGGTTATTGGCGCACGCCGGTTTGGAACCCGCGACCATTGGATTCGTAGTCGAGCGTCTTACCACTCGACCATGGAGGCCGTCAAACTACCCACTAGTAATTTAAAAATTCTATGGACGGTCGATTAGATCAAGCAAATGGGGGAGATCGGAAAGTTCTGCTAAATTCAGTTTTTTTTTCTTTAAATATCGTGAGTTTGAATTCAGTTTCGATTACTTCAAAAACCTTTTGGATCTTTTCGTTCCTGGGTCTTCAAATAATTTTCTTATTTCTTTAATCGTCAAACTTGGCGCGTCATCCATTTTCATCCCGCCTCCCTCTCGGATATCTAAGAGGCACCCCTACAAAGCTCCCCCTCACCGTGCGTCATACGATATCGTATTATAAAAAAAATGAACATCTTTTTTGTTGATTCCCTTTTAGCTTGTGGCGCCCCAAATGCTATTTTAACCACTAAACGATTCGGAAATTGTGAACCCCTAATGGCCCCATTGCCCATTATGAAAGTCCTTCAAGTGCGATTTCTTGAAAGGCTATCCCTTTCTGGACATGGCGAAAAGAGCAAATGCTGATATAAATAGGTGGAATATCGTATTCATAATATGCGAAGGAGGGTATACAACTTGATTATGTTCACCGAGAAGAAATCACCATAAAAAAATAAACGAATACCTACTTGTGTTGTAACAATATGCTATCCAACATTCAGCTTTTAAGCAAATATGTTTAATTCTAATCATTTTTGGTCACTAAAATACTAATGGAAATAAATTTTTATTTTATCGAAGGAAGCAATCACTTTGTAGCTTGACATTATAATTTAAATAAAAAACATTTTAGTTTTAAGCCACTTTATTTATACACATATAACAATTCGACCGGTTTCGGTTAAACGTAACCTTCTTCAGGAACGTATATATATAAACTTAGTTTATATAGTTTATATATATACGTTCCTACAGTTTACGTTTACGTTTCCTTACAGTTAAGTGGTCATTTCGAAGCTTTATACAACATGATAGCATTGATTTGGCGAGAGAGACGAATAATTATTGACCTTTGTGGAGAGAAAAAAGTGTGCAATATCCACTACGCTTGAGTTCATCGAACGATTTGATTTTCAGAATATCTGCTTTATGATTGAGATAAACCAACGCCGATCAGGGATGACGGCCTCCGTGGTCCAGTGGCAAGACGCTCGACTACGAATCTAGAGGTCGCGGGTTCAAACTCGACGTGCGCAAATACATGTTATTTAATTACTATGTGTCACAACACATTTAATTCATACAAAGTAATATTAGTATTTTTGCGGCACGTCCCAGAGTGGTAGATACTCTAAGTATTGTCCTGGTGAAAGACCACCATTCAGAATCGAAACGTTGCTTGAAATTGCTTTAGCCGTATTTGGTGACCAGATCTGAACAGCCAGGCTCTACTTAGTACTTTCCAACCTTCCTCTTCCCCATGTCATCACCCTCTCCACTACCTTCAGCCTCACAACATACCCCAATTGAGGATGCCATAGTCCCACTGGCTCCAGATGGTTGGGAGCAGTTGGGACTCTTGTGCGGTATTAACTATAAAAAAAATACGGTAGAATGAATCGTGTCAAGTAAGAAATGATCTAGATTCGCATTTCGTCGTGTTTAGTCACATTACTTACTCCAAGGTTCTATGTGAAAAAAATCATGGCTCACCCCTGGTAGAAAAGGGGTTGAACCGAAACCTCTGTGGCTAGTTTAATTGGCGCTGCATGGAAAGTTAGCAGACTTCTTGCTATAGCGAACAGTAGACGGTGTTCTGGTATTATTATTCCGCCGCGATACGTCTGCTGGGTTTCAGAACCATGTTGGAGTTCCGGTAATCTAATTTCTCAATACAACACACTTAATAATAACTAAAACTAAAGGGGGAGACGTTCGTGGTTGAACTTTACTTTCGACGTCAATGGAAGGAGGGCGTAGCTAATAATATTAAATACGTACAGTAAATTTAGGAAACACCAGTTGTGAAGAAAGGTTGGGGGGAACGAAGATAATATTTACATGAAAATAAAATAACAACTTTGCATAAGACCAGATATTTTATTTTATTTTTTATGACCGACCGGTTTTGCTTAGTCTAAGCATTAGCAGGGTACAAAATTGAACTATTTTTTTTTTAAACATAGTGTGTGGTTATAAATACTCGTACATACAGGGGAAAACACAATATAAAATAAGAGAACAGTAAGAAAATTAAAGTATAACATTTAAATTATAACAGAGAGACAGAGACAGATAATATGAAACGAAAGAGGCAAAACGTCAACTGAGAAGGTAATAAAAGAATAATGAGAAATTTTATGAGTTTTTTTAATTTTTTTTTTTTATATGAATACCGCACAAGAGTCTCAACTGCTCCCAACCGTCTAGAGCCAGTGAGTCTATGGCATCCCCAAATAGGGTATGTTGTGAGGTTGAAGGTAGTGGGGAGGGGAAGGAGATTGGAAAGAGGCAGGTTGGGAAGTACCTGGCTATTCAGATCTAGTCACCAAACACGGCTAAAGCTATTTCAAGCAACGTTTCGATTCTGAATGGTGGTCTTTCACCAGGGCGATACTTAGAGTAACTACCACTCTGGAACGTGCCGCTAATATACTTTTTATTATTTTTATATTCATATTAATTAAATAAAAGTTATTGGCGCACGCCGGGTTTGAACCCGCTACCTTTGGATTCGTAGTCGAGCGTCTTACCACTCGACCATGGAGGTCGTCAAAGTTTACGGAAAATGTACCTAATATTGAACTACTAGATAAATAAATAAATAGGATTGTGAAGAATATTACTATTATTTTTAATGACTTTCTTTATTTCTATTGCTTCTTTAATTGTGTAATCTGTTTCCATGACCATTTTTATGGAGAATACTCGTATGAGTACCTATATGGTCGGTAATAAAAATTAAAATAAAATATGTGGTCTTATACAAAGTTATCATTTCGTTTTTATTAAATATATCAAACCACAAAGTGATTGCTTTCTACGAAAATTGAATATTTACATCTACGAATGGAATAAAATTAGTTTCAAACAGTAAGTATTTTTAAAAATTTTTTTAGACAGTTTGATAATGCCCTCAGAAGGCGAAACAGCTGTCACGCGTAAAAATAATTACATCGCAGAGCTTTTGACAGTTTGATAATGCCCTCAGAAGGCGAAACAGCTGTCACGCTTAAAAATAATTACATCGCAGAGCTTTTAACTAAAAACTGTTTTTTTTAAATTAAAATAATAATTATTGTTTAAATAAAAGTAAAAAACCTAAAAATCAAACAGTAAAGCTTACAAATAGAGTAAACGTCCCATATAGAAATTATTTAAAATAGTGTCCCATTCTGCTGTCGGAGGATACGCGGTGCAGGAGGGCTGTATGCCGTTCTATAGTGCTCAGTCTTTACGAACTTTTCCAAATGACCATGGTCGGTCGGGCAATGGTTTTCATAAACTCCAATAAAGTGGAGCCATCTGCAAACTCGTAGTGTTATCTCTAATCACGTACGTCTATGGTTTAAAATAGTATTTTGCCAGTATTTTATGTGGTTAAATTTGTATTTGCGACTTACCCATTCCACAGATGTAAGTCAGTTGATTTCCAGAGTGGTAAATGCTCGGCGAAAGACCGCCATTCAGAATCGAAACTTTGCTTGAAATGACTTTTTTCGTGACCTGATCTGAATAGTCAGGTACTTCCCAACCTTCCTCTTCCCCATCTCCTTCCCGTTCCACTACCTTTAGCCTCACAACGTATTCCAATTGGGGGTTTCATAGTCCCACTGGATCCAGACGGTTGGGAGAAGATGAAACTATTTTGCGGTATTTACTTTGAAAAAAAAAAATGAACATTCAATTAACTAAAATTCATGCCCAGAACTTCTAAATCCCATTGGAATTGATCCTAAGTTTGCTCTAAATAAGTCCAGATTGTATTCAAGTTAGCAATCATGCCAGAAAGCGTCACACTGTGATCTGGTCTATGGAATAAAAACTGGAAAATATTATGTCCTACCTCAAACGACTACATTTTTAGTTTCCCAAACAACTTTTTCCATGAAAAAATGTAAACAAAAAATTTCAGTTTTAAAAATAGAAACCGACCTTTTTCCTGGAATTAAAAATATTTTCATAAATTGTAATGGTGCTCTGGTTTTTTTTTGCAGAGGGACCGTTTAATATACTGTGCTGTCTTGATTGATTTTGAGTTATTATTTGGACTCAATTATTGAAAAACTATTTCTTATCCAAATTATTGGTAACGGTATCAATCTGACTTCCTATTCTGGACGGTAAGATAATGTCTTTGATCCGTGATAACTTCATTTATGACAATCTGATACCGGTAACAAAGGAAAAGCTTTCTCCCGGCATTATCGGTCGATCAATGCATTCAAGACATAATTTCATGGAGTATATAGCGGTTAGTTTCCATTTAAAGAGAATTCTTCCTCGGACACATCTAAAACCTGACAGTTCTGACATTTTGTAAACCTTAAACGGGTTTATTGTAGCGAATAACTAAAGATTAACTACCTTATCCGTCATACAATCGAATGATTTGTGGATTTATTGAGTAAGCAAGAACAAAGGAATATCATTGCTGTGATTTTATTGTGCATAATTGAAGCAAGAGGTTTATTGCGTACGATTACTCGTTTTTATTCATTAAAATACATCGATAGGGCGGATGAATTAAAGCAAAACTTTTTAGGTAATGCTCTGTACACGGTGTCCGGAAACTTGTGGCACAAACGTGAAACTTGTGAATCTTGTGTTATCACATTTGGAGTCGATATTGCGGTGTAACTTTGATTTGACTAAATTTAGCAGCTGTTTTTGTAACTAACTACATTCACACATCGTCTCATACATACTCTTTTGTTATTCTGTCTCTTAACATGACCCGATTTAAGTATTTGATTTATTTGATCGTTCATGTCTTCCTCCGGCGTTCTCGACTTCGTCTTCCATTCATTTTCGCATCATAAATATATATATAAAAACAGCTTCATATGTATAAAAAAATATATGAAGCTGTTTTTTGTCATTTATATAAAACCTCATAGCGTAGACTTCAATTGTTTCACCACGAAGTTGCCGAAAAAGAAAAAAACTTTTTTTTTTAAAAGCAAAAATTCTCAAATTGAAAAAACTCTTATTTAGATTCTGCGTGTGCTGCAGATTATATAATTTTTGTACCCTGATGATGCATAGGCTAAGCGGAACCGGTCGGTCATAAAAATAAAATCTGTGGTCTTATACAAAGTTATTGCACTCTACGAAAATATAAAAAAAATAACGGATGTTTCATAGTACAGACCTATGCATTAAGTATAACTTATGAAAATGGAGTATACCTGTACCCGCTCTAAGTATCATACCCGCCGGTCAATCCATCTATCGCTCACCCTAAAGTCGGAAAGCGCTAAGTAGGTAGGTAGGTAGGTAGGTACCGGGTACACACGAAGCAAGACGTGCCGAAAACAATAAATTAGTGTTATCCCCAGCTAGAGCGCTAGCATCGACCAAGTCACTTTTGCGTTCCGGCTAGAAGCTCTTTGCGAGACGTGTCAAGAAGTCTGAGTGCTTTCCATCGCCTTGGAAATTTCCCAGAAATCACTCAGTCAGACGTCTCTGTATTACAAACATCCAATTTCTAAAGGCAAACCATTTTCAATTATTAGATTACACAAAACAATCACGCCAAAGCCATCGGCCATGTCTGCGCTCACAAGGAAAATATGTAGGTACTCGTGTGCTCTCCCGTTTTCGGCTTTCTGCTTTCGTGGCTGGGATCTTCAACCTTTGACGCGATGCTGCTGTTTATTTTTTGTACCAGCTAACAATTTAAAACCTTCGCGTAGGATGTACTTGGGTTAGATTAAGGTAGTATCGACACTCAATTCGTAGATAACGTCTTAAAGCTAAGGAAACTGTTATTAATTATTATACCAGCTAATGATTTACAACGTTCACGTAGGATATGCTTGGGTGAGATAAGGCTATTATCGACACTGAACTCGTAGCTAAAGTGTCCAACCTAAGATTTAGAGCCTTTACTTAGTTTTGTTAAGCAGAGATCTTCAAGTTTGCCATTATAATGACTGATACACACTGGTTTTAGTACCTTCTAATAAACTAGGTTTATAAGGTTTGATTAGGCTACGGTCGACATTTTGCAATGTAGTTGAAATCTGCAACCATTACCAGAATGTCAATAGCTTATTTTTATTCGAGCTAACGATTAAGAAACATCAACTGTGTATGGTTTGGTTTCGACCAAACACTTTTTTTATTTTTTAAAAATATAAATACCGCACAAGAGTCTCAACTGCTCCCAACCGTCTAGAGCCAGTGAGACTATGGCATCCCCAAATAGGATGTGTTGTGAGGCTGAAGGTAGTGGATTGGTATCTTCACCAGTGGCACAGTGCGCCCCTACATCACAGGTGGAGAATTTTCCCTCAATCCATAGTAAAAGATTTTTTTTTTTTCTCTTTTGCATTATTATTCATTTATGTAATTACATATGCTCTATAGATCGCGCTTTCGGAGTATCGGGGCCGAAGGCTTGGAATAAACTTCCTGCGGAACTAAGATGTATGACTTATGAATTTTGGTCCAAACTGAAAACTTTCCTTTTCAGACTCTAATATCCTTAAATTCATTAAAAGAATCTCAACATAATCTGTTCTCGACGAATCACCTTTAGATATACAAATTTTAACCAAATCCTGTACTGTACGACAAATTCAGAAAGTCCATTTTTTTTTAGTTTCGCTCCCATGCCCTAAATCGAAAAAAATATAAAACAATAATAATAATAGTAAAAAAATAAAAAATCATAATTATAATTTTAAGTTAATAACTGTGTCTATCTGATAGGACCTGCCAGGTAAGTATGTTCCTGTATATTTTCTTATTTAAACTAGGAATAATATGTGATAATAGAAAATAAGATCTGTACAGCGCCCTTGAGGTGATTTTTCACAAAAAACGCCGCTATAAAAATCATCCAAATTTTATTATTATTATATAATTATTTTCATTTAATTTTATTTTCTGAAAATTTATAGTATTTAATTTTTTTTAATGTTATATCGTTCATTATTTTCATTTAACTCATATCTAATATTATTTATAAGGCAGACAGAGTATTGCACCTACCGCTCCGTTCCTCTGAAATAAAATGTTATTATTATTAATAATAAAGTAAAAGAAAATTTAAATTTATCATTTGCTAGAACCTGCATCTGCCATAGTCCCAACGGCTCCGGGCAGTTGGGACTCTTGTGCGATATTCACATAAAAATACCGGCAACCGATTTAGAACTTCAACTAGGCTTGTTAGATGTATATGCTAAGTAAATTATACCATTCATAAATAACAATTTTACGATGGAAAGTAAGTTATCCGTTTCTTAATAAACGACTCAAATAATGAAAAAGCCGTAGATCACTGTTAGAATGTAGACCAAAGCAGAAGGTTGGAGATATCATAAACTTTTTTGAGGTAGAAAGCTAATATTATGCTTATTTTTTAATTCGGTGCGAAACCACATTTGAATTCTGAAATAAATCCAATAACCTTTTTGAAATTTTGTCGTAATCCGATAGATTTCTAATTTAAATGTAGGTACTCGGTTTTCGAATTTTATATTAAGTTTTATCTAAACTTTTTCAGCATGATTCGTAATTTAAAAAACTTTTCAAGATCAAGTTTTTTCTTTCAACTTAAAATTCTGACACCGAAATTATAATTTGATTTTCTTTGAAAATTATACCTAATCTAACATTTTCAATGTTGTGTCAGAATAATTTTGCAAATTTATAAGATTTCAAGACGTCCTAAGAAACTGGAATCGTAGAGAATTGACATTTTAATTAAAATATCAAATATGTTGAACACAGTCCAGAAAGAACGAATGACAGTCGAGACAACATGAAGGACCAGTTTAAAAAAATAATATTTACATTGTTATATTTTTTTATATTATTAAAGGTTAATTAAATCAAACTAGATACACGTAATATATAGTATACCTACTATAAATATGGTTAGCTGTTTTTTTTTGTTATTCTACGTATGAATACTAACATGTGTGTGCCTTTATAAGATTTTTTTTTGTGTGCTATAAAAAAATCATATTAAATTTTCGACATAATAATCGTATATCAGGCCCAGAGTAATGTTATAAAAACTGATGACAGAATTTTGAAATTGGCCGTACAATTTAAAAATGAGATAAAATATTAAATTTTCCAACTTCCTTCCGAAAATTTCTACCGGATTCCTTCCTCTGGGATTTGCGAGTATTGCGAACACGTGAAAGCGTAGGAAACATTTCATTCCTTTGAGAAATAAAACCAATGGCTTTCCCATTCCTGGGAAATAACGAGATCTTTCCGACACATTTATAATTATTTGCCTGTCGTAATGTATATATATATATATATATATATAAATATATACGAGAATATATATACTATATATAACAAAGTATTCCTACTAATTTTTAAAGTCCACGTACAAGTTACCTATGTATATAAAAAAATGGTTCATTCTTATATATTTACCAACCTTTTCGTGTTAAAACGGTTAACCCTAAACTAAATAGGTAATTGTTTTATTTTAATAATATTACCAATGACGAGAATATCACGTACTAACCCTTTGATTTGTTAACGATATAGAGTTGGTGTATTTATACGGAACCCCAAAGTGAATAGTCAATTTCGTTTGAAATACAATCAGTGTAAATATAAAGTAAGAACTTCGTAATGTGGGCAATAACAAATACATTCTATTTTGCTGTACCTAATTTATCAAATAAACCGATAAAACATACGATAATATTACATCTCCCCGTTATAAGGACATTTTCTGTTAAATATTTTTACTAACAGTGAGTTTGTGAACTTTTGTAAGTCCTTACATTCTTTTTAGGAAGCTTGGGTAGGTACTTGATGTTATATATACTAATCCATTATGAACGGTTAAGGTGTTTTGAGGCGTAATAGTGTATTTTTTTAAAATCCATCGTAAAATCTAAAAAAAGTCACGACACGACTGAAAATTCATTTTGGTTGAATAATAACATCAAAACGGAATTGAATATTTAATTTCAGAATTTACCCTACGGTGACGATATTCAGAGATACCTGTACACCTGAGGTCTCATTAAAACCTGATTAACCTAAGACCAAGGGCGGCTCGTGACTTTTTAGTGTGTTAGAGTGCTGAGATTGAAAAATACGAAGTTATTGTTGTAGCCGAAAAAAAAAAGTTTTTTTTTTATGAAGATTTTTGGGTCAATAACCTACCAAAACTTTAAAATCTCGAAAATCTTCTTACAAACAATTTTTTTTTTTAAAAAAAAAACAAAACATTTTCGGCTACAATAATGTCGTATTTTTCACTCTCACTCTAGCACACTAAAAATTCACGAGCCGCCCCTGCCTAAGACAAAGACGGTTTTCAGAATAAAACTAACAGGTGTTCTCTTTAGGAATACATATATTTTCTAAAAAAATTACACACTTTATTGAAAATAATGTTGTAATGCTTACAGAAAAATTGCCTGAACTGTATGTTATATATCTATTTAAATTAATTACTGAAAATACTAGAAATATATGTTTACTCTGGACAAAACTAATAAGGAATTAAAATAAACTTCACCTGAATAATTCTAAAATGAATCGATCATAGTATAGTACCTACAGATATGCGTTTTTTTCTGAACTGAATTTAGGAATGTATTTAATTATGACAGTTATACATTAGAAAATGACCCCCTCACATAAAATTTCCCCGAACTTTATGAGAAATCAATCATATACTCATGCAAATGTGATTGATATAAAATATGTGGTATTGGAAAAAATGAATTCACTCTGACAAATCTAAATTAAACATCATATTCTCGTGAGTAATGTACCTGTACGTATGAGCGTGAACTGGGATTGATGGATGTGTTGTCAATTTTTAAAAAGCACCTTTTCAAATCCAGACAATTTTTATTCTATCTTTGTAAATGTGAAACATAATTTCTCAGTTTTCATTTTAGCAAATCAAGTTACCAAAAAAAGTTGCAAAAAAATTGTCCGAACCACATAATAAATCATAAGAAAAAGGTTACTTTTATCAAACGGAAATTACTTTTGAAAAAATCATCAACCAGCCCCAATTTTCAGTATGGTGACATCCTTTATGTTAATTAATTTATCTTTCGTGCGTATTCATATATTGTGTTGCTATTTATTTTCTATCGTTTCTCAAAAAAATATCTTAGAAAAGTAATAACTTCGATAAGTGAGGTTTCTCATTCGGATAAAATTAACAATCCAATTATTACTTTCTAGGTAATTATTATTGTGCTCCAGTGATTTGAGATTAATTTCACTGAAAGTTGGGCAAAACAAAGGGACAAGATAATTTAGCTTTTGAATTCAACCTATTTATAATTAATTTTCCAACAAAAGCCACCAAATCAACTGTTCATAATCTAAATCAGAAAATCGAATTCTTAAAAACAACACCTTTCGAAAAAAAAAAGATATTTGTGAACCTATCATATTATTATAATTATAAATTAAAGACTTTTGTTGTTCATTGTTTATTATTTTCTTTAATAAATTTAAATATTGCCTACGTCTTTCGTCACCAACCCGACATCTTCAGGGCAAAATAAATAAATGAAAAATCAAAATAAATATAAAAAAAGTTTTTATTTATCATAATATTTTTGATTAATTTACCATCCTTCAACATAGCTTTGTATTTGCACACACTCCATTCTTCATTCATATTCATTCATCATCTCATACGCTTTCTCGGGCGTCCCGGCCTTTTTCCATTCACTTGTTCGTTATATATTCTCCTGAAAATCTTTTCTTCTCTCATCTCATTCACAATACGCTATATTACTTTAAAAAGATTCCCTTTAAATATTTTAAATTAAACCATGAATTATGGTTCTATGTAGAAGAACATCAACGAATGTAAAACAGGATCCTTACTCGCTTCGAGTTTCTTTGCCTCAATACCACGATGTATAATTTATGCGCGATTTGTATGTAAATGTGAATCTAGTGCACAGCTCTGATATGCATTTAAGTCGAAACGTTCGTGGAGCAATCAGTACGCTTCACGCAAACTGCATTCTCGTTATACTTCATCGTGATAAATAGTTACCCCGTTGTTCTAAGTTCTAAGCGACCACGCTGCCGTGGCGTATACGGCAATAAATTATTGAAT